>ML675639.1:5771674-5811140 GCA_007922155.1 Mesoclemmys tuberculata
TGTGTGTGTGTGTGTGTGTGTGTGTGTGTGTGTGTGTGTGTGTGTGTTGCCGATTCAGCCTTGGTGACAAAGAGGTGTGAAGAGAGAGAAGGTTGGTGGACAGTGCCATGCACTCATCAAGGTGGAGTAGCCATCTGTGACTGGCTTCTGGTCAAACCTTTTAGCAAGACAGCAGATGATAGATGTAGGCAGAGAAATGATAGTAAGATTTCATATTAATATAGAGCTTGCATTCGAAGATCTTAAAGTGCTTTCCAAAGTTGGGTTGGTAGAGTTACTCCATTTTACAGATGGGGAAATGGAGACAAAAAAATTGAATAAATTTTTCAGTGTCACACCTTGAGACAATGACAGAAGTAGGAACAGAACATAGTTTGGTTTTAATCACAAGACAATATTGTCTCGCAATAGTGGACTGAACACATTTGGGATTGATAGCTGGACAAAAGCAATACTAAACCAGTCTTTTTTAAACAGTGGGCTGTCAATAGCTAAGATGGGAGGCAGATACCATAAGGATGTATGGAAGTGATGAAGCTATTTTGGGTTGCCTACAAATAAATCAGTGCTATAGTGAGTATGATATTTTAGAGAAGCAGTTTCATTAAAATCTAGGTATTAAGACTGGCACAACATTTCTTCATACATTAGAAAAAATAAATACTAGTCAAGAGATCCTGTTATCTATCATACCTGTGTAACCCTGTAAAGGGGTGAGCCACCCTATGCACTCCCATGTTGCCAGGTATGTCACCGCAGATACGCCTTGCCATACTTCATCCCAGCTGGATGTCAGCAAATGTTCTTGCTCAGATATGGGCAATGAGGGACCAAACACACTAATTAACATAGGTATGTCTCCCTTTAATGAAGTCCCATGAAAGGAGCATTTGGAAAAGAGTTTAAAGATGCTTACCTCAGAACTCCCAAAAGCAGCAGGGCATATCCTGGATTATATGCAGGTGGATCTTATGGTGGGTCCCGATGGAATACATTCCTTTACAGGCCCCCTTCACCATCATCAATGTATTTATCCTCACAACACCCCTGTGAAGTAGAGCAATGCTTTTATAGCCATTATACAGACTGGGAACAGAGGACCCAAAGGCTAAGGACTTGCCAGAGATCACTCTAGGGAGCTGTGATAGAAGAGGGAATTTCAACCCTGCTCTTCCAACTCAGTGGCTGCTGTCCTGTACACTGGGCCATCCTTCCTCTGTTTTACTTTAAAAAAAATAAAAGCATATAAATTAGTCCAAAGGAACACTTACAGTACTATATGCTGAGACTTTTACTGTTCCCTTCGGAAATGTTCTGTCATCCCGTTCTTAATCTGAGATGGCCGCAATCAGAGTGCATTCCATTGCTCACTAATAGTGCACACAAAGGCTCATAGTTATTCACAGAGAAAAACAGGAACAATTCTGAGTTTGGTATCATTAAAAGAAGCAATTTCCTTTCCTTCATGGGTCAGTGTGAATTTTTAAATGCTACCTGAAGGAGCAGAGTCCCCTGTGCTTGGTGAATCAGAGGCTTCTACCTCGGCCTGATTTTTAATTCTCAGCCGCCAGCCTTCTGGTGAGGTAAGCAAAGAACGCAAGTATAATCCAATTCCTAGTGTACTCTTTTGAATTTTCCCTGTGCTCAGAATGTGGAGATGTTAAGCCTTGATAAAACGCTATTTTATATTTTTCATTCAGCTACTTAAAAGGTTCATTGTTTTTTAATTAAACTGCAAGGGGCAAAAGAGGAGGTTTTAAAAGATGCAGTACTATAAAGGGGATAGCTTTGAACTGTTCCTACGTGCGCAGACACACCACAGTAAAGCAAGATGGAATGCTGCAACAAGTCCTGTGCCTTCCAGCCTCCATTTTGGTGACTGTGACTGTAATTACAAGTCAATTTGTGTGGCTTCTTAAATGAAAGACTTCATGTTTTATAGTCTTTTTTCTTCTGGCATCCCATCCCAACTGTGCAGTTATTTTCCCTTTCATGTGGCCGAGTGCAGCCTGCACAAGTTGATGTGATAATGAGATGAACCTGTTTAGGTATGTAAGGCTGGCCCAGGTTGTGATTTCACCCCAATGCCCTTGTTCATCACCATCCTGTAGAATGACTGCCTGTGGTCTGAGTCCTTTCTTCCTTCTCCTCTCCCACCTCCTTTTCCTGTGAAAACTCAGCTCTCACCTGTTGGGATGGTGGCTTTCTTGGTGTGTAATCAGTGTTTGTTTCCTTCTTGTTTAGATATTTCACAGCCTTTTTCTTCACCAATATAAAGTCCACTGTCTATTTAGTAGAGTGGTTCTCAAACTTTTTGTATTGGTTACCCCTTTCACACAGCAAGCCTCTGAATGCGACACCTCCTAATAAATTAAAACCACATTTTTTAATATTTAACATTATTTTAAATATAAATTTATAACCTGATTGTTTAAAATGAATTTACCTTTTCTCACCACTTTTAAATTAAGACTAAAACACATTTTTATTGAATTTTTGTTATAAACAGAAAAGTTACTTTTTAAATAGCTACTATTTAATACTGGGGGGCCCAAAGAAACTTTATCAATTTCACTTTTCGCAGCAGACTTAGCGCCCCATTGCCACCCTTACTTCTGCACTGCTGCTGGCAGTTGGCGCTGCCTTCCGAGCTGAGCACCCAGCCAGCAGCTGCCACCCAGCTCGGAAAGCAGCACCAACAGTCAGCAGCAGTGCAGAACTGCAGACTTGAGTGGCAATGCCATACCATGCCACCCTTATGTCTATTGAACATTTGACCTTTGCAGGGGGAAGGGTCGCTATGCTCGGGGAAGGGAGTGGCTAAAGCAAATTTTGGGGTTGGCTATAGACCTTGCTAGTCTCCCATGGCACTGCCCCTGCCTGTGCATCTGACTGTTAAATTATAAATTCCTTTTTTTTGCTAATTTCAGTGTTCTGATTGGTCTGCAGTTTAATGCAGCTCTTCAGCTGCTCAACAATCATGCTCTCTAATGTTATCTCAGTCCCGCCTTTTTAGTCTCAAGACAACAAACCTATGCACAAAATACTACAATCCCCAGAGTCGAATTTCTTAAAGTGGTGATAATACAAATATATATTTTGTTTAGGAGCAAGGATTGCTGCGTTATACATTTACAATGCTTTTTGGAGTAAATACACTACATTGCGATACAAAGATGTGTGCAATTTCCTAAAACACTAGATTTAAATTATATATTTTATAACAGTTGCTCTCTGTTTTGTTCATGTACTCATGAGTCCTGTCTTATAATCTCATGAACCCCTAAAGGGTCGAAGCCCTCAGTTTGAGAACCCCCGTTTGGTTGTTCTGTGTCCAGTTTTCTCCCATGCACCCCCGACTACCAAATTCCTCAAGCCAGTGGGGTTGTACTGACACCTGCTGCACAGTGTTGAGAGTGACTAACTCCTGCAACTTTTCCGCAATGCCGTCTGCCTGAACCCTGGGCTTCAGTCATGTGTTGCATTCTGCAAGTGGTTAAAGCTTGGAGTAGGAATAGTGTGAGAATGTTTCTTTGGAGTAACTTCAAGGCTGGACTAACAAAGACCTTTACTTAAAAATGGGTCTGGAGATGACTTGGTCCTGAACTTGCCTAAATTCATAAGTTTAGTACATGTCTACTTTCTGTGCTCTGTTATAAGGCACCTCTCCATTGCTTCTTGGTCCACATTTGTAGGATATTACAGTGCACAATTTTACAGAGGTAATACCATCCACCATGAATGTGTGTGTCAGCTGTGCTCATTCGCTCTGGCAGTTGAAGTCCTCTTGAGGGGAAGGAGAAGCTCCTGTCAATTCATGTCAGCCACTTTTGGCTTCCCTGTGGATTGAGATCAAGTGTTCAGAGAAATGCAAGATACTGGAGAAAGGCTTGAATGGAAGCCATAACAGTTACCATTGTGAGGTTATGAGAGAACAAAGAAGTGAAGGCAGGGAAAACTAAGAGAGAGAAGTCTGGGACCATTTGTTTGTCTTGTCTTTTTCAGGTTATAAGTTCTTTGGTGTAGGGAATGTCTTCTAGTTCTTATTCTGTGTGCGTATGGTTCCTAGCACAATGGTGTCCCAAGCCCTCCAGGCATTACCAGAATACAAACAAATAATAATGGGTAGTTGGAGAGAAGAGAGCACCTCTGGACAACACAAAAATCCAATCTACTTGTGGTATAGAAATAGCATAAATTGCCATGGTAACAAAATAGTGTTCACAGTACTTCAGTGGTAGGTGCCTTAAAAGTACCTAAGAGAGATTCTTTCCTACTGATTCGCAAACTATGAGGTGATGTCTGCCAGCTCAGTGTTATGTGCTATCTAAGTCAGCCTTACAAAGGCAGCAGTGTGCTTTTTACCATAAGAGACTGCGGATGTCTTTCTCAGAGCAATAGATAGTTTTGGAGTTTAGCATTGTCACCAGCAATTAAGTGCCCAGGAGGGAAGACATTAGCTGAAAATCATCATAGACTGGCCAGTCATCAGGCTCTCAAGCTGTCCACTCTTGAGATGAACTTAAAATAGAGTAGAGGCAGCAAATTTGTTTGCTCAAAGGGAAGGGGACTCCAGGAGGACGGGAATGGATGGGAGAGGCTGCTGTGTAAGTGTGTAACACTCAGTAATGGCCTTTCCAACTTCATCTTGGCCTTTCAGGCTCCTCTCACCCCATGCTGAATGTGGGATCTTTCCTCTAACTATTGCTGTGTGTCAGGATGCTGACTGACTTCCTAGCTGTGCTATTGCTAGCTGGGAATATCAGAAAAAAATAGGTTCAAGTTACCAAACACCAAAAAGCCACCTACCAGCAAATATCCCACAAACTGGGGAAAGCATCTGCTTCTATCGAATTAAAATAAAACCTGGAATGGGAAAGGAAAAGCATGAAAGAATTAGTGACAAAATATCATGTACAGCTGCGGAGATGATGATTTTATTGGTATGCGGGTGAAGGGGAGGGTGAAGCTGGGAAGCAGCAAAAACACAATTTGTCCTAAAATTGAATTTCTCTGATAAGGAATTTCAGAAGCGCTGTCTCATTCACTCAGTGGCCAAATAATCATATGCGCTTTAATAATCTTTATTTTACAGGAGTATGTTGCCAGGGTAACAGAGCATAAGCAGGAGAACAGCACCTTGCAGATCACAAAGGCAGAGCTGCAGAAAGAAATTTCAGTGCGTCTCTCTCTCTCTCCTCTCCCCCCCCCTTTTGCAGTGTAATGACAACTCTTATTTTTCATGCACTGGTTTAATAATCTTATTGAAAGATCCTTTCCTTATTTTCCTCCTCCTTGTCTTCCTGAGCACAGACAATGGCAGAAACGAGGGATTCTTAAACCCACTGGGCTAAGCAAACTAACAGATGTAATATGTTTAGCATTTTTATGTAATTACTTTTTATTGCTGTTTTGCCCCTATTTTTGTTCCTCCCCAGCTAGTTGCAGCTTCCTTTCCTCTCTGACCCAATCAGGGAATAGTCAGGGTTGGAGGAGAGGTTAGTAATTGATTGCATTAATCGGAAATTATTAGCTGAGCATGTTTTCAGGGGTGGGGAGTGGGTCACAGAAACAGATCTTTTAGGAAGGGTCAAATTAAATTATGACCAATGGAATAATGAAGGCTCCAGGCCATAAGCTGTAGAAAGGACAATCTCTTTCACGTATACCGTAGTATTAATTTATAATGGGCTCTGTTCTCTGGCTGAAAAAGCAATGCGTGGCCTTACTGACATCCGCCAGACTTGGACAGCTCAATTAGTTGGTCTGGGAAATTGGTTGATTAGAAATTTATTAAAAAATGAAAATTCCTGAATCTCTTTAGTGATGTCTGTAAGTCTGGCAGTGGGGCATTACTACCAATTCTTTGTCTGGATGGAGTTTATGACAGGTCTATGGCTTAGAAATATTTTCCCTGTCATTTTCTTTGCCAAAGGCCTTAGCCTCTGAAAGTGTGTGTGGGAAAAGCAGTAATCTTAGACTGCAGAACTGGCAAAATAAAAAAAAACAACCCCAAAACCTTGAAATTAAATACAAAAGCTGCATTCAAATGATGGTAAAGGTCTGACTCCATCCCACAAGTGCCAAGAAATAAGCACTGAGGCTATCACTTACATTCAGCTGTCGGTTATGTGCCATTCAGACAGTCCTTAGGCACTGAGGAACTGGACAAACTGAACTTGTCTTTGGTACACTGACATCCAAGGCTCAGGAAGAAAAGTTTTTAATGACAAAGTTGCAACCTTAACTATGAGTATTGTGGCTTTTGTGGGTTGAAGTCAGGCTGTTACTGTAGTTTTAATAAAGTTTTTTGTATATTTTCCCTTTTTCAAGGCTGGTACACAAAATTTTCAATGCAAGAAACATCCCAGGTTCACAGTGACGCTGGGGTACCAGCACAAAGTACAGTAATATTCAGTAGGAAATACCCCATGGTAAGTATATGAAGGCTGGTTAATATAGTTTCTGGCTAAGTAACAATATTAACCAGCCTTTATATATTTATGTGATGATTGTGCTCTGGGGATGATCGTGCTCTGGATGCCCCTCGACACAGCAGGCGGAACTCTAGTTCTTCGGAGGCTGACCCCCTGGGTGTCCATGCAGCAGGGCAGGGCAGGGTAGTCATCTCCTACATCTGGCCTTGGAGGGTTCAGCACCCCAGCTCTGCCCGAGCTGCCCCCATGAGACCCCTTCGCCGGGACTCTGAGGAGCCCTGCACCCCCCAAGGGGCCACGCACCTGCCTCTGCATCAGGAGCAATTCACAACCAGCGTGGAAGTCAGAAGGTTTTATTAGTTCTCAGGATTACAACATAGAAGGACTTTGCTAGCACCTTAATTAGAAGTTACAGCAGGAACTACCTGGAAAGCCCCATTCTCAGGGCTCCCTCCCTATTGGCCCCTCATGGGGGACTGGCTTCTTCCCGCCAGCCACCCCCAGACCTGTCCCCCAGACCCAGACCCTCCCCTAACCTATGTCTCCTTCCTGTGCAAGGTGGCCACTCCTCCTGGTCTTCACCTGTCCCCGCTGGTTGACTCAGGAGGACAAAGGGTTCTGGCTGGCAGACGTGTGACTGGGGAAGGCCCTTCTGCCCTCCCGTGGCCTCTGCAATGATCACACACCTGGGTCCCATCACCAGAAAACATGCGTGACTGATGGGGAAACTGAGGCACACACATAGCACACAGAAAAAACTCGAAAAATACCTCCACTTTGTCACAGATTACCATTATTTTCTCTTAAATGTTACTATATTTTGTGTATATTGATACAGCGTTGAGAGAGTGCTGCCCTTCTGCAGGGTGTAGTAGTAGTAAAATCCTTGGGGCAGAAGCTGATGGAGTTACAGGAACAGTCACACACCATGGGGAGCAAAAATAACTCGTTGTAACACTACAAATAGAGTGATATTGAAATTATAAAACAGACTCATGTTCTGCTCATTCAGTGTATTTTCTGTGCCTCATCATTAGTAAAACAGGAGTTAGAAGTGCTAACAGTCTTGTGAAAGGTGAAGCGTGCTCTTGTGGTTTAAATACACTGCTGATAAGTCAAAAAAGGCATAATCATTTACTAAACAATCTTTATTAATTAGAAAAAGAGCGATCGCATAGATATCTTAACTAAGTCTCAGGCCAGTGCCATTTGAAATGGGCAAGAAAAGACACTTAAAAACACTTGGCAAATTATTATGCACTTCAGGGACTCAATCTGATATTGCCCTTGTTGGAAAAAATGCTATGAAAACAAACTTCTATGTGAGTAAGTAGGTGACTGTCAGATTTTAATTTCGAGGCCATTGCAAAACTTGTTTTCTTCAAAATACTAAGAATTAGTTGAATTACAGGAGTATATTTTACAGCTGAAAACCTCTATAGTCTAGAGGATTTTTTAAAGCCTTTAGCAATCTAGAGAAATTCCTGGCTGTATCTGTCTGTTTGCAGCCACAAAGGGCTGACCCCCTCTCTGTGAGTGTATGTCAGAATATGATGTGCAAGTTGTCATTTTGGCTGCAAAATCTCAGCTCATTCTTTCTTTCCCACCAGATCAGGGTTTACTGTGTACTGGAAATGAAGTCAGTGCCTTTATACAGTGGTGCTTCTGTAGGCTGTTATAATATGCCTAAGTAACCACTTGGATAAGGACTTGTCTAGTCCCCACTGATTTTAAGAATCATAAAAACCCATTTGGAGTATAACCTCTTCCAGGCAGGGGCTGTCTTTCTGTGTGTTTGTGCAGCATGTAGCATAATGGGATCTTGATCCTGACCCGAGCCAGCAACAGTCTGTATAGACCTTGTCCCCAGGCTGGCAGGGACCAGCTGTCTGTCATTACTGTAGTGACACTCCGAGGGACAGAGGCAGATATGGAGAAGGGAAAGGCCCTCCTATGCCTTCCACTCTACAGAAGAGCCCTTGCTGCTGGGAGATGAGGGCGAGGAAGCCTGTGTGTGTGGCAATGACTGAAGAAAGAGCCACACCTGCTCAAGTCCTCAGCTCTGAGATGGGCTGAGACTAGATGACATTTCCTTTGCTGGACTGAGAGAAGCCACACAACCTTTGGGCCTCAGATGGGCAGGAGAACCTAATCTCCGGTGATTTTGGGGACTTGGTGCAGGTACATTGCCATACTTTATTTTGAGTAAAGGTTGGGACAGATTTATGTTTTGGCTCTTGGCAGGGCCCTGTGATTTATGGGAGCAAGTCCTGGGCTATCTCCTTGTACTTGTGTGTAGAACCCTGCGCGGATACAAAAATGTGAATCTGCATCCGATCCGCATCCACCAGTATCAGTTGACATCCGACGCGCCATCAGCAGTCTGTCTTCTAGGTCATCCACTGCCACATGCACCCACAGCTCTGGCCCCTCAATCAGCTATTTGGAGGCCAGCCTTGCTGCTGCTGCTGCCACTGATCAGTTTTTCCTTTTCTTTGCAGGAACAGAGAGAGTCTGAGGTTCTGAGTGACAGAGAGCAGACTGTTCCTGCTGCTAGGCTGTTGCATTTCCTGCATTCTCCCATCTAGGATTTTTTGTGAGTCATGAGAACATGGGAGGGTTTAACTCAGGGCTAATTTGCTTTATTTTACCTTCTTTAGCAGGGGCAGGATTTGGTCACGCCCTTGTTTGAGAGCTTGTCCGTTTGTATTTTTTGCTCTTGGAGCACATACTCTTCATGCACTCAAGATCAGATACTTTTGACCAGCAGTGTCCACTGGGGCCATGCATGTGCCCTAAGTAGTGTTGTGCTCCTGAACTGGGAGCATAAAGGGAACTCGTGGGCCCAGCGGCCACTCATTTCCTTCTCACTGTCTGAAGGTGCGAGAAAGAGCTCCTGGTGTTTGCATTGTTACTCATCATTTTCTCAATCTCTAAATTTTAATGCTATATATATTACTATTAGTTAACTTAGTGGGTGTTTAGTTGGCACATTTTGAATAAGGTGTTTTTTTAAATCTTTCTACTTGAGTCTCCTGGTTTTAAATCTTGCCAGATGGCAATTCCTATAAATGATGGGCACACCAGATGCCTTTTCTATTTTAGGGGGATCCCATATCTCCCACAAATGCTTGATGTGCAATTTTTTTTTCCTAAAAGGCAGGGAGGCGCATCTGAAAATATTTTTATTGGACTTCTCAGTGCGGCCTGCCTCTGATGCACACATGGCTGACCCTCTGCACCCTTCTCTGGACCCTCATGTTCCACCTCAGTCCAGAAGTGCCTGAGAGTTATGGCTCCACTAGCTCCTGGGCTCCATCTTTGAAAGCTTTGGCTTCAGACTCTGGAAGGATGGTTGCTATTTTAAGTGCTTAGAAGGAAAAGAGCTTCACTCCTCTCCTACAGTTAGGAGCAGGTCGTCTCTTGAGCTTGTGTAAAAAAGGCGTGTCACCTCATCGTTCCCATTCTAAAGAGACTTCATGGTCTAAACCAGGTACCATGGGAGTGTGGCATTGAGACCTAAAATTAGCTGATCCTGGAACCAAGGCTAGAGCATCCAGAATTACTGTGGTACTGAGTGCTTTGGCCCTGGATATCGTGCTTTCCTTTGCACCAATCTCTTCAGTAGTGCTCTTTTTGGTGTTGCATAGATCAGTATTACGTACACTGGCACTGTCAACACTGATGCACTCTACTCCTGCGCCAAGATTCGCGGCATCATCCATCTTGATACTGGGAAAGTATACAGTACAGAGCAAAGAAGGATAGAGCCCAATACACTATTTTTCAGGCTCCCCACAAGGGCAGGGATCACTGTCAGAAGGCCAGAGAGAAATCTGCCTCCAAATCCACCTTTAAGGACTTCTTTCCCAACACCTTCTAAATCAGGTGACTCTTTGCACCCTGTTCCAGGAGGCTTAGGAACCTTTAAGAGTTATGGTACAGATCTGAAGGCTCCAAGCAGCAAAGGTGCCTCTGTTCCACCACTGTCTCAGGAGTGGGTCTGTCATTGTTTCTGAGCAAGGAAAGACATTTTAGAACCGAGGCCGGGACAGCCATTGGTATTGACAAAGGAAGGGTATATAGAGCCATTTGCACCAATGGTACTGTTGCATTCAACAGCCTTCCTACACCAGCTCTCACAGTGTGTGCACAAAAGAGCCTTTGATCGCTGATGATTGGAGACAGATATCCTCCAGGGTAATGTATCATTATCCTTCTGGATCCATACTCTCCCATCTTATTAAATCCAGTCCATAAAAGGGAGTTTCTGATACCGTTGGTCCAAAGAAGTTATGAAAGGAGAAGTCCTCTTCTGTCTACCAGTGAGGGCATTTCTGCACTGGTTTTACCAATGGCACTGCGATTAGAAGTGGAATGTTTGTTTTCCTGGGGGAGTCAGACCTCAACAGCCCCTTCACATAACACAAGAACTAGGAGTTACCCAATGGAATTAATAGGCAGCAGGTTTAAAACAAACATAAGGAAGCACTTCTTCACACAGTGCACAATCAACCTGTGGAACTCATTGTCAGGGGATGTTGTGAAGGCCAAAAGTATAACTGGGTTAAAAAAATGAGATCTGTTCAATAGCTATTGGCCAAGATGTTAAGGGTTGCAACTCCATACTCTGGGTGTCCCTAAACCTCTGACTGCTAGGAGCTGGGAATGGATGTCAGGGGATCGATCACTTAAAATTGCCTTGTTCTGTTCATTCCCAATGAAACATCTGGCAGTGACTACTGTCAAAAGACAAGGACATGGGGCTAGATGGACCGTTGGTATGACCCACTGTGGCCGTTCTTATGTTCTTATCAGGGAAAGACCAGCAACTCTTCTGCCAAGAGACGTTAGCCTTTACAGACTATCCATGATCTCCTATCTACCTCCCACACATGCAGTGACTCAAAGTGGTGTACCCTGTGCCACAGGGACTGGACTTCCTCAACTTTGCTGGACCCCTGTCACTGGCCTTACTAGGGACCTTGGGACCCATGCATGCGATATCTTGAATTGGTACAATCCCATTAAGAAACGCATCCTTTTCCTCCTAGAGACCAGCTTGAGCTCCTCCAGCCATGCAGGGAGGAAGAAGAGGAAGAACCAGACCCAGCAGTACCTTTCAGTAATATCATCATCCTCACTCTGTCCTCCAGATGACTAAAAATAGTTCCAGGACCTGTTAAGGACGACGACTGGCACATTGCAGATTCCTCCAGAGGAAGTCCAAGAGACACCTCATAAACTCCTCAACATGTTACAGCGTGCAGGGCCTAATAAGGTGGCACTCCTGTCAGTGAAGCTATCCAAAAGTCTGCCAGAGTTGTGTGGCATTCTCTGGTAACATGTACCTACTCTTAAGAGGACAGAAAAGAAGTACTTTGTCCCAGCCAAGGGAGCAGAATTTTTGTTCACACATCCTGCACTGAACTCTTGGATTGTTCAAGCTGCCACTGAAACGAGTAGATCGCTGCACTCAAAGTCCACTCCTTTTGATAAGAAGGCTAAACATTTGGATCTCCTTGGAAGGAAGGTATTTTTGTCTCTGAGCCAGCAATTACGAAGAGCCAGTTATCAGGTGTTACTTTCCAAATAAATTTTTTTTATCGACTACTCAAAGATTTTGGAATTCAGAAACAAGCTTCCTCAGGAGAATAGGTCACAATTTCAGGCCCTTATTTATGAAGGTAGACTGGTTGCCAGATCATCCCTGCAAGCCACAGTAGGTGCAGCTTATATAGCCTCACGATCAGTGGCAACTGCTATATCACGTATCATTGTATGCAGTGGTGGTGTAGCTGTATCAGTCCCAGGATATTTGAGAGACAAGATGGAGTTAGGTAATGTCTTTTATTGTACCAAATTCTGCTGGTGAGAGAGACAAGCTTTCAAGCTACACAGAGCTCTTCTCCAAGTTGGGGATAGGAACACCTGGTCACCTTATCAGCAGTACATTCTTCCAGAAATGTATAACAACATTAATGGACTGCTCTGCAAACACTTCTTGATCAACCATGAATAGGAGCTACACGATTCCACAGTGAGGAGTATGTTCAGACAATGGGGATCTCTGTCTGGTGACCTGTTTGTATCATAAGAAAACAGAAAATGCAAAATATACTGCTCCAGGGGGTGCTGTTTCAAGACTTCAGGGGAGATGCCCTTCTGACTCCATTGGTGGGACACTTAAGATATGCCTCCCTCTTCATCCCACTCTTAGCTTGATTTCTCAGGAAGATGCAGCAGGATGGGGTTTTGATCATCCTAGTTGCTGCTCAAGGGCCCAGACGGTTTTGGTTCCCTAACCTCCAGCTGTCAGCCTGCCCGCTCATCAACATCCAGTTTCTCTCAGATCTCTTGACACAGGATGGGGCAAAATCAGACAAACTAATCCAGACTCCCTCTATCTCATGGCTTGATATTTGGATGGGTTCTCAATCTAGAAGAGGCATGTTTGATAGCCATTGGAGCCATCCTTAGCAAAAACAGGTAGAATCCACCAGAAAGTGCTACTTCGTTAATAGGAGAGATTTTCTATTAGGGCACAACTTTGCCAGCTCTCCTCGAAGGCATCAGACATTTACACCATTTCAGACTATCTGCTCACTTTAAAGACCTCAGGTCTTTCCCTTAGCTCCCTAGGAATACACTTAGCAGCAGTTAGCACCTGCCACCCTCCCACTGACAACCACTCTGTTTTCAGCCATCCAGTGACCGTTAAATTATTGTTTTCTAAAGGGCCTAGTCAGAACTTCCCTCCAGTAACACAGTTTTCTCCGACCTGGGATCTTCACATGGTCCTCCTGATGTTAACTGAGTCACCATTTATCTATGAAGATCATCCTTCTAGTGGCCATAACTTTGGCAAGAAAAATAGGACAACTAGGGGACCTTATGGCTGACACACCATACTCAATATTCCATAAGGATAAGGTTTCCTTGAGACTAAACCCAAAATTAATTCCCAAAGTAATCTCAGACTGTCACCTAACTCAGACAATACACTTGACCTGCCTTTTTTCCAAAGCTATGTGCCACCAGTGAGGATAGGAGACTTCATTCCATGGATATACAACAGGCATTGGTGGTCTGCCTACAAAGAACAAAATCATTAGGAAATCATCTACACTGTTTATTTCATTGACAGAATTGATAAAGGGACAAGTGAACACTTCTCAGAGACGTTCTAAGTTGATTTCAGACTGCATCCTACCCTGTTATCAGTTAGATGATACCCCTCTGCCACAAGGTGTGAGGGACCACTCTACCAAAACCAAGGCAGCTTCCATAGCCTTGCTTCATGAAGTGCCCCACTAGTTGACATCTGTAAAGTGGCAATACGCAGCTCAATCCCTGTCTTCAGAAGACCTTATGCCCTAGTCCAAGCCTCTAGAGCTAATGCATCCTTTGGCTTGGCAGTCCTTCAGTCATTAATATCACACAGGTCCTTGCACCCTCCTCCCCAATAGAAGGAGGAATAGAGATAGGGGCCAGCACTCAAAGAAGGAAAAAGATAGCTTACCTGTACAGTAACTAGAATTCTTCAAAATGTGTGGCCACTCTCTGTATTCCCTAGTCACCCTTCGTTCCCTCTGCTTTGGACTGTTAGGATCATAGAAGATGAGAGTTGGAAGGGACCTCAGGAGGTATCTAGTCCAACCCCTGCTCAAAGCAGAACCAACCCCAACTAAATCATCCCAGCCAGGGCTTTCTCAAGCAACAACTTAAAAACCTTTAAGGATGGAGATTCCACCACCTCCCTAGGTAATCCATTCCAGTGCTTTACCAATGTCCTAGTGAAAACATTTTTCCTACTTTCCAACCTAGACCGCCCCCACTTCAACTTGAGACCATTGCTCCTAGTTCTGTCTGCATGCTTCCTTTTTGTGTTTAAGCTCACCAAAGACTTCTTTGTTAAGGCAAGCTGATTGCCTGCTATATTTGCTATGCTTTCTGCACATTGGGATGGTTTGTTCCTGCACCCTCGATAACATTTATTTAAAATACAGCCATCTCTCTTGGACTTCTTTCCCCCTCTTAGCCTCCCAGGGTATCCTGCCCATCAGCTCCCTGAGGGAGTCAAAAGTCTGCTTTTCTGAAGTCCAGGGTCTGTATTCTGCTGTTTTTCTTTCTTCCTTTTGTCAAGATCCTGAACTCCAACCATTTCATGGTCACTGCTGCCCAGATTACCGCCTACTTCTACTTCCCCTACCAATTCTTCCTTTTTTGTGGACAGCAGGTCAAGAGGAGCACGGCCCCTAATAGGTTTCTCCAGCACTTGCACCCGAAAGTTGTCTGCAACACTCTCCAAAAACTTCCTGGATTGTTTGTGCTCTGCTGTATTGCTCTTCCAGCAAATGTCAAGGTGATTGAAATCCCCCATGGTAATCAGGTCCTGTGATTTGGAAACTTTCACTAGTTGTCTGAAGAAAACCTCGTCTACCTCATCCTCATGGTCTGGTGGTCTATAACAAACACCCACTATAACATTGCCTTTGTTGCTTTCACCTCTAAACTCAACCTAGAGACTCTGAACAGGCTTTTCTCCAGTTTCATGCTGGAGCTCTGAGCAATCCTATTGCTCTCTCACATACAGTGCAGCTCCTCCACCTTTTATCCCCTGCCTGTCCTTCTTGAACAGTTTATACTTACCCATGACAGTGCTCCAGTTGTGTGTTATCCCACCAAGTCTGTTATTCCAATCACATCATAGTTTCTTGACTTGCAATTCCTCCTGCTTGTTTTCTTGCATTCCTATACAGGCACCTAAGGTAACTAGCCAATTGCCCTACTTTCTCAGTACAAGGAGGCCTCTCCTGTTGTACCCTCTTCCTTGCACTTTCTCCTGGTGTCCCACTTCCTCACTTACCTCTGGGCTTAGGTCCCCATCCCCCTAGTTTAAAGTCTTCCTCACTAGGTTAGCGTGCCTGTCTGCAAAGATGCTCTTCCCTCTCTTCGTTGAGTGGATCCCATCTTTTCCTAGCAACCCTTATCCTGGAACAACATCCTATGGTCGACAAATCTAAAACCCTCTCTCTGACACCACCTGTGTAACCATGATTCGTAGTAGAGAACAAACTGGAGAGACTGTAGGATCATACTGCCCCTTACATCCTTGGTTTGGAGTTCAAGGGGAAGGACGCAGGCACTGACCAACGGATTGTGCTAGCAAAAGTCTACTTGTTTCAGGTGCATGGAGCGTGTGTGTATCACAGTGGGATACGGATTGGACCACATCCCTTGCAGATCTCCAGTTACTGTACAAGTAAGTAACCTCTCCATCTGGGGATCTGAGAACTCCAGGTTATTGTCAGAAGTGCTTGTATTAGTTTCTCTTCAAGCCGGTGGGGATGGGGAGAGGAACTTTTCATGCACATGCCCAAATGATCAGGGCACAGGTCCATTACACATCTCCCTTACACCCTCCCAAAGCAAGGTAGGACTGGCATACTGTTTTCTGCTTCCAGGATCTTATTTTCTGCTCATTAGAGCTTGAGGTGTCTGGCTGCATTGGGAATGGCACAGTTTCTCTCTCTGTAATATCACAGCTGGGAGAGAACCCTACCAGAGTCAGAAGCCAGCCTGCCAAGGTTCTGTACTCTTCACTCACCATGTTAAAACAAGTAATAATCAGCTTTTGGGAAAACTCCCCCTTATAGTATTTCCAACCCCAAGCTCTCAAAAATCATGAAATATTAAAACATTATGCATTATAGGTCTTTTTATTTTCTGCCTGGTTTTTGAGCCTTAGGATTAATGTTTTAAAGCTTTTCTTTGCAACCAGGAAGCCTAGAAGCATACATTTTCAAATTAAAGCTGAGGGTCTCATATTATTGAATGTCTCCAGGACCTGAGATTTTTAACAAACACACCAAATATTCAAGAGTTGCAATAAAATCATGAGAGATGGCAATGCTGCCCCTGTGAAACCGCACCAGTAGAGGTGACAAGGGTGAGAGAGCCATATGTATAAGTGTAAGGAGTGTGGTAGGCTGTAATTTGTGTTCTACATTACCTTGGCACAGGGATGGGGGAAAGTATGTGAAGCTCCCAAAAGGATGGCATGGGCAGTGCAGGGTTTGGTGATCGTTTAGAGGGTTGAATTTGCTGTCTGTGGGAATTTGATCCTGGATTTAGACATTGGAGGTTGTAATGGAAGCATGACGTTTTTAATAGATGGAGGCAGTTGGTGTGTGTGGGGGGGGACATACTTGGGACAGGAGGAAGGAGGGGCCATGTGAGGATGTTACAGTACAACTTATCATTTTAAATGCCAATCCTCTGAACCAAGGGGCCCGAAAAGACATCATCCAGGCTGTGTTTGGGGGGGATGGGGAAGCATTTCTGTATGAAAATGAAACTGTTAAAGTAATTCTCACAGGAAAAACAGTATGTATGTGTAAAGGTAAGCCGGCTGGTAAGTGTACCTGACTAACTAGCAATCCACTTCCAGGACTGGGGTACCTTTTGGCTTGTAGAACACACTGATTTTTCCCTTCACATGCACTCAGAGTAACCTTTCTTGGTCTCTTCATGAATGAATATTCTAACCCTCTGAGCCACTGATTAGATCCTAGGGGTAAGACTTCATTTTTATTGATCCCTCCTCAAAGTGAAATGGAAAATTGTTAACCCAAGATGCAGTTTCCTAACCATCAAAACTCTTCAGGAATCCTCTTGTTTTCATTTGTTCTGATTCCTGGGCCCGCTCTAGGATACTCTTGGTGGGGATTCACAGCATTCTCAAGTGATCTGTTTAGAGATGTTTGCAAATCCATATTTGTGGAGTAACCTGTGGAGATTACAGCAGGAGCTTTGTTCTTACAGCAGCTGCTCAGTAGTGATAATTCCCTTTTCTTCTTGCTTTAGACTTAGGATTCCCTAGAGGAAGAAACTGATTACCTGCTTTGCTCTCTTCAGCTGAGAGAGGATGGAAGCATCTGCTGTGTGAAGCTTTGATTCTTGGTTGTAGGATGGAACTGGTAATTTAGGCCAGTTAGAGCTGAAAGGAAAGCTGTTTTGGGGGATGTGAGGGCACTTGCAGTGCAGTGTTTAAACCCAGCCAAATGGAGACCAAGGTGTCACACACTTCCAGCTTTGATGCACTAGTCAGGGAGAATGCAGATGACAAATGTCAGTGCCACAGTGCATATGTGGATCCATAAACCACAGTATGTTTCAGATTCTGGAACAGTAAGAAACAGTGAAGCTACTCCACGGAATCTGTTGTAAGGGCTCCCACCCAAAATTATACCCCAGAGACACAAGTACCAAAGAGCCCACCACACTGTGTGCACCAAAGAGAAAGAGGAGGTGGGGTCTGAATACCTGAGGCTATGTTTGAGCAAGGGGCAGGAGGGAGAGGTGGGGCTCTAGCACATGCCTCAAGCTGTTTACCAAAGAGGAGACACTGGCTGTGGGATGCTTATCCTTGCTCTGGCTTAGCCTTGTATCTTCACAAGATATTTGAATGTAAAATATGGGTAGCTTCCCTAGGTATTTCTTTCTTCCCTTCCCTCCTCTCTATCCATAGGTTCACTTATATTGACATGCTGATTTTCAGTTGAGATTTCTGATGAAAGAGAGTTACTTCCTGCTTTGCATGGGCCTGGGCCATGCTTTGGTTCTAGAGGAATTCTCCAATAAAAATGAACCTATGTTACTTTCTAGGAGGACTGCAGAGGCCTGGAATGTGACTAACCTTAATCTGTAGTGTTGAACATTGTCTGGATTTTATTTGGGTACTTGTTTCCACATCCCACAAGTGCTGAGAACTTGGAGGGGAAAAAAAGATCCTGTTGTGGAGCAAACTTTACCAACTGCTCTTCAACAATTGGTTAGCCAGCACCGTGCCTGAGCCAAACACACTCCTGCTAGTCTCATAAGTGATGCTGGTGCTCAGAGAAGTAAACGCAAAATCCACAGGCTTATCTTGAGGGCAGTGACTCTGGAATAAACTTTGGCCATGATTACACCAGGAGCGAGTTCAGGGGAAGACTCTTACATTGCTGAACTAGTGGCTGCATAAATAACAGGTTAAATTAACAGAGTGGTGAAAACCTCAGAAGTTGCTGAAGTCTTGTAGGGTTCCCAGAGAGTACCTCTGGAGCAGCTGAACTGTGGATTACACCTATAGGAATTTTATTTCTAAAATTCCTTAGCAAAGACATGGCTTGAGAAAAGAAATTTGTAGATGCTTATTGGCATAAACTAATTGAGGTTAAGTGCTTAGGAGCTGTGAATGGAGGTGATGTTCTGATGGTGCTGACTGGACATGAGGGGAGGAGCTGATTAAATTGCTGAGAGTTATTTCATATCTCACAGATATCTTTCATAAGCGGAAAAGCTGGCACAGGCACATCAGACAGGTTTCACGCTCTGCCTTGGTGCTTCAGAAACAACTGGCTCCCCATTCTCATTAAAACCAAATTCATAGTCTGGGTCCCAATTTACAATGGCCTGAATGATCTGGGACCAGCTATACTGGGACCACCTTACCCTCTATGGCCCTCAGGGACAATACAGATGAAGAAATTCAAGATTAGATTCTCATGTGGTGAGTGGAGCTGTGGCAGCAGCTTGATCAGAGAAAGCATTGACAGTCTCCATACGAGACATGCCACACAGCTGTGTTACTAATGCCATCATTGAATGCCAAAAGCTGGGTCTGTTGTCCTGTGCAGATTCCTCCTTGGTGGGAAGGTGTTCATCCCTAAATATACAAAACAGATTTTTTTGATCAGGAAGGGAGAAAGTCTGTTCTTCTTCGAGTAGTGTCCCTGTGGGTGCTCCACTTTAGGTGTTGGCACGTCCTTGAGTCCCTTGATCAGAGATTTTACAGCAGTATTCAACCGGGTCGCACATGTGTGGTTCCCATCTTCTGACGCCATTGGCGCCTCTTTTGACATGAATGTGACCCAACCCCTTCAGTTTCATCTCAACCGTCCGTGATCTGAGATGGAGCCTTAGCAGTTCCTACAAAACTCATCCCCTTTTTACTTATCACTGTTAGGAAAAGTGTTAGTCTAGTTAGTAGTTTGTTTTAGTCAGTTAGTATTTATCTTTACCCATCTTACCTTTAAAAAAAAATTCTTTCCTCTTCCCGTTAATAGAAGAAATAGATTCATTTTTTTTTCTAAATGCCCGACATGCCTAATTCAGTAGGTTTTAAAAGGTGCACATCGGGCAGAAATGCCATTCCAGCATCAGAATGACACTCACAATGTGTCTGGTGCTTGGGTGGGAGCCACGTACCTCAGAAACGCATACATTGCAGCAACCTCAAAGGCAGAGCCAGGAGAGATAGGATCTCAGACTTACGCTAATCCTGATGGAAAAGTCTTTGAGACCTTCCTCTCACGTGGGCCTGGATAAACCTCCTATAGAACAAACAGAGAGACCCTCAAGACAGAGCTCCTCAATCTCACCTAGGAGGGAGCTATCAAAGAAGAGGAGTTTGCTTCTAGGGGTAACACAAACCCAAGATGAAGTACCTATGAGGCAGTAGGATCCTCAGGTATGGTGCAGGCTGTTTCACCAAAGAGCTCTCAACACCCTGGTATGGAGTCAAGAGGCAAAACTAAGCTGATCTCCTACAATACGGCACCAACAAAAGCAATGGTCCAGAGACCATAGGATAAACAGCCAAGCGAGAGACCCTTGGTACCAACAGAGCATACCACACTGACTGTGGCACCACATAAGACAAAGGCACCAATGATAGTTTGATTTTCTGTGTCTTATTTCCCCTTCCTATTTCTCAATACTGCTAACTGCATCTCTCTGGGTACAGGTTGGGCCAGGAGTCAGGAACCAGAATGAAATTGTATTACCTAATAATATCCTTTTGGGTATTAATCTTTTCCCCAGTCCACAAAGATCAGAGGCTCTTGTTCAGCTGCATGTCACATACATAGCTAAACTGGGGAGCTCTTTTCATATCTGTCCACATGTCCACTCTAGGTGCACACGCGCCCCACGCATGTGAGATTGAACTCTTTTAACCATCACTGCTGTGCTCTGTAGGGACCATGCATATGCCTTGCATATCTTTGCACTCCCTGCTACCGTGTATGGAATAAAGGGCAGAGCCGTCCCAACCACCTTTCCACAGCCTGTGGCAGCGAGACAACAACCTCTGTGTCCCTCTAGCTCCCCTGGAGTTCAGTGTTCATTGGTAGTGTAGTTAGTTGTAGTCATTAAAATAGCTTCTTTTTTTCCTTGTGTTTTAGCTCACTGTCCACTCTAGCGCCCTGTGACATTATCCAGGGTACAATCTGGCCTCTTAAACAGCTGTGTCCCAAACTGGGGGTGCCTTTTATCCTGCTTCGCTGTGAAAGCAGCCATTCCTAGTCTGCTCGCACGCAGTTCCAGCATGTAAATTACTCCCAGTTATAATGTGTGAGAGCTACGGCAAGCCTCTCTTGAACTACATTGTAGAGCAACACCAGCCACTTCCCAGACTTTCCCCCAGAATGTGCGTATTCTACTGCCTTGCACTCTCCTGGACAACAAAAGCTCCTAGACCATCCGTCATTTTATTATTAGAAAGTGATATGCACAAACCCTGTTATCTCAAATGGAGTTTCCCAAACACTTCAGTCCAAGCACAGTGGTCTAGATAAAACAATAAAAAAAGGTTTTTTAACTGCAGAGAGAGAGATTTTAAGTGATTACAAGCAATGAGACATAAAAGTCAGAATTGGTTACAAGAAAATAAAAGTAAATGCAACTAATACCTAACTTAACAAGCTAAGTAAGTTCAAAGCAAAGATCTCTTTCACCACATGCTTCAGCAGTCTCACTGGCTGAATTCCTTTCAGACAGCTTTGGACTGAGGGAGGGATCCAATCTCTTTGTTCCTCAGGTGCTGTGGGTGTCATGGGAAGAGAGAAAAGGAGGGATACTTTGGGACGTCTGTTCTTCATTCTTACGCCTTTTTCTCTTCTTTGAGAATCCTCCAGTGGGGTTCAGCAGACAGGGAGCCTGTGGGGACGGGAACCTCCAGCTGTTTCTTTCCAAGATGTAAATTTTTCACTCTCACCCTTTTTCCTGCCAAAGAATGGGCACTTACCCAGGTGATGGTAGTCCTTTGATTTCTCTGGCAAATTTGTAGCTCTAGATCTACTGGAAGTAAAAAATGTTCTAATAGGTCACCTCAGCAGAAAGGACTCCTCAATGCATAAATGGGCTCTGAAGGATGTGGTTAGCACTCGGGTATTTCAGAGTGAGGGTACCCCTCACAGATCTCTTAGCAACCAAGGAGAGCACAAAATGGCATGTTTTACTCTTGCGAAGCATGAGTGTGACCTCCATATTGGTTGCGTTCCTGATTCAATGTGGCAGTCGTCTGCTGTGTGTCTTCCTGCCATCTGCACTAATTCTCAGAATCCCCCAGGAGGTGAGACATGACAAGGCCTGATTGATAATCGTAGCACCAGCTTGGCCTCTCCATTTCTGGTTCTCCAGGAGGATGGAGCTGTCTCTTTAGCCACCCATCAGGCTACCAGCCCTTCTAGATATTGTTTCACAGATTGGACTAGGACAGAACCATAGTCTAGTCCTTCACCCAGATCTTCTGACTCTGCATCTAATGACTTGGTTGCTGGTCATTTGACCTCTGTGGATAAAAACTGTTTGGCAGAGATTTGGGACATTGTAATTCAAAGCAGGAAAGCCTCCACCCTCAGTCAGCCTGCTCTGATAAACAGAAGGTGCATGTATTTTTATAAAATTCAGTGACACAACATACATTTTAATATTAAACAAGCACAGGAGGCTCTCATGTGCTCAGATCAGTCCTGACTCTCATTACCTTCCAACCTCATATTGGATATGCAGCTCTCCACTCATTCCCTACCTCACAGCAGTTGCCTCTCTACTGGACTCAATGTGCAGCCACCTTGTTAGTTTGCTTCTCTATTGGCCCTGTACCTAACTCTTTATTCTGTTGCAGTTCAGTAAGGGGGAGAACAGAAACTAGAGAGAGAGGAGCCAGAGTAGGCATGTTCCTGGATATCTTCTTGCCTGCTCTATTGAAGCCAAAGTACAAGCTTAGTTATACAAAAACTGCTCAGGACATTCTATTTTCAAACCAGAACAATGCAAGAAAATTGAGCCATCTAGTCTCCCTACAGTGATGGCTTCAGGGGGCACTGCCTCAAAGACTTGAGGTTAAAAAGAGCCTGTATTGACAATGAAAAGGGAGAAAGAGGAACCAAATAATATATCATCAGGCTGTCGGGAGAGAAGGGAAGGAAAAAGCAGACTGAGTTAATGGTGCCAGCAAGTTACAGGGAGGGGACATTACAAATATGCAGTAATTTGGGTGGAAGCACAAAGAAATGGCATGGAAAAATAGGCCCATTCATAAATGATGAAGGAGGGAAAATCAACAATGATCATTCTAAAAGGGCTGAGCTACCTGCCACAGCTACTACTGAGCCCTCCTGGGTGAGAGGGTTGGCCTGCAGAGGTCCCGGTACACAGCTTTTCCCCCATTCAGTTGTGGGGTATGGCTTTACATTTTCTTCTTTTCGATCCCAGAGTGTATAGAACAATAATGCTAAATATATATATATTTAGCCTTTTCAAAACACTCCGATATACAGCACTTAAAATGGACCTCTTTCTTACCTGAGCTCCTGTGGTTTGACTATGTTGCTTCGTAGGAGTTTCTGATTTCTTCTCCTGTGTGGAAAGGGTGCATTCGAGGGTGCTGTTCTGCTAAGTTTAGTAGATCGAATAAGAAGCTGTATAAAAAAGTAGACTTGTTGTAAAATTGCTCACCTATGAGCTGAATAAAGCCCCATATTTCTGTCGAGTATCTGCAAAATATATCTGTTGAGATCTGTAAAAGAGAGTAAGGCATTTATTTGACAAAAATAAATAAATACATAAATCTATGTAATGCCCTTGTTGGCTTTGCAAGTTAGGTCATTCAGCCAGAATATATGGTAATTTCCAAATCACCTATAATGCTACCATGATTTTACAAATATTTAGTTCGATTTATTTCTTTCATTTAAAATCTGTTTCCTTATTGTTTCTTCTTCAATCTCCTCTCCTTTCACAGCATGTAGGTAAGCAGAGGCCCCAAGCTAGTCCAGCCTAACTTGTAGTATTTTTATATATAGAAGTTCAGTGCTGATGGCGATGATACCTGGGATTATTTATGGGTTTTCATAAAAAAAGAAAGAGAAAATACAGACTTGCCTGGCTTCTCTCTTCCTTCCCTCCCCCCTCTCTCCACAGAGGAGTTTAATTTTAAATGATAAATGTGGAAATTAGAGACCATCGAGAAAATCCAATTTGGTGAGGAGTTTTAAAAATCCCATAATAAACGCAGAGTGAAATGTATGATTTAATGCAGGGCGCCAATGGCTGCTATTATGTGCTATTAGCAAATCGGGGATGAGAGTGAATCTTTATCACTTGCTGAGTGCGGGCTGGTCCTGCCTTTCCTTCTGCTATTGATTTGTAGCCGCTTGTCATAATGACATCGGGAAGCAATGAATGGAAGATGTGTTTTTGATAGGATTGAGAGGGTTGGAAGGGGGAGAGAAAATTCAGCAAGTTTTCTATCTCTTCTTCCTGATTAGATTTTTTTCTTCTTTTAAGAGCTTTCACATTCCAATAAAAATGCTAAATCAGCTCTGAAGCAGAATTGTTAGGGAGTAAATAGCTAGTCACATTTAAAGGAGGAAAAGATCTGACTTTACAGCTTTGACTTTATAGTGTTGGATGAATTTGAAGAATAGTTCTGGCTTCATGGTGGGTGGTCCGGGTGTGAATAAGAGGTTGGTTAGAACAATGTTTCCCAACAACTGATCCATGGACCGGCACCGGTCTGTGAGCTCTCCCTGACACAGTATAGGAATCCGGTCCCTGGTATCAAAAAGGTTGAGTAACACTGGGTTATAAAATCTGTGCTGATGGATATGTAGATAGATGCCTTGGTGTGTGCAGAAAAGTCTACCAATCACAATGCAGAACAATAAATGTCTGAGCCGTCTTTATTTTCATGGCCTTGCTTTTTAAAATATATTTCTTGAGTTCTGAGTCAAAGATGCCCAAAGGTGAGAAACCCAGATATTGTAGTACCAAGTAATAAAGGTCTTCTGTGGATCTGGAATACCTGCCCATGGGTACAGAGGAGAGCCTCTGTCTGCCAGAAGATGTTTCCTCACAGAAAATATAAAATTAGTTTTGCCTCGGGGAAGTACGATTATTGTGGAGTTTGGAAATGGCTGTGCTCCTGTCTTAAAGGGTGTCCTTGTACATTCTTAGGGTGCAAGAAATGCTTTGCTTCCAGATTCTCTTGCCCTGATGCATGGTGACATGAGCCCAGGAGCCTTATATATACAGAACATATATCAAACTGACTATCTGTAATGCCCTGTGTGACTTTTAATTTGCTATAGGATTGTGTGCAGTTTTCACTGCATGCTCCCCTTGTCACCATCACATTATCCTCATTTATTGCCAGCTGTGCTCAGTGCTTCCTCCCATTTGGTTGGGGGAGCAGGCCTTTCGTTATGAGCAGGCCTGTGCCTGTGCATGTGCGTACCAGTAGCTGCAATAGGTACACTGCCCTCATTTGTGAGAGAATGTTCCCATATGAGCATAGTGTTCCCTTTTTCTCTCTCTCTTTAGGGAGGTCCCCTTGTTCCTCTTCCCTTTTGATTTCTCTTTGGCTCCTAATGGCTCCAGTGATGGCTGCAGGCTGTGGAAGAGCTGTGACTCTGCTCTTCGCTTCTTCCCTTTGGGGCCTAACCAGCCTCAGCTACTCTTATTTACTGAAACCTTCACAGAAACAGCTGAATGAGCCTGGTTTACGGGGCTCCCTGTCAGAGAAAGAAATGGCAGATTAGAAATCAATGCAGAGAGTCCAAGTGCCTACTTCATCACTCAGGAAGAAGAAATACAGCATTTCTACTCTAGGCCTTGCACTCATTAAAATCAAATCATTTAAAAGCCCTTTAAATTAAAAAGGAAGGGGAGAGGAGGACGAACTTCACGAGAAAAAGTCTTCCAAAGAAGTAAAGGCAAAAGGCAGCCTGTAGATTGAATACTGTACTGTGCCCATTGGCAGCTGGGCCATCCACTTTATTTACACTGCTCTCTAGGTGTGTATGGTGCTTTACAGACATAAAAATGATAGGCCCTTTCCCTGAGAAGCCCACAATCTCAGGTAGACGTAAGATAGCAAAGGATGATGTCAATGAAGGTTTGGGGAGGGGCGTGAAAGCACAATGGTGACTGTGGAAGGTCATGGGATATGCTTATTGCCAGATCTATTACATTTGTGGGCAGTGCCTGGAATGAAGTCTAGAGTCTTCCGTGACTGTTATCCAACAGAAGGAAAGAGATCAAACTGCAATTCAGAGATGTGGGAGTGGGGCGACATGGTAGTAATGGCAGGCGAGGAAGGTGATTTTAGTGGCAGCATTGTGGATGGACCAGAGGAATGCTGTGTGAGAACAGGGGCAGCTAGAAATATATCGGCTTCAGCAGTCAACACAAGAGATGACCAGACCATGGAGCAAAGTTTCAGCAGAAGGGATGGAGAGAAATGGATGGCTTTAAAATACTGCAGGTGGAAAATAGACAGAATTAGCAATGACTGGATACAAGAGGTGAGAAGAGAGAGCTGAATAACACCCAGGTGGGAAGTGTGGGTAGCAGGAAGGATGATTGCAGTGAGTAAAGAGAGGTCAGGAAAGAAAGGGAAGACATTCCATTTTTGCCTTGTTCAGTGTGAGCTGGTGGCTGGACAGCCATCCAAGAAGAGATGTCAGAGTTGCAGCTGAAGACTGTACATACTATTTCATGGCACGCAGACAATATTTATATCCAGCATGTTCCGTTAAACTGCATTGGTCTGATCAGAGTGGGGGGAGAGAGCACATATGTTACACCTCTTTACGTACTAAGAAACTTCCAGGAAAAATGTTAAGAACACCGCCAGGAGCTGTATATGGTCTTTATGGATCTGACCAAAGCCTTCAACTCAGTCAACTGTGAGGCTCTGTGGAAAATCATGCCAAAGTTTGACTGCCCAAGTAAATTTACCATCATTGTAAGACTCCTCCACAAGCAGATGACTGCCTCCATCTTGTGCACTGGCTCTATCCCTGAGCCTTTTGTCATCCAAACTGGCATAAAGCGAAGTTGTGTACTGGCACCCACTCTCTTCTCCATTTTCCTAGCAGATATGAAAATGCTAATCCAAGTTTGTCTGGCACAAGACTTCGGCATCCAATATCGGACTGACAGCAACCTTTCCAACTTCTCTTGCCTCCCTGCCAGACCTAAACACCTGGAACACCAGCACTTTCTCCGGAGATCCTCAACAAAAAGTGGAAGAATTGCCGCACTAATGTCAGCATCCTCATGGAGGCCAATATCTTCAGTGTTGAGGCTTTGATTATCCAGTATCAGCTGAGGTGGAGTGGGCACTGTATGTATATGCCTGATGTACACCTACCAAAAATTGTGGTACACCCAACTCACCATGGGAAAGGAAATGGGGAGGCCAAAAGAAATGCTTTAAAGACATCCTCAAGACAAGCATCAAGAGATGTGGCATCAACATCACACACTGGGCATTAGTAGCCCAAGACAGGGCTAACTGGCAAAGACCTGTCAGAGAAGAAATGACCACTTTTGAGGAAAATCGCCTTACCTTGGACCCAGAAGAACGTCAGAAAAGAAAGGACAGACAACTCTCATGTGGCAATCGTGGCCCAACCCTGCCTGCCGACACCATCTGCAACATCGGCCAATGAGTCTGCGGCTTAAGCATCAGATTCCTCAGTCACCAAAGGACTCTCATAAAATAAAACCTGTGAAAGAGATCATCCTTGACTTTCGAGGGATCATCAATAACAATGCTTAAGAAATTTCCAGTGTCTGACTTTTGTTTAAAAAAAAAAAAAAAAAAATCTGAAACTTATTAGCAAGTATGTGTGAATGTGCATTGTAAGAAATTGCATGTAATTTAGCAAAATTATTGATTCCCCCCCCCATTTTTCCCATTATAGTCACAATTTGTCCTTATTCAAAGTAGTTACCAGTTCCTATATCTTATAAAGTCAGTAAAGCAGCCCAATTGCTTTGAAGTTACTCGTATCTCCAATAAAGATGGTCACTTGGGGATGGCGTGGTGATTAATGCAGATGGACACAATGTCCCATTGTTTCCAATGGGACTGAGATCACAGGGAAGAAGGCCACTCTTTCTTGAAAGTCTGCCATCATACTACTCAACCTTCAAACTTGCTCCAGTGCAACACAAGCCATTGAAGCATGCAACAAACAACCAAAATGTGGAACACCTGTGGCTTTGTTGGTCATTGGGCCATATTTGACAGTTGATAATGGCTGTTCACTATAAAACCTGTTTTAACAGGATTTTTTTTCACTCTAGATTAAATCAACTTTTTAAAAAAGAAAAGTTGGATTCTCTCAGGCAGCCATAAGGGCTCTTCCTCGTGGGTCAGCAACAGGCTTTGATGGTCAGATCACCAGCTTGGATCATTACCACTCTTATTACTTGAGTAATCAGTATTCTCACTATTGTTGGACAGAGGGGGCTTGGCACATATTTAGCACATGCTCTGCATGTGAATTACAAAACTATTTGCTAAACAATGGAACTGTGCTGTGAACCAGAACTCCTGGTACTATTCCTGGCTCTGGGAAGAAGTGTGAGCTAGTGGGTAGAGCAGTGGTTTTAGACAGCATGGCCAACCACCTAGCTTTGGCAGATTCCTTCTGAGAGGCTGAGTGAATGGGACTGGGGTCTGCCATACTATCTACAAGGCTTCTATGCCCAAATCTACTCAAAAGGACCTTGTTGAACCTTTCACTTGACTTATTTGTAAAAGGGTGTTGCTGGCATTAATGTCCAAAGATAGAATCATAGAAATGTAGAATTGGAAGGTCATCTAGTCCAATCCCCTGCACTGAGGCATAACTAAGTATTATCTAGACCGGGGGTGGGCAAAATATGGCCTGCAGGCTGGATCCTGCCCATCTAACTTTTCTGTCCAGCCTGCCATGCAGGAGCACTACACTGGAGTGTCAGGTAACTTTGACCAGACATATGACCAGAAGCTGGAAGTTTGGGTAGCAATTGGCCGAGAATCACTAAGCTGCTGGATGCACCAGTTGCCAAGGTAACTGGCTTAGTTTCTTGGCCGGTTGCTTCCCAGACTTCCTGCTTCCGGTCACATGACTGGAAGCTGGAAGTGGCCCAGGCACACAAGACTTACCAGAATTAATGGAGTGGCCCCTTGGCAAGAATTATTGCCTACCCCTGATCTAGACTGTCCCTGACAGGTGTCTTGTCTCACCTGTTCTTAAAAACCGACAATGATGAAGATTCCACCACCATCTTTGATGATATGTTTTGGTGCTTAACTACGTTTACAGCTAAGAATTTTTTCCTAATTGTGAGAGGTGCTGGGCAGGGGCTTAGCCAGCCCTTTGTCATGCCAGCCTCAATTAAGTGAGGTAAATTGGAGTTGGCTGGAGACATCTGTACCTGATTGGTAAATGGGAAACAGCTGTCAGTCTAATTTGCCAGGGGCTATATACAGGTTCAAGCAAAGGTTCAAAGCCAGGGAGTGGAAGGTGAGCAGAGGCTCTGCCTGCCTGCAGAAGCGGAGGCTGAGGCTGCGGACTCCTTGAGGCTGCTAGCCTAAGCTGTACACAGTGAGAATGTGGTGGGACTGCATACTGTAAATAAACTGCACCAATAATTGCTGAACTGGAGGCTCTCGGAGTGGTTTGTGAGCCAGGAGGAGGCAGGGGCAGAGACGCCCCTGGTGGTGCACTGGTACACTAATGTGTAGCCTAAATATCCCTTGTTGCAATTTAAACCCATTGCTTCTTGTCTTTTTTTTGGGGGGGGGGGACATCTAACATTGAGGATTTGTCTAAGGCAGCTGTTTATGAAAACTTGGAGTCTTAATGAGTCTTCAAGTTTCAGTACCATATACTAATACTTTACAATGGTGTTAAATATTCAAAGTTTAATTTTGAGGGTAAGGTATCTATTTCTCCAGATGGGCTTTAGAGTTACAAAGGCTTTGTCTAGCTTTTGCTATTCTGGCTTTGTCTTCTAGACCACCTGTTATATTTACAGTGCTGTCAAGATATGTGAAATATTGGACTTCTACTATGTCAGGCCCAGAAAGTCTTATTGGTGTTTCTTGTTGGTTTTGATTCTCATGGCTTTGGTATTCTCTGGGTTGATTTTCAACCCTACGAATTGTGCCTTGGCCTGGAGATCACTTGTTTTGGATTTCATCTGTCTGTGGGAATCAGATAGCAAGTTGCTGTCATCAGCGATGTCATGGTGTTCTAACTTCGATATGACAGTTTGGCCTAGGCAGCCCCTCCCTGCCAAATGGCAGAAAGCACACCCTAACATAACTGATATCAGGCCTACATACTCAGTGCCGCACCTCACTGTTCTATTCTGTATATCATAAAATGGGTGATATGCTGATCATTAATATTACCATGTGGGGTATCTATGGGCAATATATGAAGAAACATGATATGTGCTAGAAATACGTTCTTAAAATGTGTTTGTCAGGCAAGCCTTAATCACCCCACTCTAGATAAAGGAATGTGGTTCTGCTTGCTTGAATGTATTTCCAATATGAATTGACTAGAGAGACAATGAAATTCCATTTACAGGAAGAGTAGCTAAAGCTATTGGGCAAACCAGTGTGGAAGATGGCCACTTAACTCTCTTGACAGGGGATGGAAGCTCCAGCTCCAGGAAACCTTCCTGCTTCCTGAAGCAAGGTCATTGAACTTTGAAAGATACAAGCAAGAACAGAGAGCCATTTTGGCATCCATTACTGGGCAGATACAAGAGGCCAGAGCTGTGGTACAGCTGAGAAAAATGAACCTTTTAGCTAAAGGTGATGAGTCTCTGGAAACTGACTGTAGGTGAGAAACCTGCTCAGACCAAGACACTAACTTGCTGAAGTTAAGAAAGCATGTTTTGTTCGTAATCTTTCATATCTCATTCTTCCCTACTAGAAATCACTTAATCCTACATTCTTTGTTAATAGGCTTATTTTTAGTTTTACTCCAAGCCATTTCAGTGCTGTATGCTAAAAGATGTGCAAGTTCTCCGTTAAATTCACAGGTTAGTGTTATGTACTGTCTCTTGTAAGGAGAAGCAAACTCCATACGGTTCTGAAAGTGCTATCGTTGGAAGGAGTAGACTCTACGGGTCACACAGAGGGGGGAAAACTCAGGTCTTGGAGGATATTGGCCATCCTGTGAGGAGGAACCAGATCAGTGAATGCCAGGTGAGGGCATTGTGCTGTAAGCAAGCTGTTGATGTCAGGGCTCTGAACCAAAGCTGTGCAGCACAGAGGTGCCCAAGCTAGCAAGGCAGGTGATGACACAACCCCTTCTGATCTGGGTTGAACTCCAAAGTGTTGCAGACAGTCCATTATATGCCCCTTGATTTCTATGGTCTTTCTTATTATCCACTCCACTATGAGCAAATAGACCTTGGGTGACGTACGGTATTCCTTTCTGTTGCCCATAGTAACCTTGATGGCTTAGCCAGTTTGCGGTTGTGTATTACTCAGCATGCCTTATTTTCATAGAAACTCTGAATGACTAACACATTTCTGAGGGTTTTCATAGTGGCGTAGCAATTTCCACAAAACTCTTCTATCTACTCTATCAAAGGCTTTTTGGAAAATCTATAAAATCCATATAAAGGGGTGACTGCCATTCGATTGGCAGTTCTGTGATGGTATGTAGGGTTACTATTTGATCTAGACATGATTTTTCTTGTCTGAACCTTGCCTGTTCTTGTAACCCTGAATCTACTGCTTTCTTTACTCTGAGTAGAATGATAGGTATAAATACCTGGCTTGGGATAGACAGCAGTTGAATGCTCCTTCTTCAGATTTTACATTGGCTAAGTTAATTTATTTAGTGCTTGTCTACTATGGAGAACTCTAAATGGCAGTGAACACCAAGATGCTGTGCTGTAATTCCCTAGTTAGCACTAACGTAGTCCGGTTTGAAGAGGACTCTGTTAATGTGAACTAGGAACCTTTTTAGTTCATGCCAGCAGCATCCACAAGGGTGGACTTACAGCACAGCACTTTGTGCGCACTGCTATTCATACCCCGGCAGTCTGAACTGCCAGGGAGAATGGACATGCCCTTTGTTTAAAACAATGCTGGTGCAAGCAGACTGGAGCACATGCCTATTAGATACAATCATGGAAGCCTTTAAGCCAGAGTGGGAGGAGTGGTTTTCTGATCCGACTTTTACAGTTTCTGTTTTTAAGAAGATACTTGGCATTCGTTTTTCAAAAGTAAATGAAAGCTAGAAAATTACCCTGGACTATTTCCATTATTGATGCAATGCTGTTCTTGGAAGATTGGTACCTTGTCAGAAGGATCACAGTATGTCGGCTAGCAGTGCAAAAGGCAGCACATCAGACTCTGTTCTCTACTGCATCCATTTGTTCTCCTGTACTCTTATGCTAGAGACAGAGTTATTGTCTGAGGTACTTCTTTATTTCTGTACTTCCAGAATCCTTTCCAAACTGGTGCTGTGGGAAGCCTGAGGTTTGAGTACATAAAACCACTCTTAAAGAAGGAAGCTGACTTGCATGTGTCAGAGGGCACTTTCAGCAGGTTGCAAGATAATGTCTTTCAGGGCTGTCTGTCACTTAGGGATTGGAACTTGATTTGGGGATAGTAGTGCAGACATAACCAGCTTCCAAAAAGTAGTTCAGGATTCCTCTATCCCAAAACCAGGAAAATCCAGTTCACTGGTAAGTGGGCAGATGTCCCAGTACATCTGAGATTCCCCTGCAGGCATGTTTCAGTGGGGCATGACCTGTTTTTACCAACAAGTTCTCCTTCGAGTGATTGCTCATATGCATTCCACTTAGGTGTGTGCGCGCCCTTGTGCACGGCTCTCGGAGAACTTCTCCCTAGCAGCCCCCTGTAGGGGCTGGCTCCAGCGCCCCCTGGAGTGCCGCCCTCATGCGGCGGTACATAGGGCGCTGCCGGCCCCTCCCCTCCTCAGTCCCTTCTTTCCGCCCGTGACGCCCGGTTGAGAACAACCCTTGCTCCTCGCAGGTTTTTTCCTGGTAAACATGAGTTTAGCAGTTCGCCCTGACCTTAGTTAGTTTATAGTATAGTAAGGTATTTAGTTAGATAGGAGAGCCTTCGGGCTCTAGGCAACCCGGCTATGCTGGGCTCGCCCGGGTTTAAACCCTGTGCTGGCTGCGGGAAGGTTTTTCCCGTCAGTGACCCCCATGACCGTTGTTTGAGGTGCTTGGGGGAACAGCACTGTAAAGACCGGTGCCGTATCTGCAAGGCCTTCAAGCCTCGGACTCAGAGAGAGAGGGACGTGAGGCTGAAGGCGATCCTCATGGACTCTGCGTTGTGTCCGGCGTCCAAGCCGTCGCGGACTCCCTCGGCACTGAGTGTGTCTTCTGTGCAGAGTGCATCGTCGGCACCGCAGGCCTCGGTGCCAAAGAGGAAGAAGCGCCGTCCGCGCTTACAACGCTCCCCCGCACCGCAGGAGCGGCCGGGGTTGAGCCCGGAGGTGCTTCGGCTCTCCGATGTGCCGCCTGCTCCGGCACTGGCACCGATCAGGGAGGTTCCCCCGACTCCTGGGAGTGGGGGACCCCCTGTACAGGACCCTTCTACGCCGGAGGCGTTCGAGGCAGCTTGAGCCTTGTTGGCCTTGCCCACGCCTCCGGCCCTCTCTCGGCTGAGAGAGTCAGGGCCTGTGTCCCGGGGCAAACCTGCGCTGGGTGTCCCCGAAGGCTGGGCGGCCCCGGCACCAGAGGATCGGCCACCCACCACCCGACGCCGGAGAGTCGAGCTTGGAGGCTCCTCTCCTTCTTCGTCGTTGGACGAGGTGTCGCGGCACCGCTTCAGGTCACGGCACCGCTCCTTGACCTCAAGCTCCAGCTCGACACTGAGACGGTGTTCTCGGCACCGCTCCCCAGTCCCCGGGAAGAGGTGTCGCAAGTTGTCGCTCTCCCGGTCCCGTTGGCACTGCAGACGACAACGCTGTTCGGGATCGTTGCGTGGCGGGTCCCGGAGCGGCTCTTCCTGGCGTCATCGCCGGCACCGATCTCCTGGCTCGGGATCCTGGACCCGGCGCCAGGAGCAGGTACCCCTTCCGGCACCGCAGCCAGCACTGGCACCGCAGCCGGCACCGGCATCGACACCTACACCAGCACCGGCGTTGCCCTTGGCACTGGTGCTGCCCCCGGGCTGGCCCCAAGCCCCTTGGCAGTGGCCATTTTGGGGTCCATGGGCAGCCCAGATGGGGCAGAGAACTACGTCGGCCCCTGCCTCTGTCACCCAGTTACCTCCCCAACAGGCACCGTCGGTGCAGGAAGGTGACCACTCCTCAGAGGAGGAGGAGCCTGGGGAGGGCCCCTCCACTGGACCCCGCCACCTGTCCTATTCTTCGTCACCGGACGAGGCGGCCGTCAGGGACCAAGGGGCCCCTCTTATTGACTTCAGGGCTCACCAGGAGCTCCTGAAGCGGGTGGCCTCGAACCTTGGCCTGGTGTTCAAGGTTCTGGAAGAAGAGGTGGACCCCCTCTTCGGGCATGTGGGGACTCAAGGACCATCCAGGGTAGCCCTCCCCATCCATGAGAGGGTCCTACGCCTGGCTAAGGCTGTTTGGCAGACCCCTTCCTCGGTTGCCCCCACGTCTAAGGGCACCGAGAAGAAGTATTACATGCCAACCGAGGGCCATGAATACTTGTATACACACCCTGCCACAAGTACTCTGGTTGTGGACGCTGCCAACCAGAAGGACAGGCAGGGGACTCAGAGCGCCTCCCCTAAAAACAAGGAGGGTAGGAGACTAGACCTTTATGGTAGGAAGGTCTACTCCACGGGGGCGCTCCAATTCGGGGTGGCCAACCATCAGGCCCTCCTGGGCAGGTACAATCTGAACTTGTGGGACTCGATGCGAAGGTTCGCAGAGTCCCTGCCCCAGGACCAGGCTGCGGACTTTGCCACGGTCCTGGAGGAAGGATTGACTGTGGCCAGTGCAGCCCTTCAGACTGCCTCTGACGCTGCAGACACGGCCAGTAGGGTGATGGCCTCCACCGTCGCCATGCGGCGCGCAGCATGGTTGCAATCCACGGACCTGTCCCAGGAAGTGCAGCATTCTATCCAGGACTTGCCCTTTGATGGGACCGCCCTCTTCTCCGAGAGGACAGATGAGAAGCTGCACGCCCTGAAGGACTCAAGGGCGACGCTGCGCTCCTTGGGCCTTTATACCCCTCAGGCAGCTCGATTACAAGCTCGCCAGCAGCCGCAGCAGCCACCACAGTGGCAGCGGCAGCAACCTAGGCCACCGCCTAGGCCTTTCCCCCCCGCAAGGGGCAGGGATAGGAACAGGGGCTCTGGACGGCGCGACCGCACAGCGTCGTCCAATTCCTCCCAAAGAGGACCCTCTCAGGACTCCAAAGGGAAGCATACCTTTTGACGGTGCGCCCGAGGGTGGCACCGTCTTCCGTTCCCTGGGTTCCCCCCCGCCTTTCCAGGACAGGCTAAGACCCTACCTCGGCCTGTGGCAGGCTATCACGTTGGACCACTTGGTCCTCAGAACCGTGCGCTGGGGTTACGCCCTACAGCTGGTGGCGTCCCCCCCACTCATCCCCGTCCTCCGTCCCTCTTCAGGGACCCCTCTCACGAGCATTTACTCCTTCAGGAGGTTCGCTCCCTCCTACTCAAGGGTGCCATAGAAGCGGTTCCACCGCTCAAGGTGGGGAAGGGCTTTTACTCGAGGTACTTCCTCGTCCCCAAAGCCAAGGGAGGCCTCAGGCCTATACTGGACTTGCACGGGTTGAACAGGTTCATAAGGAAGAAAAAGTTTCGCATGGTGTCCCTAGTGTCCATCATTCCCATATTGAACCCAGGGGATTGGTTTGCCGCCCTCGATCTGAAGGATGCGTACTTTCACATCTCTATCCTTCCCGCCCACAGGCGGTACCTAAGGTTTATGGTAGCTGGTGCCCACTACCAATTTACGGCCTTGCCCTTTGGCCTGTCTTCCTCCCCCAGAGTGTTTACCAAATGTATGGCTGTGGTGGCGGCCTTCCTGAGGCGCAGGGGGGTCCAGATATTTCCCTACCTGGACGACTGGTTGATAAGGGACAAGACCAAGTCGCAGGTGTGCGAGGCGGTCTTCTTCGTCCAGGCCACTTGCCATGCTCTGGGGGTGCTCATCAACAAGCAGAAATCGATGCTGTCCCCAGTACAGCGCATAGAGTTTATAGGGGCATCCCTAGACTCGGTGCGGGCCAGAGCCTCCCTCCCACGCTCGAGGTTCGAGGCCATGGCAGCGATCATATCGCAGCTTCGGAGGTGCCCCACGACGACAGCCAGGCAGTGCCTGCAGCTGTTAGGCCACATGGCCTCGTGCACCTATGTGGTGAGGCTGGCCCGCCTCAGGCTGAGGCCCCTCCAAGGTTGGTTGGCCAAGGTATATGTGCCCAGCAGGCACTCTCTGAACAGGGTGGTTACGGTGCCCCCTGCAGTGTTGGGGTCACTGAGCTGGTGGCTGGACCCCAGGACAGTGTTGGAAGGGGTTCCCTTCACGCCCCTCACCCCCTCGGTCACTCTGATCATGGACGCATCAGACTTGGGATGGGGAGCTCACATCACCGGTGGTCTGACCACACAGGGGCGTTGGTCCCAGGGAGAGACTGCCCTCCACATCAATGTCAAGGAACTGAGGGCAGTCAGACTGGCTTGCAAAGTATTTCGCCATGCTTTATTGGGGAAAATGGTACAGGTGCTGACGGACAATACTGCAGCGATGTTCTACATCAACAAACGGGGGAGTGCGCTCCTCGGCTCTGTGCCAGGAGGCGCTTCGTCTTTGGGACTTGGCGGTGAGGTACAATTTCTGTTTAACCACTTCTCACCTCCCCGGGGTCAGGAACGACGAGGCAGACCGCCTCAGCAGGTCGTTTCTACTCCAACATGACTGGTCATTGCATCCGGAGGTAGCGGCCAGGATTTTCCGCGAGTGGGGTGTTCCCCGACTGGACCTGCTCACGTCGTCTTGGAACACGAAGTGCCCGAGGTTTTGCTTGCTCCGGGGTCGCGAGCCGGGCTCCCTTTCCGACGCGTTCCTTATCGATTGGACGGGGACTCTCATGTACGCCTGCTGCATCCCAGCTTGGACTCCCTGCACCTGACGGCCTGGAGGCTCTCTGGCTGACGGAGGAGGAGAGAACCTGCTCGGAGCTGGTCCAACGCGTGCTGCTGGGAAGCAGGAGGCCCTCTACACAGCTCGCCTACAGGGACAAGTGGAGGAGATTCACCTGCTGAGCGGAGTCGCAGGGCGTAACCCCCGGTACGTCCCCCGTGCAAGCTGTCCTCGATTACCTGCTGCAGCTTAGGCTGCAGGGGTTAGCGCTAGCCTCCCTCAGGGTGCACCTAGCGGCCATCTCGGCTTTCCATCAGCCGATGGAGGGGTGGTCCCTGTTCTCCCACCCCATGTCGGTGAGGTTTCTCAGGGGGGTCGAGAGGCTCTACCCGCAGGTCCGTGACCTGATGCCTCCGTGGGATCTGAGCCTGGTCCTCGATAGACTGACGGGGCCCCCTTTGAGCCCTTGGCCACCTGTCCCTTGCTGATCCTTTCCTTGAAGGTGGCCTTCCTTGTGGCCATTACCTCGGCTAGGAGGGTCTCTGAGCTAAGAGCTTTGACCTCGGAGCCCCCTATACCGTGTTCTTCTGGGATAAGGTACAGCTGAGGCCTCACCCAGCGTTCCTGCCTAAGGTAGTCTCCCGGTTCCGTTGTAACCAAGATATTTTCCTCCCTGTGTTTTTCCCTAAACCGCACGGGTCTGAGGACGAGAGGAGACTACACACCCTCGACGTGAGGAGGGCGCTGGCGTTCTACCTGGACAGGACGAGGCCGTTCCGAAAGACCACTCAGCTCTTCGTCGCGGTGGCAGAGAGGACGAGGGGTTCCCCGGTCTCCACCCAGTGCATTGCCAAGTGGATCACCGCCTGCATCCGGCTCTGCTACGAGCGTGCGGGTGTCCAGCTTCCTGGACCAGTGACGGCGCACTTGACGAGGGCCCAGGCCACGTCAGCGGCCTTCCTGGAAAGGTCCCCCTGGATGACATCTGCAGGGCTGCCACCTGGTCTTCGGTGCACACCTTTGCCGCGCACTACGCTGTCGTCCAGTAGTCGAGGGACGACGCGCGAGTCCGCAGAGCCATGCTGAGGGCAGCTCGCCGTTGACTCCTACCCGCCTCCAGGTATGGCTCGGGAATCACCTAAGTGGAATGCATATGAGCAATCACTCGAAGGAGAAAACGTAGTTACTTACCAGTAACTGTTGTTCTTTGAGATGTGTTGCTCAGATCCATCCCACACCCACCCTCCGTCCCCGCTGTCGGAGTCGGCAGAAAGAAGGGACTGAGGAGGGGAGGGGCCGGCAGTGCTATATGTACCGCCGCATGAGGGCGGCACTCCAGGGGGCACTGGAGCCGGCCCCTACAGGGGGCTGCTAGGGAAAAGTTCTCCGAGAGCCGTGCACGAGGGCGCGCGCACACCTAAGTGGAATGGATATAAGCAACACATCTCGAAGAACAACAGTTACTGGTAAGTAACTATGTTTTTTGTTACAGAGTATGTCTCGGTGGTTATTCGTTTCAAGGAGTGGGCACTTGTTTAGTGCTGTGGAATATGCTCTGAAGGATAAAAATGGCTCTTGGGAAAGCTAGTTTATGTTAACACACATTTTAGACAGATGTTAATTTATCATTCTTGTAGTATTTCACTGATCATCCCATAGCAGCAGCAAAGCAATTGAGGTGCAGTAATTCCATACACAAGGATCCATCCTCCATATTTACCTTGGACAGTCCCTCCTCTCCCATCATAAAGTCCAAAGCCCAATGGGGATTTCATCTTCAGCTTTAAAATAAATAATGCAACTCAAAGAAGGAGTTTATTCCTTCTGTGATGAGGTGTCATAGCCTGTCATTTCTGCAGAAGGGAGAAGCAAGCTCCTACCTCAGCTCCCAAATCGGGCAGGGAGGAACTAGCTGCTCACACTTCCCCATGCCTACATCTCATTTTCAAAAGGGATTTAGGTACTTAAGAGACAAAACCCTATTGACAGTTAATCAGATTTTTGGCTCCTAAGTGCCTAAATTCCTATTGAAAATGAGACTTAGTCTTCTAAAACAGTTAAGTGTTGCAACGCTGAGCCCAACAACACCTAAATACCTTTTAAAAATCTGCACGTTATACAGAAAAGTTTTCTCCTTGGGCCATGGATAATTGTCTCAGTGTTTTGTGTTCATTTAGTGTGTTTCGGACTATTGTACCTTGGGTGTTTTTCTTTTCAGCTGCTTGTCCTCTGTCAAGCTGCTCTGTTTGTTCTTTTAGTGAATTATTTGCCACTGACAGTTCTTCAGTATCCTGCCATAACCAGATTCCTCATCAATGTCCTCTCATCAGTCAGAGCGCCATTCAGTCATAGAACCTTCATTTGGTCCCATTCACCTTCTGAGCCTTGGGCGGATGCTCTTTGTACCACTTGCTACTAACCTCAGCATTTTTATTTTCAATTATATATGAAAAATGAGACAGTTGCAGCCATATTAGCTGACCATCCTGTCACCATGTCCCATGGGAATAGTGTTGTCCTGCATCCTTATCGTCTTTGAGAAGTCTGACTTTCACCTGATCAGATCATTAGTATCTCCATCTTCTTCCCAAAACCTTGTTTTAAGGAAATTAATTCCATACCATAGGCAGCAAGAGGGCACTGTGTTTTTATTTGGATAGGACTAAGTCATTTAGGAAGTCAAGGTTTTTGTAGCCTTTGGAATATAAAGGGAATGCCATTTCACTCAGTGCCTGTCCATGTGGATTAGACTGAATATTAAGACATGTTTATCTGTAAGGTGTGTAGCAAGATTTCTGGCTCACGTAACGAGATGGACACCGAAGTGAG
>ML675639.1:5811150-5878158 GCA_007922155.1 Mesoclemmys tuberculata
CCAGGGAATAAGCTATATAATTTGTCTCACTAATACAGCCTGCCTCAGGTGGGTTGTCAATATGTTAGGATCTTAAGATTTACTCTATCAGATCCAAAAGGAAATTGACAGCCCACTGACCACCATAAAGATCTGCAAGGCCTACTACCTGGAGTTCTGCACAGCTCTGTGTGCACCACTGCTCTTTTGACTTGTCATCTAGATCTGATGCTTGCTTTGGGAGAGCAGTTCTGCAGTTCTTGTTTAGCTGGAATTCCTTGCCTTTCTTTCCAGAGATTATACTACTAACAAGTGGAAATATGCAGAAGCCACTTCCAAGAAAAAAGTTAGTTGTCAATAACTCTGACTCTTTGAGAGTTGCTTCTACATATTTCCACTATCAGCTTGTCTGCGTCTCGTCCTCAGAGTCCTATTCTCTTAGCAGTGCTGGGATTTACTGAAAGGAGTGGTGGTATATGGGGGGCTATCTGGTGTCTTGTAGCCGTGGCTCTGAATGTTTGTTGCCACAAGGAGGTGTTCAAGGGGCACCCATGAGCAATGTTTCCATAAGGCTCCTGAAGCTCAATGGTGTCAGGGCACATAGCCTCCAGGTGTGAATACAGAGGGGAAAGACTCTCTCAGAGCCTCCATAACTATTTGGGTTTCTCCCTCAGTGTGGAATTGCTGTCAGTGAAGCAGCTGTTCTAATTCCAGTCCAACCAGTCTCTCCTGAGAAGTAGGCAGCAAACTGCTCCTGGCTAATGCTTGCCTCTGTGTCTGAGAGGAAGTATGCACCTCTCAGTAGAGACCTGCTGGTTGGGACCTTTGCCTTCAACTCAACCACAGCATAACAAGCCTTGTGGATAGGGGGGGAGGCAGTAGGTAATCTTGACTTTAATACGGCTTTTGATACTGTCCCGCATGACCTTCTCTTAAACAAACTAGGGAAATACAACCTAGATGGAGCTACTATAAGGTGGGTGCAAAACTGGTTGGAAAACTGTTCCCAGAGAGTAGTTATCAATGGTTCAGAGTCATGCTGGAATGGCATAATGAGTGGGGTTCCACAGGGATCAGTTCTGGGTCCGGTTCTGTTTGATATTTTCATCAATGATTTAGATAATGGCATAGGGATTACACTTATTAAATTTGTGGACGATACCACAAATCGTGGAGGGGTTGCAAGTGCTTTGGAGGATAGGATTATAATTCAGAATAATTTGGACAAACTGGAGAATTGGTCTGAGGTAAATAGGATGAAATTCAATAAGGTCAAATGCAAAGTATCCACTTAGGAAGGAACAATCAGTTGCACACGTACAAAATAGGAAATGACTGCCTAGGAAGGAGTACTGTGGAAAGGGATCTGGGAGTCATGACTACAAGCTAAAAATGAATCAACAGAGTAATTTTGTTGCAAAAAAAGTTAACATGATTCTGGGATGTATTAGCAGGAGTGTTGTAAGTAAGTTAGGGTAGTAATTCTTCCACTCTACTCTGCACTGATTAGGCCTCAACTGGAGTATTGTGTCCAGTTCTGGGAGCCATGTTTTGGGAAAGATGTGGACAAATCAAAGAAAGTCCAGAGAAGAGCAACAGAAATTATTAAAGGTCTAGAAAACATGACCTATGAGGCAAGACTGAAAGAACTGGGTTTGTTTAGCTTGGAGAAGTGAATGCTGAGAGGGGACATAACAGGTTTTTCAAGTACATAAAAGGTTGTTACAAGGATGAGGGAGAAAAATTTTCTGAGGACAGGACAAGAAGCAATGGGCTTAAACTGCAGCAAGGGAGGTTTAGGTTGGACATTAGGAAAAACTTCATAACTGTCAGGGTGGTTAATCACTGGAATAAATTGCCTAAGGAGGTTGTGGAATCTCCATCCCTGGAGATTTTTAAGAGCAGGTTGGACAAACACCTGTCAGGGCTGGTCTAGATATTACTTAGTCCTGCCATGAGTGCAGGGGACTGGACTAAATGACCTCTCGAGGTCCCTTCCAGCCCTATGATTCTGTAAGACATTGCAAACTCCTGATGCCAAGATTGGCTGAGTGGGGGGCATGACTTCCCCCACTGGGCCCCCATCTAGACTGTTATGTATGCAGTAGCACCACCTATGTGCTAGGCACTTTCCAAATGCTTATGGAGCATGGGCTGTGCGCTAAGGTGCTCCCATTCTAAGGACAAACAAGTAGATTAAGATCTAGGAGACAGGACAGTGGCAGGAAGTAATGGAAGTAAATGGTATATGCAAGTCCACGTGATTCATTCTAGGCAGTGCAGTGGAAGTTGGTCTTTAGGAGAGACTTCAGTGTGGGCAGGGTAGGGAGAGGCATTGTGGATGAGGACAGAGAGGATCCACTGTGCTGTGGAGGCTGAGGAGACACCGAGGTGACTCTGAGAATCTGACAAGCAAGCAAAAGATGTTGGGTGCATTGGGGAATCGACACAACACAAAGCTTGATGAAGGGGGCTAAGTAGGAAGGTACAGAGCTATGTAGAGCTTTGCATGTAGTGGCAAGGAGCTTACATTTGATATATCAGAAAGGCGGCCTTGGGGGATTCACAATGGTGAGTGACATGATCTGACCAACAAGGAAGAAAGATGGGTTTAGCAGCAGGATTTTGTGGGGGGGGAGGGGGTGAGTGAGAGTGTGAGAGAATGTGTGTGTGAGGGGGGTGGGGGGGAATCTTGGAGATGTTAAAGAGGAAGAAGTAGCTACATTTGGAAATGGTTTGGCTGTCTGGGGCAAGGCAAAGAGAAGAGCCACAGGTCAGCTCCGGGTTGCAGGCATGAGTGACGGTGTGGTGATGTTGATGGTGATATGAATAGGAGGACAGACAAGTCATTTGTTTTGACAGTGTTTATTTTAGGATGACAGCAAAACACCCAAGAGAAGGTGTTCAAAAAACAAGCTGAGCTGCACAGCTGGACGGAAGGAGACAAGTCAGTGGAAGGCAGGTGATAGCTGGCACCTTGTGAGCTGTTCAGTTGCCTAGAAACAGGGTATAAAGTGAGAAGAGAAAAGTGCTACAGATAAAGGGCTGGGGAACCTGGCAGAGAAGGCCAAGGGGAGGAGTTTCCGTTAAAAGATTCTGGAAGACTGGCCAGAGTGGTTGAAGATAAACCAGAGGAGGATATCTTGAAAGCCTCGTGAGGCTGGGATGTTAAGGAGGAGAGGATGACCAACAGTACTGAAAGCAGCAGAGGATGAGGACAGCCTGGGAACAGGATATTAGAGACCCTAGTGATGGAAGCCTTGATAGACTGGAAGCAAGGGATCCAAGTCAGAGCTGACGGAGGGGGCATTGGTTGCAGACTCCATGGTCATTGATTTTGGACCTGAAGGGAAGGGGAGAGATGGAGCAATAGCTGGAAAAGCAGATGAGGTTGAGGATAGGATTTTCTTGAGGATAAGAGAGACCAGGGCATGCTTAGAGAGGTTCAAAATGGAGAGCAGGGAGATACTGAGGGAGCGAATAAGCGCAGGAGGAAAGGAAGTCCCCCTAGTCTAATGGACTAGCCCAGTCATCATTCTTGCTTTCCCTGTTGGAGGCTATTGCAGCAGTGTGGTGACTTGTGAAGATGATGCAGATGACAAGGCCTGGAGGACAGATCGTGTGCAGCATGTTCCAGCATGCCAGTGATAGTGGTCTCTTGGCTGTATAGCATTCTCAAGCAGCGACTTCTGAATCTAGATGACTCCATTTATGTCTGAGGGTGGACCATCAAAATGTGTCCTCCCCCTGTGGAGTAGATGTACCTTGACATCACTATGTGTATCTAATGATCTGACCGTGACAAGGCTGCCCTTTTCACCTCCTCTATCTCCCACTCCAAGCCAACCAGGCTGGATTCTTACCCTCTTGAGAGAAATTCCTGGCTAACACCAGAGGGACTGGTATTAAACTGAAATTTAGGCTTATATACCTTCTCTGCTGAATCTGCTTTCATGCAGTTTGTGAAGGGAAGACTATTGCTCCCTATTAATTGGAGAAGTCTCTGATTTAGTCATGTTAGACAGATGTATTCATAAATTGCAAGCCCAAAAGGAACCATCGTGATCAAACTAATAATCACAGCCGCAGCCTTTTCTGGGTACTAAGAAAGCAACTGACAACATCAAATGCTATTGTCTCTATGCAGCCTTGATATAATTTGGGATCAGCTGGACCAGACTCTTCCTCAGCACCTTTAGCCTCCGTGCTGGTTAAAAGAGAGTCCTTCCGAAGGTTTCAGAGTGAGGGTTGTAGTGAAGCTGCAGTGTCTGCTGTCTCCCACATCCTTATGTCCCCTCCTCTGTGTTTAGCAGTATAAACTTTGGCCTAATTTCTTAGGGGGATAATAACTATTAAGGTTATTGTGTTTGAGGAAACAAAATTCATAATGGGTGGGATAATCTCAAGAGCCTAATAAGCGACTCTGGAGCACAATGCCATGGAAAGACATTGAGACGTGGATTCTTTTGAAAATCCCACCAGAATTGACATCTGCAGACATAATTGTAGTAAAGCCTTTGAAACAGGTAAAGATTTCAGTTCTTGCAGCATCAGAAATAATGAAGGTGCCTAGAGCTTGGTCTTTGGCTTCACAAAAATGATGAACCATTTTGGAGGTTGTTTCATTAATTACTAGTAAAAAAAAATTGCTGTCCCAATGTCACTCCATGTGTTGCCAGCACTCAGTTAAATACTGTTAATTAGAATTTCTGCATAGACAAACTGCATTGCTAACTGCTAATACCACCTCCTAATTACTGCAAACTAGGAGGGTTCCCAGTCTGTAAGAGCTCAGAACAGCTTGTTCCAGTTATGTGTCCTCTAGAGATTTTAACTCCTCTGGCTTGGGATGTAAAAAGGTGTTTTTCTCCAAATTTGGCCCTCAAGTCCAAATTAAGTAAATGTGCTTGGAGCAGGGAAGCGGGTGTTTAGAATGTCTCCATCTCTACTTTGGGGGAGCTGCCAATGGAAAAGAAAATTGTGAGAGCAACTAGGAATGGAATTAGCTACATCAGACTCAGAAATACTGAGTTCCCTGTTAACAGATCTCCATTCAAAATGTTAAAAAATTGAGCCTCTCTAGGCCGTAGGGCACTGAGTCATACCCAGTCCTGTGAGCACTTTGCACAAGTCTCTGGAACAAGGAAGAGCTACATCTCTTTTCAGATCTCTTCCCTTCCATATTGGCTGCATTCACACTCGGCAGTACGAGCCTTGATTCCTGTTGCAGTCTCTCATTTTGCTGCTTTGGAGACTCCTAGCTAGCTTCCTGATTTTATAAAACGTTTGTGTTCTCCAAGTGTTATCAGTCACTGACAGACTCATTGTTTTATAATGTACTTCTCAGCAAGCTGTTTGCGACTCATTGCCCTGCTTGCTTTATAGTCTATAAATATTTAATTCTTTAATACTGCTTATATGTAATATCAAATGACTGATGCACTTCTTTTCCCCCTTTCAGTAGTGCTCCTATTTGCAAAACAATTTTTTCTTTTTCTGAATAGCAATATGTTTCAAAAATGTTTGAATTTCCTTTTTCTAAGTAGCAATTTCTTCAGGGTGTTTTGTACAATGACAAGGAGAGCAATGGCTTCTGCAGCACTGAAACAAGAGCCCCTCACCAGCAGTGATGTGGGGAGAGCTGCTTCAGAATGGTCACCTGTTTGTAATTAGAAATATTGTGCCAGGACAGCCACTTATTACGTTTCAACTCTGTGCACGTAAAGTGGCATTTACAGTCTCAATGGAGGTCTCCATACAGCTGCAGTTTCCTCTCTCTTTTCAGAGTCTGTGTGAGGCCAGGTGTTTCATAAAGAGAGCTCCTTTCCTTTACTCTGAAATTAGGAACCCAAATGATAGATGGCTGATGGGTTGTTTTTTGTTTTTTGTGAAAGCCAGTGCCTTTTCCTGAATTCATGTGCTTGGGGAGGTGAGGAAAGCGGGAATAGGAAGTTGTGAGCCACAGTCCCAGTGCTTGGGAGTTTGTGTCACAACACTAATCTTATTTTAAGAATGGGACAGGAGCTCTAGTGTATGGATTGGTTTTCTTTTACATATAAAAGATAAAATAGCAGGCCCAGTGCAGTCCACAGTCAGTATCAAAAGCAGTGAGATTTTGCCTCTGCTATAGGTTCTCTGACCTTTTGGGGAAGATGAAGAACATGGAAGATTGTTGGGGTTTTTTTTTTTTTGTTTTGTTTTTTTTTTTTAAGTATCTGTAATGTCCTGAGAGAGGTTCAGCTAGGACAGAGATCCAATCTAGGCTCAACCGTTCGACTTTTCACCCTCTTCAGACAGTCCTTTGGATTTAGCAACCATTCTCTTCTGAAAGGACTGCCTCTCAGGCTTAGCACTCCATGTTCATGCAACCCAACTAGAGGCCCCGTAGCCACCCTCATTCCATGCCTGCTCCAATCCCCCAGCCTGAGCTTGCCATCCTCTGGCTCAGCCCTCATTTCCCTCACTACATGACCACCCTTCCTCGACTTGCAACTTGCCACCCCTCCCAAGGCTCAGTAGTTACCTACTATCTGCCATGAAGCTCTGTTTTCCCTCTGTAGCTGGTTACCTACAAATCCTGAATGTTTTTAAACACCACTAATCCATGTTCCCTGGGAGGTTGAAGAAGTGAAAGGAGGGAGTAGCCAGGACTCTGCGCTTCTTTCTTAGCTTCGTTCTTTCTCCTTTCTTAGTGTTCTTTCTCCATCCACTGCCCTCCTAACTCTTCAGCTACCTCAAGTGCCTTGTCTGCATTTGGAGCAAGAAATTGGCTTGTTCAAAAGTGGCATGTGTAAGCTTAGTGAAACAATGTCCAGTTCCCCCAACGTGACCCCTTCCACTCTGCAATGACATTCCCCTTGCACATCTCCCATACCCCACAATGCATTAAACCTGACACAATGGTCCCTCTGTGAGATCTGTACCCCTATGTGCACCCCTTTTACAAGGCTGGGATACATTTTGTACAAAGTAGGCCTTGTGTGGTATCATTTGAAAACTCATAATTTGCTGATCATTGTTATCCTGGTAAAATATGTGTGGCAACATTGTATGTAGAGTTATAAGATTCTACTATATGATATTACTCAGCCACGTTCCAAGACTGGAGGGCAGTCACAAACCATTCACCAGAGAAAAGCGGCTGGCCAATGACTCAGCCAGGTGTCCATGAAATCACCTGGTTAAGTGGCCATCCCCTGGCATGAAGGAGAATGTGAGTGAAAATCTGTATCAGGACAAAGAACAAGTGGGGGTTCCCATCCAGGCAGACTTTCCATCTCCTGAACCTCAGCTGGAGAGCTATAAGAAAGGAGCGCAGAGGGCTTAAATGATTTCTCCCTTTCTCTCTACCCACGGCATCCATAACACTTGAAGACCAAAGGAGGGAGCATTAGACTGGGGAAGAGATCCTGATTGAAATAGATTCATCCAGGAAGCCTGCTGAAATGTGGTGAGAGACCTTTGCTTTGAATTCACTTCAGGGAATTCCTTTTTGGGTGTTGGCTGGTGAGTCTTGCCCGCATGCTCGGGGTTTAGCTGATCGCCATATTTGGGGTCGGGAAGGAATTTTCCTCCGGGGCGGATTGGCAGAGGCCCCGGAGGTTTTTCGCCTTCCTCCGCAGCGTGGGGCATGGGTCGCTTGCTGATGGATTCCCTGCAGTTTGAGGTCTTCAAATATCACTTTTGAGGATTTCAATAACTCAGTCATGGGTTCGGGGTTGTTATAAATGTGTATGGGTAGGGTTTTGTGGCCTGCCTTGTGCAGGAGGTCAGACTAGATGATCATATTGGTCCCTTCTGACCTATGAGTCTATGAGTCTATGAGCTCATTAAGTTAGGTATCGGTTGCGTTTTACTTCTATTTTCTTGTAACCAATTCTAACTTTTATGACACATTAGGTGTAGTCACTTAAAATCTATCTTTCTATACTTAAACTTGTTTTACTGATTTATTTAAGCCAGTGTGTTTGGATTGAAGTGTCTAAAAATAGGATTTGTGCATATCATTTTCTATTAACAAAATGATGTATAAGACGCACATTTCTGTGGAAAGTATGGGACTGGGAATTTGGTGGTGTTGCTCTGCAGTGTAATTCAAGAGTGGCTGGCCATGGTATTCATATACAATAGCAGAGAGTAACTTACATGCTGGAGGCTGTGAGAGTGCAGACCAGGTGTGGTAACTCTCACAGCGAAGCTGTTTCAAAGGCACCCCTGGTTGGAGAACTGAGGGGATGCAGTTGTTCAACAGTCCCGATTATACCCTGGGTAATGGCACAGCCTTAAACTCCCCCTTTCTGATGTGACCCCTTCACCCTGACATGATAGCTCCAGCATCAGTGCCAGCCATTTCTCCTTCACATGATGTGATCCCTTCATCTTAAAATGTATGTCCCAGATGTGACTTGACACTTAATGGCCCTTCAGCCCAGCCCAGCACGTTTCACCGTGACATGATGATGTGCCTTCATCTTGCTGAGATGACAAACCTCCTCCCTGCTAAGATTCCCTTCAAGTGATGAGATTCTTTTGCTGTGACTCGTTTCACAGTGACCTTGCATGATCCCATTTAGTCCCCAGCAACCTAGCATGACCTTCCTCACTGATTTGTCAGGTGAGTTCCCTTCCACCCCATCACAGAGCAACCTGTTCCCAGCCAGGTTCAGCTGAAATGCCACCTCCTGCCCTTCTGTGGCACAGCCTCCCTGCCACTTTGGCTACCGGGCTGTGTTCCACCTTGGCAGGCCAAGTCTCCCCTCCAATTTGCCAAATAAGCCATCTTCTACCTAGTAAAGATGTGACATCAATTTCCCTGATGCAACCCTTCCTCCCCTCTCCCCACATAGTGAGCCACCTTTGACTCCATGTAATTATGACATGCCTACTGATCTGCTCAGCAAACACCACTGTGATGTATCTGCATCCCTGGTCACCACCTGTTGTAATGTAAAAAAAACCCACCCTCCCGATCTACCCGGCAAGCCACCTTCCTGTGTGACATGGCCCCCTTGATTCACCTAGCAAGATTCTCAGGTGTCAATGAACAAGCATTATTCCTTTTAAAAATTCAGCAGGTTTGTTTTCTGCTGAGGAGAGTGTTGTGAAGCTAAGACAAGTGGTCATGGGGCTTTTGGGAATGCATCAGATTGAAATGTCAGAACATGAACAGAGGCTGGGATGTGGCATTTAGGGAAATACCTTTGGCAGATGACCTTCAATAGCAATTGGATTAACGTCCTGGCATAGAATCTGGGCTCGGGGGGACAAGTGTTCGGAAGTGCTCAGCTCTGCTGTGGTGCTTCCGGGCAGGTTTTCAGATTCCCATGTGGACCTGATGTGATGAGCCTTTTTGTAAAGCTGGGCCCAGTTGTGGGTGCCGAGCTCTTAGTTACTTGTCTGTAAGTGTCATCATCAAGAGTACTTCCATGGAAACGAAGTGCAGCAACTCGAGTTCTGCTTTGTGAGCCAGGGCACAGGGGGATGCCCTTCATGTTCCCTTCTGTCTCTGTCTGGTGTGGTATAGCAAGGGCAGAGGGCACTGGGAAAGTTCTAGAAGAGCGCTATGTAAGTGCTAGAATGATCCGGGCTTTATCCCTTGTAGACCAGCCAAGGGGTAATTAGGGTCAGCTGACACCAATTAAGGCCCCACCCAGGTGCCTGATAAAAACCCTCTACTCCTGAGAGGCAGGGTGGGAGTTGAAGGAGTAGGTGTGTGGTGAGCAGAGGATGGTGTGAAGTGGAGGAGAACAGAACGGAGTGTAGCGGTGTGTGGAGTCGTGCAGGAGAACAGAACAGAGTACAGTGGTGTGTGGGAGAGAGGTGGAGTCCTGAAGAAGGTACTGGGTTCAAGAAGCCAGAAAGACAGAGGGGAGAGAGTAGCCCAGGGGAAAAGTCTGCAGCTGCGAGTAAGGTGCCAGCAGCACATAGCTGCTACTCAGAGGGCCCCTGGGCTGGGACCTGGAGGAGCAGGCAGGCCCAGGTCCCTACCCCCATCCCTAGGAAGACGGGTAACTGGCGATGCCCTGGCCCACTATGAGAGGCAAAAGTGCGAGACCCACTAGAGAGAACCCGGCCGTTTGCCACACTGTCCCCTTTCTGTACTGTTTCTTGTAAAGCACAATCGGATGTGAAGGAGAGTTCAACACACACAAAGCATATTTGTTTTCAGGTATCTACTCTCTTAGCCACGTACATAACATAAATGGGTTGTGGGGCTTGTGCCCCTCGGCCCCAGTCAGGGTCAAGATCCCGTTATGCTGGCCTCTGCACCAACATGTGCAAACCGATGGTCTGAGCCTCAGAGTTTACAGTCTAAAGAAGAACAAGATAGGCAGAGGTTGGGTCACCTGCACACAGTGACCAGGTTGTGGCAAGCCCACATCCTGTTAGTGCATCTCTCTCTCCACTTTGTTTTATTTGTATTCTTCCATATTTCCTGGCCCCGGAGGGGTTTCACAGGCGGCTCGTCCTTGGTATGTCCTGCGCACAGGGTGTACGCATTTGCTTTCAGAGGGATCCAGGGACATTTACTTTGGTTTGGTGATCCTTTCACTCTTGTGTTGCACTCTTCCTCAGAATTGGATGGTGACACCCTGCACTGAGGTGAAACGGATGGTAATGCCCTGCACTGAGGTGTGGTAGGGCTCCCATGCTTACCGCTTTGTCTAGTCTATCCTAGGCATGTCTATGGAACCCATCAATAATAATTTCCCTTAGTACTTATATAGTAAAAATGAGAGTCCTGTAGCACTTTAAAGACTAACATTTAATTTCTGCAGGCATAAGCTTTTGTGGGATGGGTTGTTAGTCTTTAAAGTGCTACAGGACTCTCGTTATTTTTGCTGTATACAGACTAACACGGCTACCCCTCTGGTACTTATATAGTGCTGATCTTTATAGCACTGTATAGACATTAGCAAATCCTCACAGCGCTCCTGGGTGGTAGGCTGGTAAATATCCTCCCCAATTTACAGCAGGAAAGCTGAAGCATAGAGAAGTGAAGTGACTTGTTTTAGGCCACAGAGTGAGACCAGGGCACCCACATGGGGGGAAAAGGGGTACACTTTACTAGGGCCTGGCCCAGGCTGCAACCCCCATTACCATGAGGAAAACATTTGTCATGGCTCATGAGATTGTATGTATGGGATGAGGGATTGTGGTATGTGTACGGGAGGGAGCGGTGTTACAAGTTTGTACTGGGCCTGAAACAATTGTACTTGGGCCCTGAGTGAGACTGAGCAAGGATTAGAATTTAGGACGATCTGATCTTCATCCCTTTCTACTCAGTTCTCCAGACCAGTGGTTCTCAACCAGGAGTACGCATACCCCTGGGGATATGCAGAGGTACATCAACTCATCTAGGTATTTGCCTGGTTTTTCAACAAGCTACATAAAAAGCACTAGCAAAGTCAGTACAAACTGAAGTTTCATGCAGACAATGACTTGTTTATACTGTGCTCTATATAATACACTGAAATGGAAGTACAATATTTGTATTCCAATTGAGTTATTTTTTAATGATATGGTAAAAATGAGAAGGTAAGCGATTTGTCAGTACTAGTGTGCTGTGAGACTTTTTTCTATTTTTATGTATGATTTTGTAAGCAAGTAGTTTTTAAGTGAGGTGAAACTTGGGGGTACTTAAGACTGCTGAAAGGGGTACAGTATTCTGGGAAGGTGGAGAGACACTGTTCCAGACCACGTTGCCATCGCCATAGTACCTGAGCAGTTAAATTAGAGCTGCATTAGGAGAGCTCTAGTGGACTTTATAGAGGTTCTGCTCATCGTCATCCCTTCCGTGCGCGTGCACGCGTGTGAGAGACACATCCACTTCTCATACATGCTGAAAGTGGCAGCAGTAGAAAGACAGGTGAGTCTATGAGCCTCAGTCTGTACAAGCTGCTTCATCGGGGAGTTCTACTCTGCCTCAGCACAAGCCCATATCCTAGTGTGTCAGCCTTGCACAATTATAGGAGAAGAGAGCAGAGCACACTTTCCTGTCCAGCCAGCTTTTCTTCTGCTTGGGTCACCTTAGCACCTGCTCTCTGCTTGGAGATCTGGCTTGACCCCAGTTACTGTGGCCTCAAGAACGCTTCAGCAATGAGCATGGAGCCAGTTTCACACTCACGCTTCTGCCAGCTCCTCAGCTGCTGTAAATCTGGGTAACTCCACTGGGGCCAGTGGAACGATGCTGATGTGCGCCCGCTGGAGAGCTGGCCCTTGGAGTTCCCAGAGCAGCAGACTAGGTCTAGACAAGCATGAGTCTGTGGTGTGCAATGAAAGAGGAGTTCTTTCCATGGCAGAGCCCTCCTGTGCTGTCCTTTCCCCTCAGCCTCACCTGCTCATTTTATAGGCAAGGAAAAGAGCGATGGCCATGTCTCTGGGAAGAGCTCGAGCTGTGTCAATGCCCAGAGGGCTGCCGAGGATGCTGTCTTGGCTGGAACTGTCTGCCGTCTGTCTGTCTGTCCGCCTAGACATAGACTTTTCCGAAGCAGCTATCAAGCACCGTCAACCACAGCTGAAGGGGCTGCCTTGCTGTTTGTCATTGGTTGTTTATGCCCCTGACACTCCTTATTAACCTCTCATGTAGGTCAACACAGCAGATCCAGAGGGACGTTCCTAGCTGAACATATTTACAAAATATCCAGTCATTCTCATCCTGTACATACCTTTTGCTTTTTGTACCTGTAATATCGAGTAATACCTGAAATTGTTACAGCAACAAATGCCCTGAAGTCGGGCTTCACTGGCAAGACGATCTGGCCTGTGCTGTGCAATGAGACTTCTATCTGCTTTTTAGCAGCACCTGTTATAGTGGCTGCAGTGAATACCTCTGTTCCACTGATGTGAGCCAGAAGGAGCTATGCTGCTGCCCGAATCTACATTTGGCCCTGACTTTGGTTTTCAGTAGTAGTGACACAAAGCCAACAGGGCAAAGACCTACCTGCTGTTGCCCAAGGGTGCCTGTCCTTGAAGAACATATTTGAGGCTGGTGCTGGCAATGGGCAACCTTGGTGGATCCCTGTGCCAGCTGCACATTGCTTTGTTTTCACTCTCTCCTCCAGGCTGCTCTATTGGAATGCTCCTGTGCTACAGAAACATGACACTAAGCCACAGCTTCCCTCCTGCCAAACACTCAGGATGAACTATCTGGGCAACCAGCTTTCAGTCCTGAAAGAGGTTCCATGCGGCATGTGTGCCTGCTGCTGCAGCTTGGGAAATAAGTAAAGCAGGCAGTTTGCTGTGCCATTCCCTAATGAGCCTGCTTGGCCCAAGCGCTGTGCTGAGGAGCCTCTTCTCCTTGGTGATAACCTTTCTGCATATTAATATCATGCATGTATCCCATGTGACTTCTTCTGACTTGCCACCTCCTCCTCCTCACTCATTTAAATAAAAATAATTTATGTGGACATTCCTTCAGTCAGGATTCTCTCTCCCCCTCCTTTAATATTTCGCTGATGCTTTGCACACAAATGGGGTCGTTATGCTTTTGCATATCATTAGGGCTTTATAAAGAACAACAGCGACATCTGCATGTGCCGCAGTGCCCTGGAGATGGGGAAAAATACAGAAAACAAGCCCCGAATGAGCTCTGAGCATGTCTGGCTCTGTCTTTCCTCAGCTTCCTTTGCCACCACCATGGACACGAGTAATTGTACAGTGTTATCACACCATGGCTCATCTGAATATTCATAGCTGAGACAAAGCTTCAGAGGAGAAGAAATGTAGGGGAAATGGAAGAGGGAGAATTTAAATATAAAACAGCATTGCATTTCCAAATGAAGGTGTGCATTCTGCACAAGGAATTGATTTGAAATCCAAATTGTCTGTCTAGACCAGTCAAAACCTGGGGGCAGTAGGGTAGCATTGTACACATACTCCTCCGTCCAGAGGAAAAACAAAACAAAGCAATCAACAGTTACAGAAAAGCCCCCAGTAGAAGTGATATTTGAAGAGTTGCCAACAGTGGCTAACCAGCTGCTGTTTTACCAGGAATGAAATAGTCCATTGAGTGAGCTTTATAAAGACCCCAATTAATATGTTGTGCATGTATAAGATCTACAAAGAGCCCACTGTATTCCTCTCTCCTCCGAATCACCACCTTCATTCCCTGGCCAGTGCCAGTGGAGAATGATCTTAGCTACCAAATAATTGATTAATCACTTCAACAGTGACAACACCCCTCTCCAGAAAGAAAAAAAGAAAAAACAAACAAAAAGAGGCAAAGGTTCGCTAATTAGGGTGTAAATTACAGTAGGTTCCATCCCTCGCTTTACCTTTAAAAAAAAAAAAAAGGCAAGAGAGAAAGAAATATAATTCCCGTGTTAATGTGTATGTTGTCTTCATTGTTTTGGTTTTACTGTGTATATCCTTTATTAATATTAACCAGAAAGGGAGGTGGTGTTTGTCAGTGCTGTGGCTGGCTCTGCCAGTGCATTCCCTGAAGAGCTCCTATTTCCGTGCCACTGAAATTTATATTCCTTTAAATGTCTAGCACAGCACCATTTCCTCCTTTTTAATACACCACTCTGCTAGAATTAGAAGAATCCAAGGTTATATCCAACATCAAAGGTTTCTAAGTCATAATGATTTTAGTAAAAGTGAAGACAGATCATGGACTGAGTCCCTGGCTTTTGAAGATAGGCATCATAGGGACCTTTCTCTTCTCCCCCCACCCCGCAACTTTGTACCTCTCCTGGCTCTGAATGTCCCACACTAACACGGTTTAATGATATGCAAATGAAATATGCATAAAACCATTCTACTGTATGATGATTAAACACTGGAGACATTAACAGCCGACGCTTCACTGTTTGACTGTAATAATCTTTCCTGAACATCCACTTTGATTGCGGAATTATGGAAACCCATCGCAGTTGGCAGAGAGAGAGAGAAGGAAGGAGAGATTGCAGGGATGCATCACCCATCTCTGCGTTTATCCCACTCCAGGAGACGTTTCCCCCCCTTTGTATTGCATTCCTAGTGCTGTCTTTTGTAATCCATCCATGCGGTCGCACCAGGGCGATTAACGGGAAAAAACCTCTTTTCTCTTAATGTTTCAAAGCTCATTAGCCAAACGATTATTCCTCATTAACAGCGAAAGCTCATTCATTAAAAGGAAAAATATGCCCAAAAGGTGCCAGCGCTGTTAATCCTGAGCCCTGTAGCTGGGCTGTAAATCCCATGCTAGTATTTTCCATTCAAAAGGGATGCGCGCCAATCCAGGGGTTGTTTTTTGTTTTGCTTTGTTTTTTTTTAAAAGGAAAAGAAAACAGTTTGTATGTTTTGTAAAATCCGCAAGAGAGGCAATCGATATTCCCGTTGTATGACTTTATTTTTGTCTCTCCCTTTTGTTTCCAGCGCCCGTTCCTGGCTCAGCGCCTGGTGCCAACAGAACACCTTTCAGGATCCACAGCAACGCAGATAACGTGAGTAGCCAGCTGTCCCTGACACCCGCTTCCAAAACCCTACAAAGTGTGTGTATGGCTCTTCTCCTCACCCCTTCAGTGTGCCACCCGTGCTTCACAAGTAGCACCTTCCAAATCTCTCCGTCTTCAAGTTTGTGCATGTCTGTGTGGCATCCCTCCTCCTCCTTCACTCCCATAGTGGATCTTGCAAAGGGCTTCAGATCGGCCCCATTCATCTCCCTGGTGATAGCAGTGAATGTAGATAAATCTCTGCCTGCCTGCTTGCTGTTGGAGTATGATTTTTATTTTGTCTTCTGTGTTTACCTGGGTCAAAAAATGGGATTTATACACACATGCACACTTGTGTGTGTGCGCGCGCATGTTTATCTCTCATATACACACGTGTGCGTGCTTGCGTGCGTGTGTGTGTGTGTGTGTAGAGAGAGAGGGAGAAATACATACACATACGTGTATACATAAACACACACACTTCACATACATACACAACTATGTGTTTGAAAATGTCTGAGGCAGTGTGTGCATATGTGTCTGTGTGTATATACGCACAGATAAGCATCTCTAGCGATATCTATATAAACATTCCCCCTCCTCCCAGCAGAGGCTGTGTGCATGTCTGATCCTGCCCTGTAAGAGCTGTATTCCAGGCTTCCTTCGCAATTCTGTTGGGAGACCTTTATCCCTTCTCTGTGTCTCCCGAGCTCCAGAACTGGCACCTTTCCCTGAGGTTCTCCGAATGGCAAGTGGCACCGGCTGTAGCCTGCATTCTTGCAGCTTCCTGTGGCATTTCTCTCTCCATGTCGGCTACTCCCTTTTGTTTGTTGTTGACTGGGCTGGGGGTTTTTTTTGTTTGTTTTTTGTTTTTTTTCTTTAGTTAATTTATAAGCGAACCCGAATGGCAAACAAGCCAACAGCTTGCGCAAAAAAAAAAAAGAAAAAAGCCCCACACAAGTGCCTTCTGCTGCGACAGATGCCCAGATTGCCCCTGGCACGGAGGACGGGCACAAGGGGTTTGTTGTTGTGGTTTCTCTTTTGCTGTTTTTGTTGTTCCCTTTATTTTTAAAGACTCCAGGATGCCAGCCTCGGCTTGGAACGCAGCGGTGTCATGGCGGAGACGACGGCCTTTGTTTCACAGGGTGTGAAAGCATCCGTTGTGCTGGCTCCACTGCGGCAGAATGACGTGTACCGGGGGGGAAAGTGCTGAAAGTCAGATTTGTGCCTCACTGGGCGAGTCCCCCAGATCCCAGTAGCTGAGTCCCTGTGTCCGAGGATGGGCTTGCCGTGGAAGAACCTAGTCTGTAATCCTGGCACTTGCGCCTTCGGTTGCTGCTTGCTGTTTGCTCCTGGGGGTCTGGATAATCTCCCTTAGCTTTACCGCACTGTCTGGCCCGCATACAGGGCCGCTGTAACATATACCCGCTGCTGTTATCACACGGAACTGTGGCGTTGCCACTGAATGGATGGCACTGTGCCAACTCTTCTGCCATCCGCCCTTGCAGCTTCTTTCCTCCCTCCCTTCTTCCCTCCCTCCCCTCCTCCTCCCATCGACTTGACGTTAATTAACACACGGGTTAATTGATTTTAAAAGCTGAAGAATTACAGTTAACTTTTCCCACAGGGTACAGACGCCAGCCACTTGGCACAATTCTGCCTTTCTAACTGGTGCGGGGGGGGCATAGAAAAGCCCTCAGCAAAACTAGCAAGTGCTGAGGGAACGTTGTCTGCTTACTGAAGTACAGCTGATGGAAGCTGACGTGCCATGGTCTCATCTTTTACAATATGTTACCGTTCTATTTTTTTTTATAAGTAATCAACCCCTCCGCTCCCTCCATCACCCGCCCTTCTTTTAAAAATGAAAGATCTGCTTTAGTTTTAGTAGGAAATTACCCCCCTCCAAAAAAAGAAAAGGCTTATTAGAACAAACAAAAAAGACCTGTCTCTGCTTTATTTAATTAAGTGGTTACGGAGGAGAGGGTTCCCCACCCCAAGCCATTGGAAACATTTGAGTAAGAGTTTGAAAATTGCTGCCTTTTATACATTTGTCCTGTATCCCCGTATTTTTTGTTTCCCTAATTGGCTGAGATGTGTTTATTGTGGTGAAGAATCTCAACTGGGGGACAGTTGGCTCGTTGTAATTAAAAACATCATTTACCCAGTAACAGCTTTGTTTTTTTCTTTCTCTCTCCTTCACCCCCAATCTCCGCTGCAAATGAGGGTGAATTCCAGTGCAGTTGGGAGACATGGCATTGCTGGGAACTTGCTGTTTTTCACTTTTTCATGCTTTCATTTTATTTCATTTTGTTTCTTAAAAGCATGAAGCAAGTGAAGCGACAAGAGGAATCCATTATGCAAATCATGTTACATTTGCATAATGTCTCATGACTGGAATATGCAAATGGGCTGTATAATTTATGAGTGCCAGTGTCTGTCTAAAAGTGTTTCCCATAATTTAGAAAAAGTGAGCCTGGGAGACGTGGGGAAGGCAGTTTGGCGTGCTGCCCTACCAGGAAAGCTCAGCTTTCTCCCCACAGAGCTCGCTGGGAGCAGCCGCAGAAATTAAACTTCCACATGCTCATTAACCTGCCAGAGGCAAAGCCCCTCTCTCTCTCCCTCTCTTCCCCCTTTATTTTCTGACTTCCCCCACCTCCTCACTTCTAACTTCTCCGCAAACCACATGACTAATACATAGGATTTCACGACCATCTGAAAAGAGAACCAGGTTCTGGGGAAGCTTGCTCTTTGCTTGCCTCCTTGTGTGTGTGTGTGTGTGTGTTTCAATCTGGATGACTCGGACAGTGGATGAGAAGAAGAATCTGCTCCTTCCAGCTGTGTCTTTGAGACAGACTGGCTTTGTAGACAAAATGTTGTTGAATTGCATTTAGAGTTTCTGTGTATGGTAGGCATTGTGGCATGTGTCAGTGAAAGTGTGTTGTGTTTGATGCATGATTTCAGTAAGGGATCTGTGTCTGACTTCAAGAGCTACGTAGGTCAATCTAGTGATGGCATTACCAGCAAGAGAGAGTTCGTGGCTGGCGCTGGCCAGCTGCAGTTCCAACCGTAAGAAAGTCCTTGAAATGCTGTGAAAATGCTGGACTGGTATCAAGGCTCTATATGCCCTTTATTTTTTACGCAGCCTTTAGTACTTGTGAGCTTGGGAGAGTCCTGTTTGAGCATAGAGTGCATGCAGGGGTTCAGGATTACAGCAATACAGGCGTGTCCAGTTGTGTTTCAGTTGTGGAATGGCACCCAGATGCTACATGGATGTCTGCCTGAGAAAGACATAAAGCAATAGTAAGTAATTATTAATAATGATATTTGATAAGGCTGATTTTCAATTCTGACTGTACTGTACAGATGATGGGACGTTGTTTTGATTACAAAGTGAACTCTGTGTTTTGGAGTTCTCTTCAAACATGTTACAGTGTGTGGGTGTCACTGAACACACAGTACTGGCATTTTGGATGTGGTGGAGAGCTTGGGCTGAGTGTGTGGCAGTGGCGGTCAGGTTTGAGCTGAAAAGGACCCATTAGGTTAGGAAGCTGTTTTCTGAGTGGGGGAGAGTGGTCAAAAACTTTTCACGGGAGTTTCAATATTCATTTAAAAACAAAGCCTTTCTGGCTCTTCTAGCCCTTCTGGTTTTCAAAGAAAAATTTCTGAATGTGATTAGCTGCCTTAATTGATGAATGTGTAATTAATGACAGCTTTCTTATGAAAGCATGAATTCATACTTTTAATAGAATTGTGTATGTAAATTACCATATTTATATGCATTGTAAGTGTTGCTATTGACCACATGTGGCATAATGAGCTTTTAAAATGTTAACAAATGATTGTGTTACCATCTTTTTGCGTGTGGGTAAAACAGCACAATGGAGTTCACACCTGGGCACAACGTAATTTTGAGACGTGAGGTCACAGGAAGAACAAGTAGACATGCTTTGAGTCTTGGAAGAGGAGAGAGTTTTGGGACCTGACACATCGAGACTTCAGATGCTTCAGGGTTTGTTTTTCGTTTTGCAAGTGCCTGGAAGTTTGCTGTCTTCTTCCAGCTCTGAAAAGAGAGCAGTCTGATCAGCAGCCCCCTGTGATTCACCAGACCATGCAGTTCCTGCTGACAGGAGAGGACTGAGCCTATGCACAGTGAGAATATGTGACCTGCACCATGAGCACTTAGAGCCAAAGGAATGGGGGCATCCTGGCAAGCGGCAGGGTATCAGCCCCACTGGGAGTCAGGAGTGGAGAAGCAGCAGCTGTCCAGAGAGGATGGGAAATGAATGGAGAACAATGGTGCTGCAGCACTGAGGAACAGTCAGGGAGGAAAAGGAAACAGCTTCCTTAGCAGGGTGTGGGGTGGTGCCCAACGGTAGGGTATTTGAGTGTCCTCCTGATGCTGGAGGTGATGAGAATCCCTTCAGGGCTATGGCTGATGTTGGGATGATGGGAAGGAGGAAGGAATGATTTAGTTGAGATTGGTCCTGTGTGAGCAGGGGGTTGGACTAGACACCTCCTGAGATCCCTTCCAACTCTAATCTTCTATGGTTCTATTGATCTATTGTGTGAGTAAAATGGTTGGCAGGGATCAGGATTTTGTACCCACTTCATGGGAGTTCCTGTCTTTCGCTCTTTGCAGGGCACTGGCTGAACTTGCTGCTGCTGTCTGGCTGTCAGTGTCAGTTGATTGTGGTGCTTTCTCACCATTGCTCAGCAATCCAGTCATTTCTTAGATAAGCAAGAACACAAATTAAATATTGATATGTTTTAAACTAAAAGAAGTAAAGTTACTGTTCTTTCCTGGGATGCTGTGTATCCTTCTGGGGTCACTGCTCTTCCCTCTTTGCTGTCTTTTGATCTACACCACTTGCTCTGGACATCTTCAGTCCCACCCCTGAGCTACCTAGAAGGTTGTGGAGGGGGGTCGGAGGGGCTCTCCTCACCTCTGCAGCTGTCTGGCTTGGAGATAACAGACTCCATTCTAGACTTTTAGCCTCTCTGTCATTAGGTTCTTCAGTTTTATAGACTCTAGCTGTGGTCTGTGAATCAACTGAAGGCAACATGTTGAGAACCATATATTGTGGGACTGGGAAGGCTGTCGAGCAGAAGTGGTCCATCGAATCTTTCTCTCACAGAGTGAATGAACTGCAGAACCACTGGTTTAAAATAACTTTGCGTTAGTTTCCCCCCCTCCGACTGTGGAAGCATATCTGCTTACCTGGTGAACTAAACTGCTATGAACTAGGGTGATGGAAAATATTGGTCAAGCTTCTTTCACAAAATTCTGCTGATTCGTATCAGTCCTGATCTGCCACAAGCCTCTGTATTCTGACCCTGGAGCCTCTCTCCTCTGCATTTTTGCCAGGCCACCCCAATCCTAACCTTTAGCTCCCACTGCTATTCTTGGCATAGAATCATAGAGGGTTAGGGTTGGAAGGGACCTCAGGAGGTGTCTACTCCAACCCCCTCTCACAGCAGGACCAACCCCAACTAAATCATCCCAGCCAGGGGCTTTGTCAAGCCGCGCCTTAAAAACCTCTAAGGATGGAGATTCTACCACCTCCCTAGATAACCCATTCCAGTGCTTCACTACCCTCCTAGTGAAAAATATTTTCCTAATATCCAACCTAGACCTCCCCCACTGCAACTTGAGACTATTGCACCTAGTTCTGTCATTTGCCATCACTTAGAACAGCCTAGCTCCATCCTCCCTGGAACACCTTTCAGGTAGGTGAAGGCTGCTATCAAATCCCCTCTCACTCGTCTGCAGACTAAACAAGCCCAGTTCCCTCAGCCTCTCCTCATAAGTCTTGTGCCCAGCCCCCTAATCATTTCCGTTGCCCTCCATTGGACTCTCTCCAATTTGTCCACATCCTTTCTATAGTATGGGACCCAGAACAGGACACAATACTCCAAATGTGGCTCCAAAATCCAGTGCTGAATAGAGGGGAATAATCACTTTCCTCGATCTGCTGGCAATGCCCCTATTAATACAGCATAACACGCCATTAGCCTTCTTGGCAACAAGGATACACTGCTGACTCATATCCAGTTTCTTGTCCACTGTAACCCCCAGGTCCTTTTCTCCAGAACTGCTGCCTAGCCAGTCTTTCCCCAGTCTGTAGCAGAGCATGGGGTTCTTCAGTCCTCAGTGCAGGGCTCTGCACTTGTCCTTATTGGACCTCATCAGATTTCTTTTGGTCCAATCCTCTAATTTGTCTAGGTTACTCTGTATGCTATCCCTACCCTCCGATGTATCTACCACTCCCCCAGTTTAGTGTCATCCACAGACTTGCTGAGGGTGCAATCCACACCATCCTTTAGATCATTAATGAAGATGTTGAACAAAACTGGACGCAGCACTGACCCCTGGGCACTCTGCTCATTACTGGCTGCCAACTAGACATGGAGCCGTTGATCACTACCTGTTGAGCCCAGTGATCTAGCCAGCTTTCTATCCACCTTATAGTCCAGTCATCCAAGCAACCCATACTACTTTAACTTGCTGGCAAGAATACAGTGGGAGACTTTATCAAAAGCTTTGCTAAAGTCAAGGTATATCACATCTACCGCTTTCCCCACATCCACAAAGTCAGTCATCTTACCAGAGCAGGCAATCAGGTTAGTCAGGCATGACTTGCCCTTGGTGAATCCATGTTGACTATTCCTATCACCTTCCTCTCTTCCAAGTGCTTCAAAATAGATTCCTTGAGAATCTGCTTCATGGGACTGAGGTGAGGTGAGGTGAGGCTGACGGGTCTGTAGTTCCCTGGATCCTCTTCCTTCCCTTATTTTAAAGATGGGCACTATATTTGCCCTTTTCCAATTGTCTGTGACCTCCCCCAATCTCCATGAGTTTTCAAAGATAATGGCCAATGTCTGCAATCACATCAGTCAGCTCCATCAGCACCCTGGGATGTATTGCATCTGACCCAAGGACTTGTGCATGTCCAGCCTTTCTAAATAGTCTTGAACCTGTTCTTTCAGCAGTAAGGGCTGCTCACCTCTGCCCATTCTGTGCTGCCCAGTGCAGTAGTCTGGGAGCTGATCTTGTGAAAACAGAGGCAAAAAATTCATTGAGTAGTTCCATATTCTGCTGCTCTCCTTTCTTCTATTTGTCAGGATCCTGAACTCGACCATCTCATGGTCACCAGGTTGCCATCCACTTCTACTTCCCCCACCAATTCTTCCTTGTCCTGGCTTCCTATCCCCACCCCAGTTCTCTAATGCAACCAGTGTCCAGACCTGCAGTGGCCCTTATTTATATTAGTGGCAGAGATCTGCTGAGTCAGAAATTGCCACTTATGACAACTTCTGGAGTTGGCAAGGCATTATTTAGAAGTCAATGAATGTGAATTCTGACAGCAGATATTGGTGTTTCCTGACTGTTGAATTTTTCTTAAAATGTGTGTGCTCCCAGTCAGGCCTGTGGCAAAAGCCAAGGGCATTTTAGGAGAGCGGCATTAATCTGTAGAGAGCTGCCCCTCTGAATTCTGGGGGTTGTTTTTCAAATGTTTATGGAAAAGTAAAAACTTCCACAGACTGTTGTTTCCCTCTTTCATGAACTTGTAGTCTTGTCGTCTACATTCTCCTTTGGATAGAACCTGGTGGAACGCTGTTCCCATGCAAGTGGTGACTTTCTGTATTTTTATCAAACACACACTCCAATATTGTCCATTTTGTCCCTGCTACCATCTTTGTGACCGATTTACTAAAAATTAACCTATGCCTTCCCCTTAGGGACGTCATAGATTAAGAACTGAAGTATCTGTATTCCTGTGCCAAAGATTTTCAAGCCTTTGCAGGTCATGAAATATAAGACCTTAAAATGTGGGCGTCACCTTGGACAACAATAGCTAATTTGTCATCACATTATGCTGCTTCTGTAGCAACTCACTGTGCTGTTTCTGTAGGCCGAGTGCATTGCACACACCAGAGGCTCCTTGTATTCCTTCATTCCCAGCCACAAGCTCCATATGTGCCATCCTCCATTTCAGAGAATTGCTGAATACCCCATTCTTTCCCTCATGTGGGGGCTCTGTGTGCTCCCCAATCCTCCCCAGTTACACCAATTCCTCCCTTCCCCCCGTGCCAGGGGCTCTGTATGGACATCCATTCCCACCTTTATCCTACCATTCTTATTTCCTTTCTATCAGGGAGGAAAGTCATTTAAACTGTATTGGTAGACTGGCAGGGCAGAGATACAGGGTTTTGTTGTGCTGAAAGACACTGGACAGACAACCAGAGAAATGTTGTGGAGTTGCATGTAAGACCTTGCTCCACTCTGCCAGTGTTTTTGTAGCACACGTATAAGTGCATTGTGCTTTACAGACTCTGCCTTGTCTGTGAGCATAGAGTGTAATTGAAATTAGCCATGATATACATTGGGGTTAATAAATGCGAGGCAGGGGGTGGGTGAGGAAGGACGAGTTAGAGCAATAAGTTCATGCAGTTACTCTGCTTAGCCATGTTCACATCTTGGTGGTTCAAGTAAAACTTACTGTTAAAAATACTGATTACTGTTGGCTCGTTTCTTGGACATCATGGAAGAATTAAGACTTAGGACTCACTTATCTTGTCATTACCACTAGATCAGACGGATTTAGGTGGGCATAACTGTGCAAATAGAACCATTAAAGAGCAGCACATTGCTGTTCACTAATGACTGTTATCTTCACTCTTCTTTTGGTTGGGTTGTGATTGTTTGGGTTGTTTTGGAGGACATTGCCACAAGGAGAGGAAACCTTGCCGGCCATGTTGTAGCCTTGTTTACAGAGGCCAGGTCTGTGTAAAGAGGCATATCTTATATTGTGCCAGACCTTTGATGACAGAGGGGTCTACAGCTGGGGACTCTCAGTGAAAGGGCTCTGTGGATCACAAGAGTTTCAGCTGGAGTGTCTCAGCCTTAATGTCTTGTGTGTTGTAGTACGTAGGGGCATGTGCAAAGACAGGTGGTCCCAGAGGTGGCCTAGTTGCAGCCCATTGGTTGAGGGCTGTGAAGATTATGGCTGGGACCTTAAAGGTGGAGATAATGCAGAGAGTCGAGTGCTCAGAGATGTGCTCTTGTTAAGTTGTTCCAGGCGAGGAAACAGCTTGCACACGTTGCATCAGTGGGAGCTTTTTACGGCTTTGGTTTTCAGATGTGGGCAAGCAGAGTTGTGGTAGTCTGGCCTGGAGATGGCAAAGACATGGGGAATGCTCTGGTGAGATTGATATCTTTGACAAAGGGGTACAATCTTTGAGTTGCCTGCCAGTTGTAGATGGAAAATGCATTTGCGTCCGCAGATGACATTTGAGTGTCCCCTTTTTCAGGATCCTGAGGCTATGTATTTGATAACTGGGGGGGAGGTTTTCTTCTTGCTTCAGTTCATGGAAGAGCTCCCACCTTCCCACTAGCATTGCTTTGATCTCACCAAATTACTCTTGAGTCAGCAGTTTGCTTCTTTCAGTCGCTGGGTGGGCTGTCTACTCCATACAAGGAAATGTACAGCATTGTGTCCTGGAGTGAACGTTTGAGCCCATGGCATTATATGTTCTCCCTGAGTGTTCCGACCTAGCTGTTGAATAGGAGGGAGAATAAAACTGAACCTAAGTGGAACTTTGCCCATGAAAGCTTTTGAGGAACAAGCATAATTTCTCATTAGAACTCTCCACTGTTTGCTCCAGGAGAATGACTGACTGATCCCAGCTCAGTGCAACTCCTATGATCCCTGCTGCATTATGTAGGTGGGCCTGCTATTCTTTATGGCTAATTGTGCTGAAAGTCACCGATAAATGCCTGCAGGACCAGCCCATGGGAGAAATCACTGAGAGGTGTCGGGTAGGGAAGGGGTTGCAGATCTGTGGGATGCATCACTAAGTTATAGTGGAAGATTGGGGGCCCACAAGAGGCTTCAACACTTCAGCTTTTGGAGGGGATGGCATACCTATGAGAGGCATTGTTACAGCCTGCTGGGGGGAGAGTGGGCCACAGGAGGTATGGTGTATGGCTCCTGGGAGGCAGGTGGCAGGCCTGTGGGAATTGTCTCAACAACCCTTTGGTGGGATGGCGGGCCAGTGAGAGGTGTGGCCAAGACATATTCTTTAAGTCAGCAAATCCAGATAACTTACATTGAAGAGTTTTAAATGAGATGGCTGAGGAGCTCTCTGGACCCTTAATATTGATTTTCAATAAGTCTTGGAGCACTGGGGAAGCTACAGGAGACTGGAGGAAAGCTAATTTTGTCCCAATTTTTAAAAAGGGTAGATGGCATGATCTGAGTAATTATAGGCCTGTCAGCCTGAAATTGATCCCGGGCTGATGCAGGACTCAATTAACAAAGAATTAAAAGAGGGTAATATGATAGTGCCAGTCAACATGGATTTGTGGAAAATGGACCCTGTCGACTAACTTGCTGTCTGGTTTGATGAGATTACAAATTTGGTGGGCAAAGGTAATAGCATTGAGGTAATATATTTAGACTTCTCTTGGTATCGCACAACATTTTGATTAGAACGATATACAATTACATGGCACAGATTAAATGGGTTAAAACTGGCTAACTGAGAGGTCTATCAATTACCTGAAAGAAAACATAATCATCACTGATAAAGTTTACAGATGACACACAAATTGGGCGAGTGGTAAATAATGACAAAGACCAGTCACCAATTCAGAGCGATCTGGATCACTGGGTGCAAGCAAACAATGTGCATTGTAATATAGCTAAATGTAAATGTAGACAGCTAGGAACAAAGAACACGGCCATATTTACAGGATGGGGGAAGCGTGACTCTGAAAAAGATTTGAGATGTGACAGGCCATGTCAGGCGATGCTGAGACATGGCCAGGAGTGGAAGGCCTGTCAGAGTGTCGCCACCGCAGCTTGTTGTTGGAGATAGGAGATGTGCCTTCTTGTGCTATTATTGCAGCATGGTGACTGCTCTTTACCAGCTGTACCTGAAGCAGCTCCCACATAAGGCTCCTACTCATCTTGGTATTTGTATGGTTTAGTTCAGGGTTTCTTAGGCCTAGTATTTATAGCCAGCGTCTCAGAACAGGCAACGAGTCTCTCAGAGGAACTTCCAGGAGAACCTCTAGTCATAGCCACATAGCGAGGGCAGCTGGATGGCAGGGAGACGCTCATAGCCATTATGTTTGAGATAGGAGGTGGTTCCTACCTGACCCTTGGGCCTGTTCCAAGCCCTCTGGGTCCCAGTCCCTGGCCGTGCAGCAGCCACTCCAGCCCTGCGGGTTCCTGTTCCCTGGCCTGATCAATCTGCTCGCCCCCAGCCAGCATGTGCCCTTTTACAGGGGCTCCCACAATATTTCCACTGCCATGCCACTAGCCCCCACTACCTCCCTGTTCCAACACTCCTGTTTGAGGCAGGGTCCGAACCCTGGGTCTGAACCACTTGTACCACCAGCCCCTCTTCTCTTCTCTTCCACAGGCCATGTAATGGCAGGGGGGATGAAAGCCGGCTCGCTCAGCTGTGGTCTAGGCTGCTGTTTGTCCTGTCAACCCACCTGTTGGATCCTGGTGGCACTGAGGACTTGTAACCACGCCCCTGTACTGACCTTGCTGCCCTGCAGCTGCACGGGGCCACGTGCTGACCTCATCCTTGGAAGGACACGTTGTAGAAGCCAGGAGTGGTGCAGGCAGGCTGCAGAGTGTGTCCTGCTTCCTCAACTGTCCCACGAAGGCCCTGGTCGCCCCAATTTATAGACCCCACCTGTAGGAAGCTCCTGGTAGTGCAGCCCCAAAATCTCCATGCCTGCCACACCTGACAAAGGTGCCTGCCGTTAGAAATGGCTTGTCTGTATGTCCCTGATCGCTTAAACTGTTCTTCACTACAGATGTCAGGCAAAATGTGTGAAATCTTTAACACGTCCCTCGTTAATCCCAGCTAAACAGATTAAAATGTACAACAGGCTTTAAGAGGAAGCAAGCTGCTCAGTTGTAGGGCACTGAAAATATAAATGGTGGAAAAACAGCCAAAAGAGATTGTCTTGCAAATACCAGGAGGGAAGCGGTTTCCATGCAAGTGGCACTTATGGAGTAACAGAGCAGCATGTTCCCACTGAGACTTGAGCTTAGACTACTTCTGATTCTTCTTGTGAATCAAATGTGCGGAAGTGTGTGTGAGGGTGCAGCTGTTAAAGGGTTCTTTCAGTAATACCTTCCGGGTTTGAGAGGTCTGGCCTGGCTTGCCATTAAAGCTCTGAATTTCAGAAGGGCCTGTTACCGTACCTACAGATTTATTTGCAGTACATAGAACTTTAACCATCTGATTTGTGGGTGCAATGGTAGTTAAATATCTAAAGCCTATAAATGCATCCAGTATTGAAAGTTGCTTCTGTAATTGAAAATCAAGCTGAGATTTTGTGGCATCAAACTGCCGGTAGAACTTGTTTCAGTTATAACTGACGTGAAGGATTTATTCATTAATATCTTGTGTTCCTTTTCTAATTTTGGACTATTACAGCTTTTTAAGGATAAATTCTTAATTTTTATTTTTACATTTAATAAATTTGGGGAAAAAACCCACTGACAAAGACATGGTTCATGTTTTAGACCTTAGCTGTGTAGTGATGGGCATACTGTCCATCAGGGACCACTTTGGTATTTTTAGACTCTCCCTCATTTTTCATCTGTAGGTCTGCGTCCCTGCCCTTTCTCACATTGTGTCTGCTGGTCCTTCTCCGTTAGTATAGAGAGCTAGAATGTGAATATTGGCATTTGTAGGTCATAAATCTGCCCAGAGTCCTTAGCACTGGCATTTCAAAGAAAGCGCCAAGACCATTGGCCATTGAGAGTTCTGTGTTGAGATCCGGTGTCATGCGGCTCAGCAGAAACAATGAAGATTGTTCCTCAGGATTAAAGGTAACAAGCAAGGAAACTACCAGGTTTGCTGAGCTAGGTGAGAAAAAAGGGAGATCAGAAGACTTTGTGGGATGTCATTAGAATAAATCTTTTGAAGATGTAATGTAGGCTGACTGACTAGACTGGGTGCAGCAGACTCATTTCCTGTGTGACCCTCCTTATATCTGAGCCCAGCTTTGTAGACGTAGAAGGGTCCTGTATTCCTCTCTTCTGCTGCTCATCTTTGTGTTCTCAGGAATTCAGTCCAGGACCTGAGGCAGTTTACACTAAAATCTCATGGGTCTGCACCTCTCTGTTTCTCCACATGGCTAAATGGTTGAATGTTCAATTAGCAGAACCAGAGGGAGTGGGCCTGTTCTGCACCATATGTTCTGAGACAGGCAGAACAGTGATCTGAATGTGGATGATACAACTAAGCTCTTGATTTGCTGCACATTTATTTCCTATATGTTAGAAGAAGGGAAGCTCAATGAAGGTTCCAAACCTGCCCTAGCGATTGTTCTGTTAAAAACACTGGCACTTCTAGTTAAACAAAATGACCTTTTCTCCAACCACATCAGAGAAATGGCTGGCAAAAGTTCCTAATATTGTAAATCGTTCTTGTCATTTTCCTCAGATGATCGTGGGATGTTGTAGTTAAATGCTGAGATCTGCTCAGCCTGCTCCCCAAATGCTCAAGTTCCTGGCCCTACAAATTGCCTCAGGGTGCAATAAGTAGGTTAATACTTGCTTTAGGGTTAGCCTGAGGGTTAGCGTTCCCAGTAGGCAGAGTCAAGTTGCGTGCGTGCGTGTGTGTGTGTGTGTGTGTGTGTGTGAGAGAGAGAGAGAGAGAGAGAGAGAGAGAGAACTCATGCACATATGAGCCTGCAGGATGATTTTCATTTACTCCCATTTTATTATTTGCATGTTCCCTTGTCATTTTTACTGCAGCAGTGGTGACAACTGTGTTCGTTACAAACATGCTCCTTTCCACACACGCCCCACACAAAGGCTTGTGGTGGTATGGTTGCTTTTTTGCTGCAGTTTGCTTTTTGTGTCTCCTCTGTGTTCATTGGTTCCTACGATTCTCCTGCCCAGTTTTTGACTCCTTTGTTGGCAATAGGCAGTGGGAGCAAGAGACAGAGAGGAAATGCAGACGTGGAATTTGCATCTCTGATTGTGCAGTCAGCAAATCACAATCTTATTACAATAAGAGGAAATAGATGCTGGTGTGTCTTATGCTTCCTGGTCATCGCCTACATGCTGGATTCCCTCCTGGCTTGCTAATGGCAGAAACCAGCTGCAATGCATTGGTAGCAGAAAATCTGCCTAAAGGAGGGTTGCAAGTGGCACAAAATACCTGCAACCCCCATTATTTTGCTTAGGACCCAGAGCCCACCAGTGTTGTCCCAAAAGTAGGCAGCAGTAGCCCAGGGCCCAGGAAATGCATCAGTTCAGCATATCCCCCAAAGTATTATCCACCAGTAAGACTGGAACCCAGAATGTACGTTAAAGGTCTTTCCTGGGGAATCCCTGTGAATATTTCTGTGAAGAGCAACTTCCTCCACTCGCTTAGGGGATGCAAATTGCATACCCCACCTGTGCTAACAGAGATGTATTGAGTAACACATACTCCCCTCCTGTGGAAGAGGAAAACTCACCTGTAAATCTCAGGGGGTGTGTTAGCTTGACAGTCTGCTGCATCTTCACCTTGGAAAGGAGGAGCTGACAGCTCTGCAGACAGCACAAGGGGCCTGGCTTACCAAATGCTTTATTGGGCTGAGATCTGTAGGAAAACACTCTTCAGCTCCCTGACCCCCAAGAGATCCCCTCCATGCCACCTCCAGTCCACATCACCCCAGCTCCAGCAACCTGGCATACTGTCCTGCTGTGCAGCCATTGATTTGCCCTTGGCAGCCAAGCACCCCGACCCTTTAGTGATATCCTATTTTGTACCATAAGCTACTGTGCCCTGAAAGGGGACCATTAGGCCATTTTGAAACTTGTATGGGGCCCTTGACTCCTTCCTCCTTTCCTGGGCTCACCATCTTCTGAGCAGCCCCAAAGTGGATGGGGATGACTAGATGCTGGTGGTGCAGGATGCTATGATGTAGTGCTTTTCTCCTCTAACCTTTTCTTGCAGATTTTTCATGATTTTGCTCTCCTTTGCACCATGCATTGGATGGGAGCATCTGGGTTCCTGTGTGGACAAACACAGCCATGTAGTTGCTGTCTTTTTACTATGCCCTATACACTGAAGACAGTGACTGTGTGTCTGGACTTTTGGTGTTCCTTACAGAGGGTCCTATGGCCTTGCTGAACCCTGCCTCACTGGTGTCCTCTGGAAGAGGCTCTGCCAAGCCAGACAATGGCATGTTGGGCAGGCTTGGGGGTAAATCCCAAGGGGGGATTCTGCTGACCTGTGCAATCAGGAGCAGCTGAACTTAAGCTGAGTACTTTAAAAAAGCCATCTGTCAGGAGAGGCCAACACTGGTCTTTGCTGACCAGAAGCAGGTACTCTGGAGATGTAAGAGCTGCTCGATTTATGTTGTGGTTTTTATTGTTTGCTAGAGTTGAGACTATTCAGCTGCAGGAAGGGAGTGAGACTTTGAGGTTGTGTTTTGTGAGCTACATCCTGTAAATTAGTTGTAGCTCCTAGAGAGGATTTCTTGTTGCTTAACCTGGGCCACCTGTGCACTTTCTCTCTGGCTGCTAGGACTCATGTCACAAGGACATGTCTTTGATTTCCACCTTTCCTCTGCCTGCGGTCCTTTTTCACTGGTATTTTCATTTTGTTTGTGTCACTCCACCAGAGCAAATGATAGAGCAAGAAGAACTGAGTGTTCCGATGGCATCTAAAGAGCAGCTTATTCATCAGTTAAATGTTCATCTGAAGGAGGCAAATCACAGCCAGGAAAAGTCAAAAGCAGAGGTAGGTTCTGCCATGCCTGCAGGTACCTTGTCTTTGCTCTGAATGACCTGGAACCATGCAGTATGGTGTCTGCACAGATGCTTCTTACAGCTCAGCTGCTTGTAGCACTGCTGGGAAGTCTAGCTTTGTGAATCCTGAATGAGTCCAGACCACCAAAGATGATGATACTTACAAGTGACATTGGGAAATGAATAATTGTGGGAGGTGAAAGATTCAGATTCCAGGCCACTGAACTATAGTGAGACAAAATGACACTGTGCTGAAAGGATTCCCCGAGTGACTGAGAGACCATAATTGTGCCTAGTGTTGACTGGGCTGATCACTGAATCTGATCCGAGGTAAGGTAAGGAAAGGGTATTCAAAGCAAAGTGAAGAGGAATGGTAACCACATAGACACTAGCTCTGCAATTGAAACAGACCTTCATAATTCACATTGTGAAATCAAGCTGGTGGTTTTGATAGATCTTCCATGGAGGGAACATGAAAACATCTACTCAATGCAGAGTGGCAGTCAAAAGGCTAACAATGTTAGGAACCATTTGGAAAGGGATAGTTAATAAGATAGAAGATATAATGCCACTATATTAATCCATGGTACGCCCACACATTTAATACTGCATGCAGCTCTCATCACCCCATCTCAAAAAAGATTGATTAGAATTCTATAAGGTACAGCGAAGGACAACAAAAATGATTGAGTGTAGAGCAGCTTCCATATGAAGAGAGATTAAAAAGGCTGGGACTGTTTAGCTTGGAAAAGAGAGTGAGAAGGAATATGATAGAGGTCCACAAAATCATGAACGGTGTGGAAAAAGTGAATAAGGAAAAGTTATTTACCACTTCACATAACTCAAGAACCAGCGGTCATCCAATGAAATTAATAGGAAGCAGGTTTAAAACAAACTTAAGGAAGTACTTCTTCACACAATGCACAGTCAATGTATAGTGGAATTAATTGCCAGGGGATGTTGTGAAGGCCAAAAGTAGAACTGCATTCAAAAAAGAATTAGATATGGTCATGGATAGGTCCATCAGTGGCTATTAGCCAAGATGGTCAGTGACGCAACCCTATGTTCTGGGCATCCATAAACCTCTGACTGCCAGGAGCTGGGACTGGACAACAGGTGGTGGATCCTTTGATAATGTCCTGTTCTGTTCATTTCCTCTGAAGCTTCTGGCACTGGCCGTTGTCGGAAGACAGGATCCTGGTCTAGATGGACCATTGGTCTGACCCAGTATGGCCATTCTTACAGTCTTACGAGGGCAAGAAGCAAATGCACCATGTGGACAGAGAGAGGTGGGTGAGGAGATGAGGCCAGAATTCAGGACAGTTGGATAGCTGCAGTTCTGCTGATAAGTCAGGTGCTCTCTATGTGTACATGGCTATCTCTGCTAGCAGAAGGGCTGCCTCTGACTCTGCCCTGTGTTACCCTTAGCAAATTGCATTTCATTGATTTTTTTGCAGATACTTTCCAAATGTAGTGTCACTTCTTCTTTATGTAGACCGTATCTGTCAACATGGGCATTTCTTTCCTCAGACTTATCCTGCCAAGTTAGTTACACACACCAGGTCTCATGTCAGTTCACAAAATTTTTAATTCTTGTTTGTTTCCCATAATCCCTGCATTTTGCATGTGCACATGTATATTTATACCACTTTGATTCTTCATAGGTGTTACCTTTTTCAGGAGACAGTTGTGTATTGTATTTTTTTCCATATATGGCACCTACTTTCTGCGCTGATGGGTATATTAAATGCTTAAATACATGCCATTCTTCTTTGAGTGATTGCATGCGTCCATTCCACTGCAGGTGTGTGCACCCCCAGTGCATTGTTGCCAGCCATTTTTTTTCCCTCACCGATACCTGTCAGGGCAGCGTATGCGCTCTCTGCTGCCTCGCACTATTGTGTGATGGTATAAAAGGCAGAGCCACCATCAACCTCTCTCCATTGCTTCTTACCCACTGTGCTGTTTGTTGGAAAGTGCTGTCTTGCTACTGAAGTTTTCCTTTCTTTTACATTCGTATATAGTTGGTATTTGTGAATAGCTACTAGTTGTAGTATCAGGATAGTTTTCGTAGTAAGTTTCCTTTATTGTGTACTTCTTTGGTACTCTTCAGTTCCTGCTGTTTGGTACCAGTACCTGATGCCGAGGCATGCATCAGTCCCCAGGCTTCAAGCCCTTTGATGCCTACAAGAAGCTGATGCCAGTTAGTGACCTGGATTGCAGGTGCCTGAAGTGCCTAGAAGAGGATCACTGTAGAGACAGGTGCTAAATCTGCAGGGACTTTAAGCCAAGGATGAAAAAAGACAGGGAGATCAGACTAACACACCTTCTGTGCCCACCCTCAGATCCTCCCCATTTGGAGCATGTACCAACCACATCTGCTTTAGTCAGGAGTGCTCCTCCCACTTTGGCAGACTCTTAATGTGTTGTCCCTCTCTAGGACTGAAGAAGAGGTACTGGAAGGAAGCATCAAAGGACTTGGTACTCAGGAGATCAAGGTCTCTGGCAGAATTGGGAGTGGGGTCATGCATGTCATTGCTGTGTCACATTATCCACCACTTTCCTCTGACCGGTTACCAACCCAGGTACCTGGCAGAAGCTGTGGCCATCTGAGAGAGACCCATGGGCTCTGGGACCATACCAGTGGCCACTTTGGAATCCTTGGGGATTTCCATCTGCCTCCAAGTTGTCTCCAGACCCTCCTAGTTTACTTCATTTTGTAGACATGGACATCAGCCGTTTGTGGAGCAGCAGGACACTACTCCCAATGCTGGGCTCAGTGCCAAAGAGGAGCAGTCTGTTCTGGTGAATTCCCCCATGGAAGAATGGGAAGAAGCTCTACTGCAGCCAGCCTTAACGTCCTTACTGTCCAAAGAGACAGTGGTTTCGGAGGGTTCCTCCCCTCTGCCAGATGACTATAGAGCCCACCAGGTCCTTTTTGAAGAGGATGACCTCTACCTTAGATATTGGTATTAGGTCAAGAGATGGCTTGTCTCATGGAGTGGTTGATATTTTGGCTTCTGTGGGACCTCCTCGAGTGACCCTCCCCATTAACGAGGCTATCCTGGAGTCTAGTAAAGTGCTGTGCCAAACTCCATCTTCCCTCCATCCTACAGTAGAAAGCACTGAATGAAGATATTTTTCCCCTAGCGGGGTTGAACATTTTTACACTGCACTGCTCTGGCACTTGTGGTGGTCTCAGCTGTTAATGAGACAATGCCCAGAGTGGAAAGCCTCTATCCCAAAATCAAAGGATGCAAAGAAGCTCAATCTCTTTGGCAGGAAATTTATTCAGCTGCTAGGCTCCGACTCAGGGTTGCTAATCAGCAAGTGTTGCTGGGTTGCAGTGACTTGAACCTCTGGACAATGTTTTGAAATGTATGGACAAATTGCCAGAGGCAGTGAGACAGGAGTTTCTCGCTACAGTAGATGAGGGAAAGTTAGTAGCCTGGAACCCACATTAAGTGGCTGTGGACTCTCTCTGCCTAAAGCCGTGGCATTGGATATTGCGTTCCTGGCTGTTCCTGGCTCTAGTCAGCAGGTCTTTCTCACATGGTCAAACATACAAGACCTTCCTTTTATAGAATATTAGAGTAGGAAGGGACCTCAGGAGGTATCTAGTCGAACCCCCTGCTCAAAGCTAACTTCAGCTAAATCATCCCAGCCAGGGCTTTGTCAAGCTGCAGCTTAAAAACCTCTAAAGATGGAGATTCCGCCACCTCCCCAGGTAACCCATTTCAGTGCTTCACCACCCTCCTAGTGAAAAAGTTTTTCCTAATGTCCAACCTAGACCTCCCACACTGCAACTTGAGACCGTTGCTCCTTGCTCTGTCATCTGCCACCACTGAGAACAGCCTAGCTCCATCCTCCCTGGAACCTCCTTTCAGGTAGTTAAAGGCTGCTATCAAATCCTCCCTCATTTTTCTCTTCTGCAGATTAAACAAGCCTAGTTCCCTCAGCCTCTCCTCATAAGTCTTGTGCTTCATCCTCCTAATCATTTTTGTTGCCCTCCGCTGGACTCTCTCCAGAGAGGGGTGATCTCTTTTCTTGGAGAACATAATTAAGAATGGCCTTAGTGGGTCAGACTAATGGTCCATCTAGCCCAGTATCCTGTCTTCCAACAGTGGCCAATGCCAGGTACTTCAGAAGAAATTAATAGAACAAGTAATCATCCATCCCATCACTCTATGACAAGCTGTGTAGCCTGAAAGACTCTAGTGCTATGCCAACCTCTTTGGGCATTTATACACATCAGGTTTCTCGTTAACAATTTTCACTACCAGTTTATAGTCCTGCCATTGACCTATCTGTGGCCCCAGTGCACACTAGTGGTAGCAGTGTTTCTGAGGGGACCAGGAGTTCAAGTGTTTCCCTCCCTGGACAACTGGTTGGTGAGAGGCCGATCCAAGGACCAAGTGCTGTCCAGTGAGGCCATGATTCAATCCACCTTTGGTGCACTAGGATTGCTCATCAATGAGGAAAAGTCAATTCAGTCACCTGCATAGAGGACAGAGTTCATAGGAATGGTCTTGAATGCTACAGAAGCCAAGGTCGTCCTCCCTCAAGCCAGGTTCCAGATGATGCTAGCTCATCCTACCATAACAGTAAGGAATTACCTCAGATTTCTAGGACACACAGTCTCATGTACCTATGTTTCCTCAAGCCAGTTCATCTCAGAAAGCTTCAGGGGTGGCTGGGCTTGATGTACTACCTGGTTCATCATCCTCTGGACATGGTGGTTTAGGTGCCCACTCAAATCTCAGTCTTTGTGGATTGATAGAAATACCCATCCAATGTGTGTGGGGGTTCTGTTTGCCTTTCCTCAACCTACTTTGACCTTAGTTATGGATACGTCTTCAACCCTAGGTTGGGTGGCCTATCTGTGATCCCTGCAGACTCAATGTCTATTGTCTGCTCAGGATTTAAATCGCCATGCAAATGTACAGGAATTGAGATCCTTTCAGTTACCTAGTCACGCTTTCCTTCCCCATATCACCTACAGGAATTTGCTAATACGGATAGTACAGCTGCCATGTAATGTGGTAACAGGAGGGGCCTGGTCAACTCTGCTATGCTGAAAGACAATGCTGCTCTGGGACTCATACATCATCAACTCAATCCACCTCAAAGTCTCCAATCTGCTGAGTGTCTACAAGAGTTGGGCAGAGTGGTTGAGCAGGTCTTTCACTAGCCACCTACACATAGCCAGGTTCACTTTCCAGCTCTGGGGATTTTCCACATAGATCTGGCTGCAACAAAAATCTACCAGAAGTGTCATCAGTTTTGTTCAAAAGTAGGTCACAGTCCAGGTTCTCTATCAGACTATTTCCCATTGCCCTGGATGGACAAGCTTCTGCACACATTTACTCCTATTCCACGCCTGCCCCGAATGTTGTTGAAAATCAGGCAAGCTTATGCCAGAGTGATACTCATAGCTCCACTATGGTCTCGCCATCACTGGTTTTCCACTCTGCTGAGCCTCTTGGTCAAGGCTCCTTTGACTTTACTGCTGGACCCAGATTTGATCTCAGGAGTAAAGTCACCTTCTTCATCCCAACATAGAGGCCTTTCACCTGACAGCCTGAATGCTCTGTAGTTGACACTTCAGGGAGGAGATCTGTTCAAAGAGAGTACAAGATGGGCTCTTAAATAGTAGAAAACCTTCTGCTAGGTATATTTGCCTGATGAAGTGGAAATGATTCTCCCTCTGGTCCCAACAGAAAGGGTTTCCCCAGTTCAGACTCCAATACATGTTCTGGACTATTTTTTATACCTGAAACAGCAAGGTCTGGCTATTAGTTCCATCAGAATCCACTTGGCAGTTATCTGGGTTTTCTACCCTCTGACTGATGATTGCTCTCTTTTGTTTTTCCAATGCCATGACAATCAGATTCATAAAGGGCCTGGAATGGTTATATACCCAAGCAGAGGATCCTATTCCCTCTTCAGACTTAAATCTGGTATTGACAAAGCTAATGGGGCCTCCCTTTGAACTGTTGTTTGCCTGTTCATTACTCCATCTCTCAATGAAGGTAGCTCTTTTTGGTAGTGATCATCTCAGCCATGAGAGGGGGAGAATTATAAGCTCCAGTGGCTGGTCCTCTATATACAGTGTTCTGTGAGGACAAGTCATATTTACGTCCTCACCTGAAATTTCTCACCAAGGTGCTGTTTCACTTCCAATCAATCAGGAGGTATATTTACCTTCTCTAAGCCTCGTGCTCATAGGGATGAAGAGAAACTCCAAGCATTCGATGTTAGATAAGCTTTAGTGTATTTGGCAGAACTAAACCATTTGGATCATTGTCACAATTGTTCATGGCAATTGCAGATGGGATGAAGGATCTTCCGTCTCTTCTCAAAAATGGTTTCCGTTTGTATATGTTTGTGCTACAACTTAGCCAGTGTTTTGCCACCAAAAAGGGTACCTGCCCATTCAGATAGATCCCATGCAGCCTCTTTAGCCTTTCCAACTCAAGTGCCTATTCTGGACACTTGTAGAGCAACAGCTTGGTCTTCAGTGCATACCTTTACATCACAGCTTGTAATCTCTCAGCAATCTGATGACGATGCCAGATTTGGATATGTAGTCCTTTAGTCATTATTCAGGTAGACTCCAATCCCACCTCCAGATTGAATTGCTTGTGAGACACCTGAAGCAGAAAGACATGTGCAGTCACTCAAAGAACAAGACATGGTTACTAACCTGTTCTGTGACTGCTGCCCTTTGAGGCGTGTTTCATATGTCCATTGCATGACTGACTCTCCTCCCCCTCTGCATTGGAATCTGTCCAGTCAGAAGGAACTGAGGAGGGGGTGAGGGGTGGCTCTGCCCTTTATATCATTACATAGTAGCACGAAGCAGCAGACAGCGCATGCATCACCCCAAAGGGTACTGCTGCGAGAGAATCTCACACAGTTGCACTGGACGCATACACAACTGAAATGGAATGGATATGTGCAACGCATCTGAAAGCACAATGTGACACTGCCTCCTCCTCCCAGCAAAGTTCAAGTCCTTACTCTAAAGCATGGCGGTATTAGAGCTTCTCTGTGCAACAGTTGTAAGAATGTTTTAACATGTGCAAAACAGCATTCTCCTCCAACCTCATTCTTGGCAGAACTGTTTTTTGAAGAAACAGCATAATTTCTCTAATTTCTGTCTGATGACCTTTCTCCAAGTCCACTGTCTCCTTCCCACATCTTTTGCACTGTCCCTTGGTGCACATAAAAGGCTCATTCCTTATAAAACATCTCACCAGAGAGGTGACAGAGTAGATTGGTCACCAGAAAGGTGACTTTTGTTGTTCCTATGAAAATCCATCAATATTAGGCTGAGTTAGAAGGCTCAGAAAGTTGCCATTTGCACATTCTCCATAAGTGGCTTGTTAGAGGATGTCTTGAAAAATTTCAGATTCCATCTGCAGTGAGCATGGCCAAGCCCAGGGCTACAAGGGCCAAACAGGACTTTCCTGCAGTTGTCCTTCTGGGTGCCAGGGGTCACTGTGATGGCAGACATAGAAGCTGAGAGCAGGCAGAATGACTTTTCTGTGGCCTGAATGTTTCCTTTGCTGGCCCCCAGGCAGCATTGAAGAGGAAGCCAAGCCCCCTTATTTGAATGTGGAAGGGGCAGGCTGAGAGTGGCGGGGGAAGAAGGGCCTATAACCACTAGTATACACTTTTCTCTAGAACCTGGAACAGATTCCAGGGTTCTGGAATAGCAACATTCCCCTGTTGTGTAGCAAAAACCAGTGAAACCCCCGGCAAAGTGTGTGTTTCATCCACTTCCAGGGGCTGGTCCTAACAGAGGATAACAGCCTACTATTTCTACCAGCTACTCCATTCACTCAAGTGGTTGTGATCTGTGCAGTGGATCTAAAGTTCTTCTTCAAGTGCCCTCTGCATATTCTTGTTCTTGGGATGTTCCAACACCATACTTTTAGGACGGTGGAACCTTCTAGTATCACTGCCTGTTAGAGGGCTGTGCCCCTCCCTCACTGTCCCCAGTGCTCACACCACTCATGGCCATAGGAATGGGCATTGGTGCTGTTGCCACCTCCCTTCCTTCCAACTGGTGCAGCATTGTGAGATGAACTGTCTTTCATCTGTTTTCTCTGTAGCTGGTGCTGTAGCCTTTTTTTTAAAAGTAACAATAAGAAGTTAGGCTTAATAGTTAATGGCAGTATTTTAGTAGTTAGACAGTATAGATAGCATGGTTCATAGTTTAAAAAAAATGTTAAGAATAGCTAGTGGTAATGAATAGTTAACTTACCGACTATGACAGATGTAAAAACCACAGCTTCAGACAATGTGTGTCATGTTCAGCAATCTTCCTTTCCTTTGATGCACACGTACAGTGCTTACAATGTTTCGGGGAAAATCACTCACTGGCATACTGCCAAATATGGAATACGTTCACCCTCCTGCTGCCACTTGTTGCCTGTGTGGTGTTCTCCCAGTGTGTGTGCTGTCCCAGCTCTGCGCAGATAACTGAGACACCAAACCATGATCAGATTATCCATTAACAGCAGAAATCTGTTTCAGTAACAAAGGCACCAGGCCAGGTATATTGCCAATTGAGCATGATGAAAAGCTCCCTACATGTGCTACAAGTACACTTAATACATGTATGCCTGTGACAATGGACCAGCTCACAAACAGCAGGACTTTCTGGTCCTCACTCGGACAAAGACACTCCCTTTGAGACCCTCTTTTATACTCTGATACAAACAAGTTGCATGTTGCCCCTCTGACATGTGTAGTTACCATCCTCTGATGTGGTAAGATACCACCCTTTACCTTGTACTGGATAGTTGAATTAAAACATTTCCATCCATCATATCATTCTGAGGGGCCAGTAAGCCCTCATTATCTTTGGGGTATCGGAATATTCGGTACCTTTCTGGAATGTGCTTGCGCGAGTGTTCTGGAATGTGGGTGTTTGCCAGTTTGTGTCAACTTACAGGCAGGCTCACAGCCTGACTCCTGCTCACTTTGCTTTCTAACGGCAGGGCTTGACTGCTACTTTAGTTCAGGCCTCATACCTGACCTGTTTTACTAGGCCTCATGTTTCAGGCTCTCTTTCTACTACACTCCAAACCAGGAATAAAAGGCAAATAGACTGCAAGTCTTTCTGTTAATAGAAGTCCTAGTGGCTAAGCCTACAGGATCTGAAAGTTCAAAAGGATTGGGTGGTAAAAGTAGACGACCAATATGAGTTCTGTCTATTTTCAGACCCAAAAAGTCATCCAAATCGGTGACAAGAGCTTCAACTTCAATGCAAGGCTTTGGTTCAAGTCAGCTGATGTTCTGATCCTCTGATCCAACCTCAACCATGGCATAGCCTACATCAGTCCCTGATCCGGACAAGTATCACAAGGATCCACCAGATGCACCCAGAACATTTCCCTCTGTTCTGAGGAAGAGAAAAGATAAAAATGTTTCCAGCAGCACATCTGATCTCTCACATGGGGTGGAAATGCAACTGAAAGTCTCAGGGCCTCAAGATGTATCCAAGACTATGGGCTCGAGATTGAGATTGCCCAGATTCACCTGGATCCACACCTTTCTATGGACCTGACTGAAATGCGATCTTTTCTGGATCAAACACAAAGACGAGGGTTTCAGAGAGAGTTTCCTGACTCCACTTCTGCCCCAAAGCCTTACAGAGTCACCAGGGAAGACTTTTTTCCAACCCTCTCTTTTTAGAGTTCTTACATTATGGGTCACACAAATGGCTTTGGTGTTGGCTGTGAGGTCAGAGCTGGAGCCAAATGCAGTACAGGTTTTGACTGGACATTCTGCACATGGAAGAAGTGTTCAGACAAGAAGAGAGCCTGAATTTCCTGGATATTCTTCTGAGATTATAATACGGGACTGGACATGTCGACAGGACTACCCTATGCCTCCATGGATGCTGTGAACATATTGGGCAACTCCTCCTTTTTCTTTAGGTCCTGGAAGACTGGACTCTCCAGGACTAGAACAGATCCAGTGCATTCTCTGGAGCGGAGATATCTGGATCATTCAGGCATGGACTCAAGACCAGCAGATCGTTCCCTTCCTGCAGAAGAAAAGGTAATCTCAAAGAAGGAATATCAAGAGGGACCCCCCCCCACAGGGCGAGTTTCCTTTTGACTCAGGAGAGTTGCAGAGCAGTTCATCTCCTGATGAGAATGTGGATGTAGTGACAGCCTCCTCTCCGTCAGAGGAAGTGATTCAGTTCCACGAGTTAGTGGATAGGTTAGCATCGATCCTGAACTTATCTGTAGCATTAGAGGAGACTGCACGTCTGGTATTTAATGTCTTTGGATCAATGATGAAACCTAATGTCTCCTTAGCCATATTAGAAGGCTTATGGCAACGAGCAAAATCTCTTTGGTCCAAACCATCTTCATGCTAGCCAGTTTCTAAAAAGGCAGATAGGTTTTATTAACTACTGCAGGTGGTGTTCAGTTATTCTCATGTACACCCTCAACCGAACTGCCTGGTCATAGCAGCCACACTTCAAAGAGCAAGATCAGGTTTTCAATCTTCTTCTCCAGTGGGTAAAGAAGGAAAGAGGTTAGATTCTCTGGATAGGAAAGCCGCTGTACCAGATGACTGACAAATATCTAATGTGATAACAATTTTTAAAAAATGCTCCAGGGGTGATTCTGGCAATTACAGGCCAGTAGGCCTAACTTCAGTACCAGGCAAATTGGTTGAAACCATATGAAAGAATAGAATTATCAGTTGACATTATCAAAGATGAAAATGATATGGTGAGGACGAGTCAATGTTGCTTTTGTAAAGGGAAATCATGCCTCACCAATCTATTAGCATTTTTGAGCAGGTCAACAAATGTGTCTCTCACCAGTGGCAGATGACAGAACAAGGAGCAATGATCTGAAGTTGCAATGGAGGAGGTCTAGGTTGGATATTAAGACAAATTTTTTCACTAGGAGGGTGATGAAGCACTGGAATGGAGGTGGTGGGATATCGGCCCTTAGAGGTTTTTAAGACCTGGCTTAACAAAGCCCTGGCTGGGATGATTTAGTTGGGGTTGTTCCTGCTTTGAGCGTTAGGTTGGACTAGATACCTCCTGAGGTGCCTTCCATTCCTAATCTTCTCTGATTCTCTGAAAGGCTCTTAAGCAAAGCAAGGAGTCATGGGATAAGAAGGAAGTTCCTCTTCTGAATCAGTAACTGGTTAAAATAGGAACAAAGAGTAGAAATAAATGGTCAATTTTCACAGTGGAGAAAGGTGAAGAGCTGGGTCCCCCAAGGATCTGTACTGGGTAGGGATATGATAGAGGTCTATAAATTCATGGATGATGTGGAGATAGTGTATAGGGAAGTCTTTTTTTACCCCTTCACATAACACACAAACCAGGGATCACCCAATGACATTAATGGGCAGCAGATGTAAAACAAACTTAAAAAAATACTTCTTCACACAATGCACAGTCAGCCTGTGGAACTCATTGCCAGGGGATGCTGTAATGGTCACAAGTATAACTGGGTTCAGAAAAGAACTAGACAAGTTGCTGGGAGATAGGTCCATCACTAGTGTGACAGGGTCAGGCCAGATGGCTACGTAAGGGTGCTGGAAGGCAGGTATATTAGCCCCAGGCTCAGCAAAGCCTTATTCCCTGGGTGATTCACCTGGGGCTGATTAGGCAATTAGGCCACCTGGGGCTGCTTAACTAATTAGGCCACCTGAGGCTGATCAGGCAATTAGGACACCTGGGGCCAATCAAGGAGCCCCGCCCCAAACACTTAAAAGCCTCCAGTGCAAGCAGGCAGTGTGGGTTGTGGAGTGAGGAGTTTGGAGTGAGGAGGAGTGGAGGACGGAGGTTGGATTTTACGGTTACGGTTACGGTTGGAGGTTTGCAGTTCCAAAGCCTGCAGTTTGGAGTTGGCAGCTTGGAGCTGGCAGGCTGCGGCCTGCAGCCGGCAGCCTGCAATCTACAGAGGCTTGAAGCTTCCACAGGCGTGGCCACAGCACCCGAGGCAGAACACCCAGCTGGGGAAGCTGAGAGTGGACCACAGACTACCCCCAGGGAAGGTAGTGATAGCCAGGGGCAGAGCGGGCCCCGTCCCCTCCCTAGGCCTTCCCCCAGCTGCCCGCTGGCCAAGCCGGAAGAGCGCAGGGCCCACGAGGGCGGAGTACTTCTCCCTCCCCCGCCCCCCCACCTTGCCACACTAGCTATTAGCCAAGATGGTCTGGGATGGCGTCCCTAGACTTCTGACTGCTAGAATCTGGGACTGGATGACAGAGGGTGGATCACTCAATAATTGCTCTGTTTTGTTCTCTCCCTCTGAAGCATCTGGCACTGGCCACTGTTGGAAGACTAGATTCTGGGCTAGATGGTCCATTGGTCTGACCCAGAATGGCCATTCTTATGTTCTTATTTTCTTCTGCATTCTGAAATACACCAATAGGCAACTACCAAGTGATGATGATCAGGTATCAGTTTCATTTGTGGGAGAAAATAGCTCTTTTCACAAACACCTACCAGAGGACTAAAGGAAGTTGACATCAGCCATTATTAATGAAGGCTAAAATGTAGCCGAACATGCAACAGCAATATCTCTCTAGATATGCTTGGCTACATTCCTCTTTTCTCCTACTGGATACCAGGGCCAAAATAGAAGATTTACCCTTCAAAGGGGATGGCTTATTTAGTGTTAATGCCGATAACACATTGGTAAACTGAAGGAGAGACAGTCTACAGGTATGTGTCTAGGACTTATGCCACTTTTCAGAAGTGTTCCCTAGTGTTCAGATATCACAAGTGGTACATACCACTTCTTCATCCTCTTCTTATCAGAGGCAGCAACTGTACCATCAGCAGCACAATCATTAACAAACATGCTCAGACACATGACAGGAAGAAACACTTCAAACCTCATATGAGGACAAGAATCCCTCAGCCACATCTTGTTTACCACATGTCAGGCCTCAGATTTAACCTATTAGTTGAGAGCTTCAAACCAATCTGGGAACCATCTGCATCCATCTTTACAGTGCTTGGTTAAGTTTCACCTTGGATTAATTGGTTTTAGATACAATAAAAATGTTATACCATCCAGTTCTGATCACTCCCTCCATGCAAATCCCTCACTCCCTCCGTCTTCAGGGACCCCTCATACAAGAGCCTGTTATGGACAGAAATACTATACAAACTCTTTGAACATGGATGCTATAGAACAAGTTCCCTTGGCTTCCAGAAACAAAAGGTTCTACTCCCATTCCTTTCTAATCCCCCAAAAGAATGGGGACCCCAGACTGATTTTAGATCTCTGGGATTTAAGCAAATATATCAGGAAGTTTCCATTCAGGATGCTTTCCCGGGATCTAGTTATTCCCTCCCTGTTTGCTCTAGATTGGTTTGCTGCTCTTGAACTCACAGAAGCATATTTCCACATTCCCATAAGACCATCGAACCAAAAGGAATCGCACCTCCATTTTGTCCTTCATTTATACCACTCTCCATACAGAGTCCTACCTTTCAGTCTCTTCACTGTGCCCAGATCATTTACAATGTTTAGTTCTAGTAGCGTCACATCTAAGAAAGCAAGGCATTTCTGTATTCCTGTATTTAGACGATTGGTTGCTGAAGGGCCAATCCAAAGAAGAATTAGAGACAGCCATTCAGAACACTTACTCTCTATCTGGAACCCTGGGTCTCATCATAAACAAACAAAAATCACTTCAGTCCCTCTCAAAAGATTCCCTTCATAGAGGAGCTCTTCAACTCTGTGGGCCTTTCTGCTGGAAGAGAGGCTTTGAAAATAACAGCTGCCACACATTCAGTGATGATACAGCCAGTTCAAATAACGGGGTTTTTCTCAATCCTCTGAGACTAATGGCCTTGATGACATTTTTAACCCCCTATGCCAGACTCAAAATGAGGCCTCTTCAGCAATGACTCCTGAAGAATTTCAATCCCAGTGTGGATAGCATGCTGAAAAGGATTACAATATCATAAGAAACTCTGAGTTACTACAGAGAATTCTTTCCCAGGTATCTGGGTGGTGGGTCTTGCCCATGTGCTCAGGGTCTAACTCTCTGCCATGTTTGGAGTGAGGAAGGAATTTTCCCCCAGGTCAGATTGGCAGAGACGCTGGAGGGATTTTGCCTTCCTCTGCAGCGTGGGACATGGGTCACTTGCTGGTTTGAACTAAAGTAAATGGATTCTCTGTAAATTAAAATCTTTAAATCAAGATTTGAGAATGTCAGTAACTCAGCCAAAGATTGCAGCAGTGCATGGGTGAGCTTCTGTGGCCTGCAATGTGCAGGTCAGACTAAATGATCATCATAGAAGATTTGGGTTGGAAGGGACCTCAGGAGGTCATCTAGTCCAACCCCCTGCTCTAAGCAGGACCAACCTCAACTAAATCATCCTTCATATAAGTCAAGGAGGTGCTAGATTACATTCTTTAAATGCAAAAAGAGTACTTTCATATTACCTGGATAGAACTAAGGACTTCAGATCTTCTCATAAGTTCTTTGTCTCTTATACTGGCTCTTCAAAGGGCAGGACCATTTCAGCACAATCATTATATAGATGGGTCAGACTTTGTATTGAGGAGTGTTATAGGTGAGCTGCACTTTCCCCTTCAGGTCTCATTAAAGCTCATAGTATCAGGAGAATGGCTGCATCTACAGCAGTTTTCAAGCACATTCTTGTTGTTGACATTTGCAAGGCTGCTATGTCTTGCTTTCTTCTGAGGTACTGATCACCAGCTCTTCCCAAGAATGGGAGGGTGCAGAGGCCACTCGAAGAAATGAAGGTTACTTCTTTGTAACTGGAGTTTTTTGAGATGCACTCTGTACAGTCACACTCCTCGCCTGCCTTCTGTGCCTCTGCAGAGCCCTAATTGTATCATTTCTTGGCACTTCCTGTTAGCGTTTGGGAGGAACTGAAGTGGCAATTTTGGCCTTAATTTCTCTCTGCCTTTATTCCCCATCTGTGAAATAGGAATAATTATACCCTTTTTCCGCAGATGTGTTGTGAAAACAAATTGATTAATGTTTGTGAAGCACTCAGATATTATAGCAATGAGCAGCACCTGTGATGGGGTGTACTGGGTCCTTTGAGGCTCCTTGCTGGAGGAGCAGTGAAAGTGTGTCCTCCAGGCCTGCCTAGAAAGGCCACAGGGAAGCAGCCAATCAGAGCACAGCAGGCTCAGTTAAAAGGCGCTGCAGGGCCTGAGCAGATCAGTTGCTGGCTCGGACCAGAAGGGCGAGGAAGGATTAAAAGGCTGTGAAACTCCACAGGCAAAGGGGCTAGGGAGAAACCCTGCTCAAGCAGGAACAGGACTGAGAAGCTCTCCAGGCACAGGCCTGAGAGAAGGCCCTGAGAAGTCAGCACAGAGACAGAGCAAATGTCCAGGCAAGGAGGCCTGGGAAAGACCCTGCTCAGACAGGAAACAGACAGGCTAGCCAAGGTGGTGATGGGACAGAGTGGGAAGCAGCCCAGGCAGGGTGACCAGATAAGTGTGAAAAATTGGGATGGGGTGAAGGGTAATAGGTGCCTATATAAGCCAAAGCTCCAAATATCATGACTGTCCCTATAAAACTGGACATCTGGTCACCCTAAGCCCAGGGTAGCAGCAGCTATTAAAGAAAGCCACACATGGCTGCTATTTGCAGGGTCCCTGGGTTGGGACCTGGAGTAGTGGGCGGGCCCCAGGTCCTCCCACCTGTCACTGGGGAAGGGGATAAGATTCAGCACTAAAACCCCAAGAAAGGGGCTAAAATTTAAATAGCCCTAGACACAGGGCTGAAGACCCCAGAGAGGGTCAATCATTTGTTGGACTGTGTTGTGTCCGTCATGTGTTTGACTGTATGACTTGACTGGAGGGCTGAGCCACTGAAGACCCACCTGACAGGCAACAGCCAACAGAGAGTGCCCACGAGAGGTGAGTGCATCCCAGGAGAGCACCGCAGAACATCACATGAGGAAATTAATAATTATGTATTCAGTGCAGGGTTTGGATGGTGTGTGACAAATAAAGCTGGATCCACACATTGAATGATGGGAATAAAAAGAAATAATGGTTACCCATTCACTGAACATTATCCATCCTGTGCATTCAATGAGAAGGGGTCCTGTGGAAAAATATATGATCATGTAATTAGAGACTGTATTATAATGCATATGCACCAGGAGACCAAATTAAGTTACATGAGCAACATTAATGCTGGCATTTACTAACTTTTGAGTGCTTGACTTTGCAACCATTAGAGTTTTAAAATAGTTCTATTGTAATATGTAATTTTTTTTTAAATGAACGAATTACATCTGTTTTCATGAATGTTTTCGTTCTCATTCCAGCTAATGAAAATTGCACTGGTCAGGCATTCTTTGAAAGCCTTTCTCAATAGTTAATGTTAATAGAGAAACTAGAGTTTTCTCTCAGCTATTAATCTGAAGATAGTAGAAGGTCCATTTCTTAAGTACACACAGAAGAAGGAGAAGAAGAAATATTGGCTATGACACAAAATGAATTGTCTTCCTCCATGCCCTTGTAACCTAGGGCATGTAGTGCAGGCTGGCAGCCATTGCGCTACAAATTTAAAAGCACTGGAATCTCTCTGTTCCTTAGTATGTTGCATGATGGATTGGGGAGTAATGTACTTGAAGAGTGCATTACTAAGCCCCAGACTAATGGCTAGCTCTTGCCCATGGCTCTTGCTACAGATCATTCATTGTGCTGTTTATAAGCTTTCTGCCAGGCTGTGTCTGGCACTCATGCAACCTGTGCTGAACACCACCTATCTGCCTGCTTAGCCCCTGGGAAGTATTCCCCAAATTTTCTGATGATTGATAGTAAAAAAAAAAAACCCGCCACAAAGAGAAATCAGGAGGCAAAGATGCAGTGGAGACTTTCTTCTCACACAGCACTTCAGGAGGCTTATGGTAGGGGATGGGAAAAAAAACCTGCCATCAGCTAATTCCAGGATATACTGAACTACTTGCTGGGAAATTTGTATCCACCAGATTTCCTATACTGAGGCGAATGAAGTTCCAGAATACAACAAATAATCTGAGGGGCGGAGGACATCATGCATGGTATAGCTGGATATTGTTTCTGAGAGAGGAATTAGCCTCTCTCTGATGGTTTATCAGCTAATTACATAGAATCAGAAGAAAATTAGAGTTGTAAGGGACCTCAAGAGGTCATCTAGTCTAATCCCGTGCTCAAAACAGGACCAACCCCAACTAAATCATCACAGCCAGGGCTTTGTGAAGCTGGGCCTTAAAAAACCTCTAAGGATGGAGAATCCACCACCTCCCTTGGTAACCCAAAAGGTGCTTCGCCACCTTCCTAATGAAAACGTTTTTCCTAATATCCAGCCTAGACATCCCCCTCTGCAACTTGAGACCATTGCATGCTTCAGTGCAGGCTGGTAGAAATGCCTAGATATAGGTACCATTATATGCCTCTTCCGTGACATCATAATAGCATATGTACAGTAGAACCTCACGGTTATGAATTGCTCAGCAATGAAGGTTGTTTGTAACTCTGAACAAACATTAATTTAATACAACTTTGAAACTTTACTCTTGTGGCAAATTTGCAGCTTTTCCTGCTTACGATGGGTCTGGGTGCTATCTTTGGCCCCTGGGCGTCAGCCTCTCTGGTAGTGCCCAGCGAGGGGACAATGTGAAGGGATACCTCACCCTGTGCTCTTCAGCTTCTTGGGTTCCTGGCCCTCTCTTCCTTGGTAGGGTCTTTTTCCTCAGGCCTTGGTGCCTGAGACATCCCCCAGCCCTGACCCTGCTTGAGCGGGATTTCCCCTCCATGGTCTCTGTACCTCTGAGTTCAGGGGCTTGGAGGAAAGCCTCCCTCCCAGTATTCACCTCCGCCTGGTTCTCTGGACCTCTGGTCAGTTACAGCATTCCTCCGACACTACCACCAGCTCTTCTCACTCCTACGCCTGTCTGGCTGGAGCAGGGGTTTTTTTCAGGTGCCTGGCAGGGCCTTGATTGTCCTCAGGTGCTCTACTTGACCTTTAGTAACTTTTCCTCACCCCACAGGGAACAAGGCTCTGATCATGCTGGGGCTTATATACTTGCCCTTGACCACTCTCCCACATTGGCCAAGGTGGCCATCTACAAGACCAGGAAGGAGAGGTTGGCTGGGGAGCGGGGGGCGCTCTACGAGCGTGGTGCCTACTTCCATTCCTCCATCCGTTCATGCATCCTGGCAGAGCTCCTCTGGGCGGTGTCCACTGGCTCCCTTGACACCTTCTGGGAGCAGTGGGTGCTCTCCGGGGTTCTCTGCTTGATGTCCCACTCTGGTTTTCTTCATTTGACCCTGTGACACCCATTCCCCTTCCTGTTTTTTCATTAGTTGTCCCCAGTAACTAGTTGAGTCTGGGTCCAGTAGCTCCTGCCCTTAGGCTGGGGGAGGGGCTTTTAGCTGTGGGTGCGCTTGCACCTGCCTACATCCTCATACTCAAATAGTACCACTCTCCTACATTAGCCAAGGTGGCCATCTACAAAACTAGGGAGAGGAGGTTGGCTGGAGGGGCGCTCTGCGACTGTGGGGCCTACTTCCTTTCCTCCATCCATTCACGCATCTGGGCAGAGACCCTCTGGGCTGCGTCCGCTGACTCCTTAGCTACTTTTGAAGAGTAGTGGGTGCTGTCTGGGTTCTCTGCTCAGTGTCTCCTTCAGGTTCTCTCCATTTAGCCCTTCACACCTGTTCCAATTCACTCATTTGCTGTCCCCCGATGTCAGTAGTTCCTCCCCTTAGGCTGGGGGAGGGACTTTTAGCTGTGGGTGGACTTGCATCCACCCACATCCCAGAACTCAAGTAGCATCACTCTCCTACACCTCTTGTCCCCTACCTGCCCTTTCTGCGGCATGAGGGAGACCCTGGAGCACGTCTACTTAAGAGTGTGCCTGGCTGCAGCCCCTCTTCCGGCTCCTCCAGAACCTCTTGCTGATGTTCTGGCTGCACTTCTTTGCAGCTGTTCCTGTTTGCACATCCCATCCCTGCCTCACAAAGTCACAAGACCTCCTCGTCAACCTCCTCCTAGCGCTGGTCAAAGCGGCCATCTACAAGACCAGGAGACGCGGTTGGCTTAGGGGGTGCTCTGTGATTCTGGGGCCTACTTCCTTTCCTCCATCAGTTCATGTATCCAGGAAGGCACTCCTCTGGGCAGCATCCACTGGCTGCCTAGACACCTTCAGGGAGCAGTGGGTGCTGTCCAGGGTTCTCTGCTCGGTGTTCGCTGCATTTGGCCTTTTGACCACCATGCCTGTTCCTGTTTTTTCCTTTGTTGTCCCCCCCAGTCAGTTGAGTCCTGGACCCAGTGTCGACTTCTCTTAAGCTGGGAGAGGAGCTCGTCCCAGAACCCAAGTAGCATCACTCTCTACTCTGACTCTGCATCACACTATGCAGAAGAAAAACGCTGCTTTTCCTTTATGTGTTTAGTAGTTTGTGTTTACAGTACTGTAATGATTTGCGGGGGGGTTGTCTCTGCTGCTGCCTGACTGCATACTTCTGGTTCCATACAATGTGTGTGGTTGACCAGTCCGTTCCTAACACATGTTTGTAACTCTGAAGTTCTACTGTATAGCCAAACCTGATGAAGAATAGCTGCCTCAGACTTAATTTCTGGGTTGAATTTTGTTGGATCGAGCAGGTGTTATGTGTTTGAACCTTGGGTGTTTTGAATGAGTAACCCATAGAAATGTAGGACTGGAAGTGACCTCAAGAGGTCATTTAGTCCAGTCCCCTGCACTTATGGCAGGACTAAGTATTATGTAGACCATCCCTGACAGGTGTTTGTCTAACCTGCTCTTAAAAACCTCCAATGATCGAGATTCCACAATCTCCCTGGGTAATTTATTCCAGTGCTTAACTATCCTGACAATTAGGAAGTTTTATTGTAATATCGAACCTAAACTGCTCTTCCTGCAATTTAAGCCCGTATCTTCTTGTCCTATCCTCAGAGGAGGAGGGAGAAAAATTGTTCTCCTTAACCTTGTAACAAACTTTTATGTACTTGAAAACTATTATCATGTTCCCCCCTCAGTCTTCTCTTCTTCACACTAAACAAACACAATTTTGTCAATCTTCCCTCATAGGTCATGTTTTCAAGACTTTTAATCTTTTTACTCTCCTCTGCTCCTCTGGACTTTTTCCAATTTGTCCACATCTTTCCCAAAATGTGGCAACCAGAACTGAACACAACATTACAGTAGAGGCCTTATCAGCGCAGAGTAGAGCAGAAGAATTACTTCTTGTGTCTTGCTTTCAACCATCCTATTAGTACATCCCAGAATGATGTTTGCTTTTTTTGCAACAGTGATACACTGTTGACTCATTTAGCAGTGACCCCCAGATCCTTTCCATAGTACTCCTTCCCAGGCAGTCATTTCCCATTGTTTGTGTGGGCAAATGATTATTCCTCCGTAAGGGGAGTTCTTTGCATTTGTCTGTATTGAATTGCATCCTATTTACTTCAGACCCTTTCTCCAGTTTTTCTAGGTCATTTTGAATTTTAATCCTATCCTCCAAAGCACTTATCCCAGCTTTGGTATCATCCACAAACTTTATAAGTGTACTTTCTATGCCATTATCTAAATCACTGATGGAGAAAATATCTTCTTGGGTATTGACCTCCGTCTGGTTTTCATTTTCTTGCGTTTTCAATACCTGTAATGCCAAGAACGCTCCTGAGTGACAGCATGGGAGATGTAGTCCTCTGCTCCTCAAAGAGGAGATACAAGCTTCCTCACACTGTCCCAACGCATAGTCTCCGCCCTGACCTGGAAGAGGCCATTTCACAGTGTGAAAGCATAGGGTTTTCATGGCTCGTTATATCCTTGGTTTCTAAGGGCATGTCTGCACAAGCTGTAACAGGGACCCTCCCAGCCCCAGCCGACAGGCTTGGGTTGCAGGACTCTCATTGGCACTCTAAGAAGAACCATGCAGACAGCACTTTGAGTTGCAGCTTGGGTGCTGTAGCCTGGGGTGTAAGTGGTTGCTGTGCCTGAGCCACAATGTCCAAGTGTGCTGTGTGCATGGCTATTTTTAGAGTGCCAGTGCAAGCCCGGCTAGCCCAGGCTGTCAGCCCAGCCTGGAGGCTAGCTGCCGCAGGCTGTGTAGACATGCCCCAAGTATATAGGCAAGCATGCCAGTCAGTGCTGCTGGTGATTTCTGCGGTGGGGTTGAGAGGCCAGCTGGACTGAGACCTCTCCCAACTCTTTTCACATAGGCCACTGAACGGATCTTCACAGGTGTGGCAGCTTTCCAGTCATTGCCAGTTTGAACTGGTGGCCTAGAGGTGAACAGCTCTAATATCTCGTTTCCACTCACCTCAGCCACCCAGTCCCCCTTTGGTGTCTGTATCTCAGGCCGTGCTGAGCCAGAAACTTTAACTCTTGCTCTGCTGTCCGGTACTCTCAGGCTTGTAATCACTTTTAAACATATTCTTGAATTTCTTCTAGCCCAGCCTATGGAGGGGATAAAAGCCTACCTCCTAAGGAATTCCTCCCAAAGGGAGGGTCACTGTTGTTTGTCTATTAAAACTACATTAGAGAACCAAAATAGTAAAAGCAATGTAAATGCACAAAACTCCCACAATACATAACAGGTTATAGGACTTCCCTGACCAATCAAGAAACATTTAAAATCCTCCAGTTTATTCCACCCGTAGAAATATTTGACACTTTGAGAGGGTCATTTTAATTACCTCAAAGTGTTTTGGGTTCCTAAGTCTAAGTCAATTGTAGGGAAAGATTTTCTTTTCAGTTAGGGCTATTGTCTCTGTGTTCTTCTACAGCTATGCTAAGTATAGCTTTTTATTGCCCTGAGCAGAAAGCAAACCCTGTTTTTTTGCAACATTCAAATTAATTCTACAACCAAAAGTCTCAGCGCACTTGGTGCATAGAAACAGGTGAGGGATGGAGAAGCTGGACAAAAAGAAACACACCGTTACAATGAAAATTCCCAGTGAGTATTGCCAATTAGATTATTTGCATGCTCTTTTGGAACATGTTTCCAGTAGTAAAGAGCCATTCACGTATTATTTCTCTTGACCCCTCTGTCTCTCAGTCTTCCTATACAAAATCCTACAGTGGCTTATATTTAACTGAGAATATTCTTTGCTTGCTTCTCTGTCGTCTTGCTTGAATTTTCTTTCTTTAACAAGCACAGCAGCATGCTGCTGTATCTTCAAAGAGGAAATTAATTCCGTCCGCAAAAGGGTCAAGTGGTAGAAAGTGCATAGCAATGCAGTTTGCATGGCAGGATACAGAAGATATGATGCTAATAAGATTCTAAGATGAGAACAGCAGACTGGCTCTAGGGATTCAGATGAAGGGTTCTGTAAATTTTAAAAGAAATGGTCTCCAAAAACTAATGATGTCTGCTTTCCAATTCATTAGTAATGTGGAGCGGGGAGTTGGGAGTGGGAAGCAGCCCAGGCTTTGAAATATCAAAATGTAACGAGGATGAAAACAGTGAGAGCTCATCTCTTTGGGGTCATAAAACTGGGAGAAGGAGGCAGGCTGCAGGGAAATGTAGTGTCAGTGGTGAGGGGAAGGGAATTGTACCATGATGGGCTATGTGTATGTTTACGTGCAGTCACTGTGCCAGTGTAAATATAAAGTTCTTATGCTGAAAAAATGTTGCAATATTTATAAGGCTTTTTTCCGTTTTCCTGTTTAAATGACTTATTGTACAGTGTGTCTAAAGGATTCTAAAATCACAGCTCAATTGTCCTAGCATATTTACAAACAGCTCTTGGTAAACCTTGCCCTTCACCTTTTTTGCATTGCTGCATGAAACTGTAACAGGAACCTGAACCTTGTTTGTAGTTAATAGTGGGAGAAAAACCCTCAGGCAAAGCCTAATGAACCAAGAGCAATTCTGAGCTCTCCTCTGTGATATCTGCAGAAACTGTGCCTTTCCAAGGGCTGCCTGGACACATCATGTGACCTTGCTGCTTTACATCATTAAAATTTCTCATTACTGGGTTAGTGTTTGCATGGAGGTGCTGTTGTGCAGATATTGTGCCAGAGTCTTTCTCTCCTGCATGCAGAGTTTGTAGCTGACAAAAAATGTCTCTCTGCTTGAACAGTTTCCAGAGCTGAAAAGTGTGCAGCAGAGGAGTTTAGCTGTGGCTTTTATTTTGACAAAGTTCTGCGGAGAGAGGTTAGGGTTTTCCTCCTATCTTATTTTAGCTGCATGATATTTTCTCTAAACGTCTGCTACGACTGGCGAGGTTCCGGGGGAGCTGACCATACCTCAGAGCCTTACCATCATTACTAGTTCTTTCAAGCCAAAAGACAGGCTGAGTGCTTTGGTAATGCTCAGACACGCAGACCCTTCCCAGGGGCAGTAGCCCAGAAGGACAGGCCTTTGTGTGCCAGATTTGAGGCCTGCACAGTTCCGGCTACTGTTCTGAGACTGACAACCTTGGGAATTGCAGCGCAGTCATGCTCTCAGGTGCAGTGAAGGTGCCTGCCACATCCACTGTGCTGGCCTCACTAGTCCTAGGCACTCCAAGCTTTGGTGTTGACTCTTACAGGACATTTCTTAACTCCCAGTGAAACTTGGTTGTCTGTTTGCTCTGCTGTACTTTGCTGAAGCTTCTGCTGCTCTTTAGGTTTATTCTTAAAGTATACAGTTCCATAACTCAGTCGTGTGACTAGTTTTGTGTAGCTTTGGCCATGTCATCCCAGCACCAAGCCCATCTCCAAATAACGAATCTTTCTTGTAGGAAAAAGTCAGGTTTCAAATCCATATATAAAAGGCTGAAAGTGTGTGCCTGCAACATCCGCCGCCCCCATTGGCTGGTGTGTTTTCTTGATGGAGAAGGTTTCAGTGGGTTCTGCTGATTTACTGAGGTGGATGAGGAACTGCCTCACCTGGATATCAGAGAATGGGAGTGGTTTTCCTAGAAAAGAGGCTCTGGGGTCTGTGGAGAGAGCTTGGCTGAATTTTTGTTACATTATTACAGTGAAAGCCCAGGAAGTGGGGGAGCTTAGACTTTGTTTGCAGAGCAAGCTGGGAAAAGTACTTGCTCATATAGTGGTTCTAAATGCTGCACGTTTCTTTGCCCAGATAAAAAGTGAGGTTTTTCTGGACTGGAAGAAGATACTCCAGATGGCCCTAAAGCTAGCATCTGACCTCAGAAGCCTCATTTTGTGGTGTTTTCTCCATCCGTTTTCCTTTTTCCAGTGAACATAATGAATCCTTCTTTATGGACTTCTCTGAGAACTATGAGGATGACACAGCTATGTGTGTCAAACCCTGCACTCTTCTCGCCTTCTCTCCTAAGCAAAATGCCGCCTTGGAGAGAGAAGATAGGGAATTTATTTCTCCAGGAAATCTCAAAATAGATGCAGCAACAATTTGCTTTGAGGATTTCAGTGAAGTTCTTGCTTGTTACCCAGTTTTTCAGCTGGAAGTCTGAGGCCCAAGGATATAAAGTGACTTACCTGAGGTCACACAGTCAGTCCGTGGAGCAGGCAGGGGCATGCCTGGCTGTTCTGTGGGTAAGGTTCAGATTCTGTCACGGGTATTTTTAGTAAACGTCAGGGACAGGTCACAGGCAATAGACAGAATTCATGGGAGACCTGTCCCTGGCGTTTACTAAAAACGCCCTGAGGATGGGGAGACTAACAGTCAGAGCGCTGCCGGGGCTGGCCTCACGCAGCTGCTCCAGCTCCAGAGGGGCTGGCCCAACTCTGGCTGCTGTTTTGGGGGTGCAGGACCGCTGCTCTGCTGGCCATGGAGCTGAATCCCAATTACTGCTCTGGTGGGCCTGGGGCCTGCTACTGTGACGGCCAGCTGCTCCAGAGGCCCTGAAGCTGACCACCAGCCACTGCTCCAGTCCCAGTGGAACTTACTCAACCCTAGCTGCTGCTTCAGTCCCAGGGCCTCTGCTGTGGTGGCCGCAGGGCTGATGGCTGCTCCAGCGCTGTCACAGACGTCTCAGAAAGTCATGGAATCTGAGACGCAATCGTTTCCTTAGCTGTAAGGTATAGTCTATGTGCATCGTGACTCTCTTGGCCAGAGGTAAACGTATGAAAAAACAGCAAAAATTTGGATGCCCTTTTCCTCAGTGAGCATGACCAAGACTGAATTTACTGCCATAGTTTGATGTCGAGCTCCGCTTGTTCTACTGAAGAGAACGTTGTTACTTTCTGATCTGAGCAATTTGCTAGTGGACAGTTGTTTCTAAACTTCTAGTACTGCCTGGCTCTAAAAGGTGAAGAAGCGGTAGTGTCTGCTGGAGAAGCCAGACAGTGGTTTCTGGAGAAGGCCAGGTGAAATTTGCAAAGAAAAGGAACTAAAATTGGATCTACAGGGTTGTCATATCACAGCAGAAGAATTCTTTCTGTACTTGGCTTAAGGGGAAGAAAGAACTTCTTATTCACATAAAGCACATCTGTTGCTTGCTACAGCACTAGACAAGTGTGCTCATGCATATGATTTGTGCACTATTTTATGGGTGTATGTGCTGATAGGACCTGACTTTCTTCTCTGATACACCAGCATAACTCTGTTGGTCTTAGTGGAGTTACACGAGTATAAACCTGGCGTAATGGAGTGGAGATCAGGTCACAGTGATCATCAGTGAGACTGGTTTTGGAATGAACACAGCATTCCAGTAGGAATGGTAAGCCATCCCACGAAGACCCAACAAATACGAGGGTATGTGACCCAAGACATTTTTGAAAAGGTAAAAAACAGAGGGGTGTAGGAAGTTGCACTTTCCATGCACAAACACCTCTGATATTATGTGTGAAGTTTTGTAGTTAATATGCAGGTCCGTAAATGACAAATATTTATGCTTCTGAATCAGTACTGTAAGTGGGGCTTATGACTGCAAAGAGAATCTTCACTAGTGAACTGATATGTTATCTGAAACAATAGCTCTAGTAAGTATGAGCAGCCCAGTTTATTAAAATGAATGGTTAACTCTGAAACCTAATGTGATTATATTGGATTTCAGCTTTAACTCTTTTGTGACTGATCCCTTAATAGCTCTAATGTGCGTTCTGTGTCATTGTTGAATATACCATTATTAATGAATGCACAAGTGGTACAATAAAGTTGGAAAAAAGTTATAATTATAAAAAGGGAGTTAAACCATGAATCAAAAAGAAAAAAATATCCATTATTAAAAGGACTTAGGCAGACATCACACATCGTAGCGATTCAGTTGCCTTAGGGTCAGCAGTGTGGAGCCTGGAAAGTTGTTCTGGTAGACCTGCACAAGATGAGCAGCCATTCAGTAGGTGTGCAGTCTCCTCACCTGTACCACAGCTACACAGAGGGCTGTTCCTGAGTCCCTAGGTATGGTCATTTATGCCAGCATGAACACCCCGCATTTGAAACAATTGAGCTTTCACTAGAGAGAGTGTGGCAGCTTGAAGCTAGCCATCCTCTCATCAGTATGAGTGATGAAGGAGTGTCTTACAGAGGGAGCAGTTCATTGCCCGTCCGCTTGCCACTGTAGAAAATGTTGAGTATGCTGTAGTTGAGAGCTGCCATAGTTTTCTGAGATAGAGAATAAGCAATGCAAACTCATTACATGTCCGTACTCTTCAGGATACTGGTTTGGGGTATCTGTCGAATTCTGCGCTGATTTACACTGGACATATGTTTTAAAACTCTCCTCAGACCTGTGGAGCTAGAAACATGGTTCAGGTGAGAGATTCTGGAGCACAAGGCTGCAGCCAACAACAAATGTCCTGGTAAATTCTATGGCCGTTGAATCGCAGAACGCAGACCTGTTAATGAAAGCTCCTTCTGCCTTCCAGTTTCCTATTCCAGTGCTTTATGCTTTCACTTTGTACTTTCTAGGTTCTGGAGAAGGAAGCTAAGATGCAGGAGATAATCACGGACCGCAACCATGAGATGTCTCTGAAGGACTCAGACAGTCAATCGACTGCAGGAGAAGCACGTGCTGGAGACTACACTGCAATCCCTCAGACAGCTGGTAAGTGAATGCTTTCTCTGCCCTCCATGGTCTTTGGTTGCATTTATTTGCAGCGTGGCCCCAGTCAACTCCTTTCATTCTATGGCCAGTCACTTTTTCGCCTCTTTTTACCCAGGCTTTCATCTTTTCCCTGTAGAAGTAAGTTTGAATGCAACTTCATATAAAGAAATCAGGAGCTGTAGCATTCTACAGCTTAGGCCTTCCCTCTCTGGAAACCTAGGGTCTCATTTCAGAGGTGCAGAGCATCCATAATTCCAGATGAAATTTCTAGGTATGAAATTCTGCACTTTGCATCATCGCCTTTGAAAATCAGACCCCAAGTGCCTGTCCTCTTTGGAACACACCTGCTCTCTTCTTGCTTGGACTCCTCCTAGACTATACGGAAGACAATGAAAGTGGTGCTGATCATCCTAGTTTTCTGAAGAAAGTGGGAATTTCCCTGTCTTTCCCCCACCATAGACCTGCTTCATAACTGCTCAGTCCACCCTTAGCTTTTTATACAAAAAGGTGTGTGTCTGTCTGCAAACTCTTGGTGCCCACTGCGGTAACCAGACATATTAACTGAAGGCAGCAGCTAACCAATCCCTGCCCTAGCAGCCCCAGCATTCCTTGTTAGCGGAACAGATCAAAACGCCCACTCTTCATGCTAATCTTGAGCTCCATCAGGTGCCTGTCACAAGATTTGGCTCCATTCTGACAGTGACAGATCTCAAAGGCCAGAGTGTGAGTTCAGAGCCTGAAGTTTGCAGATCCTGGTGAGGAGGTGTGTGCGCGCACGCATGCGTGCAAGTAATAACAGTCCATCTGTAAAGTTGGGTTGCTATTAGTTATTACTCAGACGTACTCTTAGAGCTGCACAGCACTGCACAGAATGACCAGCTCTGGGCTTGTGTCTCCCTTCCTTACACCTGTGTGTGTGTAGTCATTGTGACCTGCTTGTATTTTACACCCATTTGTCACAGGTGTATAGGGCTGCACAAGGCATGGAGAATCAGGCCAGAGCCCCCGCCCCCCAAAACCTCCCAGCAGAAAATGACAACATGAGGGGTTCTGGGACAGAGAAGACAAATGCACTTTTGCATCAGAGGGAAATGAAGTGTTCATTTTTTTAATTCCCTCTCTCTCTCTGGTTTGTGTGAAGTTTCTGTCACCTTGGGCTTTAGGCACTTATATTAGAGCTAATTGATTGTGTGGGGCCTTGGGAGTGACATGGATTGCAGATGCATCTGTCTGTGCTGTCTAACTTTGGGTTTCTAGTATTATCACAAAAAGCTTAAATTTGCTAGTGAGAGGAACTTCAGAAATTTTCCAGACTGCTTTGTATATCTCTGTGGCAGCTTTTGTCATCCCCTTCTGGTCCTGGATCATTGCAAATGAGGTATCTCTTGCATTGCCCATCTTCCTCGTTCCCTGGAGCAGCATGCCCAGGCCATGTTTCCCACCAGTCACCCAACCCAGCAACTCACACCAGTTGAAGCTGTCCAATTACAGACTGCTCTGTGGCAGGTGCCGTGAGCTGTGAGGGGCTGGTAGGACTGTCTGCGAGGCAGCCCTAATGCAGAAAGTCTCCTCTGAAGGGGGAGCTCTTTAAGAAGATAAGAACCTTAATTCCTGTAGAATTCTCTGTTGGAAATATTAATTGTAGTGCAGACCAAGGCAAGATTGTCCGGACTCTGGCCAGTCAGCATCTAAATCCTGTGTAGGCTAGTGTCTGTTAGATAGCTATACCAATATGCCCAGTTTTGCCAGGCCTCTTACAGCTATACCTGGCTACTGGTGTTTTCCGGTCCCAACTTTATTTACTACTGCCACGTTGGAGGGCCTCAGCCCCCTAGTTGTATTGCATTTTACATTATGAACTGCTAACTTATGGGAGAGGTTTCTGAAGAGGGTTTTCTAAATATGCGTGAGATGAAATGTGCCATTTCCTCCAGCTGGAGATTGCTGCTCTGTAGCTTCAGCTTCATTTCCTCTTAAATCTGCTGCTCTCTCCATGGAAGATGCTTTTGCCAAACATCCCCCTCCCAGTTCCCTCCCATTTTGTGTGTATGTGTCTGTCTGTCCATCCATTGAAAAGCCTTCCCCTCTAAGGAAGGCAGTACAGCTGGATACAAAGAGGAATGTTTGTTATCCCCCTGCCATGCTGCATCGAAGAACCAGTAACACTTGTATAATTTTATATTTTTTGAAGCATTGTAACAACCAATTAACTTAATCACCATCGCCCACTCTGTGAGCAGCGTAACCAGGAAGCTATCAATGGGGATAAAAAGGCAACAGGAGTATCATGGGAGGCCATGCAGACCAATGGATTAGGCTTTGGGTGGGAACTCAGTTATTGACTTTGGTACTGAATTGTTGTGTGACCTTGAGCAAGTCACTTATCCTCTCTGAGACCCATTTTTTCATTTGTACAAAGGAGCCATTAATAACGTGGGATGTGATTACATGTTTGAAGTGCCAGGGTCAGTGACATGGAGCTAGAACTCAGGAGTTCACCGTTCCCAGCACTAACCTCAAACCACTTGGACCATGCCACCACGCCAAGAAAAGAGAGATTACAAAGCATGTGCCGTGTGTGCTCTGGGACCTCCACAGAGCACCTGATGTGCACAATAGCCACAGGTATAGCTAAATATCCACTAATGAGCAAATGGTACTAGTCCCCACCCAGACTGACAGAGCAGTACTTTGTAGGCCAATCCATGTTTGCAGTGATCTCATCTGAGGCCCTTTCTTCATGGGCAGACTGACTGCTGCTTCAATTCTTTCTTAGTGCTGCATGGCCTGAGTCGGAACCTCCAGTGTCTGCAGTTGATCCTTTCTCATCTTCCTGCAAATACTCAAATTATATATTGTTCATGGTGACAGGCTTTGTGAACAATCCTAATTCAGCAGTATATTGTGCCACAAGATCCCTGGTCCCTGTGACATCTTGATATGGCAGACCCAAATGCAGGTTTTCTTGAAATCAATCAGTGTGGTGCCCCTTGCAGTGTTTCTTTCAATTAATTCAATTCATTTAATTTTATTCTCATCATATATTTCAAGTGTGATGTTGATTTTATGTTGAATAGATGTGCATTAAATAGATTTATCCAGGAGGAGCAAGGGGGGATGGGGAGCAGGGTAGGGGTCTGTTGAGTTTTGGATACCTAAGATGATGTAGGGAAGGTTTGGAGGTGGGATGACTGGCTATGTGGAATAAGCACACTAGCTGGCTTTTTCTCCTGAAATAATCAATACTGAAATAAAGTTGGCATTAGATTTCAGAGTGAACAAGCCAGTGATATTAATGAGGCAATTCATATTTCTTGGAAGTATGGTTTCAGGCTGTCTGCAAACTCAAAAAAATGAGACTGTCAGTTTATATTCAGCCCACATTTTTACAGGTTTCCTCGCAGCCAAAGGGCTAGGTACATTTCACTTGGCCTGACATCAATTTGACAGCATTTCTCTGCTTGTCTATCTGTAAACTGTAACTTTTGAACACCAAAGCTAATTAGTTCCAAAATTTCAGGAAAGGTTCTATGTATCAATGGGCAGATCTCTTGAATTTGGGGAAAATTGGAAAATCAAAAGGGGGAAAGAGGGGTTACACAGCACCCCTGGCATCATGTTACTAGAGCCATCAGCTTAACTATGTCTGTAACTGTCTATAAATCATAGAACCAGTTATTAGAGAGACAAAGTGGGTGAAGTAACAACTTTCATTGGACTAATTTTTGTTGGTGAGAAAGACAGGCTTTCGAGCTACACAGAGCTCTTCTACAGGTCTAAAGCTGAAGAAGAGCTCTGTGTAGCTCAAAAGCTTGTGTCTTTCACCAACAGAAGTTGTTCCAATAAAGGTATTCCCTCACTCACCTTGTCTCTCCAATATCCTGGGACCAACACAGCCACCACAAGACTGCCTACAGAACTAGTTGTTGGTAGCCAATAACATGTTTCATCATAATATGGTCCACATCTCAGCTCTGCCTGTCATCCCAATGGTGTTTAAAATGTCTAATCTGTAATCTATAATCACGCTGAATGGCTTCCATCCCAGACAGAAAGAAAAGAAATAGTTTAACAAATTACAGATTAGACAATTGTAACTATTTACACTATTGTCCCTGAAATAAAGGGACATTGGGGAGGATGCAAGGAGCCCCAGGAGTGTGCAATGCACTCAGCCTACAGAAGCAAGGAAGCATGTGACCTAGTTTTAAAAGGCAAAAGCTTCAATTCTAGAGCACTATTCCCTGACGAGAGTGAATTCAGTGGCAAATTCCATTGTCTCAGAATAGAGGGGCTACGTGAAGAACGTCACACCTAAATTTTTAAACCCTCCTATCTCTCTTATGCCTTGTTTAACTTGCCTCCAACTTCCCAGAAAAATGTCTGCCTTGCCAGAAAGTGACACATGTACAACTCTAAAGAGTTTGTCTTCCATTTTGTATATTCAGTGCAATGTGGTCTTGGTCAGAATCAGGCCCATAATAGAATTCTAGCTTCAACTTTAATTATGGAGAGACTTGTCTCACTGCCATTCACAGAATTTGAATTAAGGCTCTGTTTTTGGAATATAGATGCTGGGGAAATCCCAAACCAATCTTATTCTTTATTGAAAACGTTTTACTTCTACGGTTACAGCCAGTGCATTGCTCACAACATATAGTCTAATGTGCAGTGGCTGCCAGTTCTAGAAAGGGCGGTTTGAGTGCTGGTCCCTCTGTGTATTCCACTCTGGATATGCATCCACTCCATGTGCCTGAGACTGGAGAATTCTTGCAATTGGTCAGTCTTGTCCATTGATTCACGCCTCCTCTTCTTACACTCCTCACCGACGATATAAGGGGTCGGGGGACTGACCGTCTCCCAGTTTCTTCTTAGCATTGCAGGGCCTGGGTCAGAACCTCCAGTGTCTGGAGCTGATCCTTTCTCTTCTTCCTATTAATTGTCAAAGTTCTATTTTATTCTTATTTTTTGTTTTTAGTTACTATTTTGATAGTTCTCCACTCGGTGTTAGGATCCCAACCCTTGGGAACCCGCCCAGCCTATGATTTAGATTATGTCCTGGACCCGGGGCTTCAAAACCTGCATCTCCCAACCCTGCCACTTTGGATGCAATCATGGCAAAGGCCTACCTCCCCAAAGACACACCGGGAGTACAGAGAGAAGCCTGGTTACATGCACCCTCAGCCATTAATTCAGATATGTCTCACTCTGCTGGAGACATGGTGTTGTACCTACATAACGCCATTTGCCAGACTGCAGGTGTGGCTCTGATCAGTGGCTGCATGGACAATCCCCACCGAGGGGAGGGCCTCGCTGACATGGTGAAGTGACCCTTGCACAAGAGCCTGGAAGTTGCCCACCCCTGACAAGACAACGACTCAGATAGGCTTGGGACGTGCTGGTGTTGTAGGAATGTGTTGTATGTTTCTTGTATTGCTCTCAGTTCCAGCAGACTGATGCGCCTGCTGGCTTCCCAAGGAGTGCAAGTGACTTGCATTGTACGATCATCCTTGGGGGCTTTTGATTACTGGAAGATCTGGATATTTTTTCCAGGTGTGTGAGTGAGTGGAGAGCTGAGCTGTACCACAAGGGGGTTAGAGGAGCTTCACTCTGGGCCCTCACAATGCAGACTGTAGCTAAGTTTCTGTATGAAGGATGTCGGCAGCATGGACAGTGGCTGGGACACGGGGTCATTCCTCACTGAGGAGATGGTTCCATGATGTAAATCAGGAGTAAATCACTGCTGATGTTCGGCACATTAATGATGTTAGAAGGACTGTGGTGGAATTTGTTGCTGTGACTCTTAACAGACGAGATGGAATACACACTATATTTCAGGGTCTGACCACCTCTCCTGACCTTGTAAGGAAATAAAAGTTCTTGCTTTGCCATCTAGCTGGACTCTGGTGCCAAGGAACTGATTCGGGGCAGAGCCTTCAAAACAAATGTTTGGAGTAGCTGAGGTCTGACTGTCCAAGCAGCCTCGTGGCAGACAGGTGGGCAGGCACTGAAGGAGGCCCAGTGATCTTTGATGAGTCAGAGCTCTGGGGTGGGGGAATATCTGGCAGGGCAGCTGCTGGAATCAGCTGCATAGTGACTACTCTAGATTTTAAATTCCTCTGTCTCCCAGGCCCTGCACTTCCCTTCTCCTTGCCTTCTTGTTCTCCTTTTGACCACTTTGCTGTGCTCTCAGGTCAAGGGCTTGTGCTGCAGAAAGAAAAAGCTTAGCTGAAAATTAGGTGGTTTAATCAAAGCTTTTCCAGACAGCAGGAAAGATCAGCAAACCTTGAACTGGACAGAATGAAGTGCCATTCAAATGGAACAGAGGGGTTTGCACATTTGCCCTAACAAAGAACTTGACTCCATCTCCCCCTTCTCCCCCTGAGTCACTCTTTACTGCAGAGGTTGGGAATGAAACCTGTGGGAAGAGAGGCAGCACAGAATGGGGATGCACTCACACAACATTATTTGCCTGTGCAGCCCAGACTCCAAGTCGTTACTCTTCAGTGACAGCAGCAGGAAACCATTTGCATTTGCAAAGCTTCCCTTTTTCTTTACGAGAATTGTTTTCCACTCTCAGAATTGCCTCATACTTCAGGCTACAGCCATGTTCCAACATGTGATGTGCAGACTCTGACCCTGGACTGGACAAAGTGCCGATCTGAATGGGAAAAAGGCCCAGAGCAGTGTGTGGATGGGAAGGCTGAAAGGAGAAGAGTTCAGAGAACCCAGGCTCCAGGTTGGTTTGGTTTCCTGCCCACGAGGCTTGTGCCTGTGCCATCTCCTTGGTGTGTCAGGTACACAGCAGAGAAGCACATGAGCTTAATACTGGTTATGAAAACCTGCCCTTCCCCCCATGCTGTGGGTGCATTTATAGGTTTTCAAACAGCACAAGTGCCAAATGCCGTCCTTCCCATTCTGCGACAGAGTCCCTACTTGCACAGAGGAGACAGGATTCATTCCTCAGGAGATGCTTCAGTAAATAGAAGTGTTTTGTATTTTTCTTCCAGGAAATGGATCTAGTGGAACCCTTCTCGGCCCCTCATTCCTCAGGAGGTAGGAGGAGTGCAATGGGAAGAACCCCACCTTCCCCCCCCCGCCCCCCCCGAACATGGACTGGATTTTCAGCTTCGCCTACTGTGTTGGGGTGGACCAAAGTTGCTGCTGAATGTGAATTGTTTGTATGCTGGGGGTGGGGAGGCCAGGGAGGAGCTGTGCTCTGTGTGCACTCCCGTTGTTGTAGCCATGCCAGTCCAGGATAATAGAGAGACAAAAGGTAATATCTCGCCAACAGTAGCTGGTCTCTGCAGGCAGTTATCAGGGATTCAAACATTCCACTGTGAGCAGACTCAGGGCCCTTTTCCTCTCTGTGTGACACTAGCAGACGGGTCTGTCGGACTCCAGAGAGATGTCCATGCCCCCTTCTGGGCAGAATCTCTCCACTGGTGCCATCCCCCATTTGGGCACAAGCCTTCTCATTGACATGGATGGGCAAGTGTGGGCTGCTGGGAGAATCAAAGAATAGGGCCTTTGTGATTTTCTTCTTGTGCCTGCGTCCTAGTGCTGCTGCGGGGCCTCGGGGCTGCATGCAAGGCAGCGTGCACGAGGACTGCTGCGGGGCCTCGGGGCTGCGTGCGAGGCAGCGTGCACGAGGACTGCTGCGGGGCCTCGGGGCTGCGTGTGAGGCAGCGTGCACGAGGACTGCTGCAGGGCCTCGGGGCTGCGTGCGAGGCAGCGTGCACGAGGACTTGGCTGTTCGCTCCAGCCTGGCAATTTAGATTCAGCCATTTCATCTGCAGTTCTCTCAAGTGTTGAATTGAATAAAACCAGCCCCAGCAGCAGCAGTGGAGGAGGTTGGGGGAGGAGCTCTGAGCTAAATGAAAAGAGACAGGCAGCTTATAAAGGAGAATCACATCCCTGGGCTGAAAATCCAGCTCCACAAGGAGGCGTGGAGTGAGCCTGGCAAACCCACCCAGTGCAGCAGGGAAGGAGGTGTGCGACTCTGCCACTAACAAGTGGGTGTGCTCTGCCCAGACTTTCGAGTGAGTCTTTTTTCTGGCACTTCAGCTGCTAGAGGCATGTGGTCATGTCAGAGTCTCAGCCGTAAGCTACAAGAAAATGGACAGCCTTAGCCTTCCTGGTTGTGCCTCAAAGGCTCAAAACCAGAAGGGAAACTAAAAGATCCCCCTGTTTATTATTTTGCAAATACTCGATGCTGGGACTTGACTGCTGGCTTCTGATACATGCTAGGGGCAGTGGCGGCGTCTGTCCTCAGCACAGCCAGCTTCTACAGAGTAGGGTTGGTTTTTGGGGGGGCGGTTGGGAGGGGTTGAGCATTGAGACACCTTCCACTCCTGACCGTCCTTTGCTCTGACCATTATTTCTCCTCCAAGTGCATTTCCCATGTGCGTCAGGCTCACCAACAGTCACCAGCTCAGCGAGGGCATTGAATAGAGCAAAAGTGATTTGAGCAAATCACAGCGTGAAGCAAAACATGAACTCGTCGGGCCTGATTTGCCTCACACAGGTGCAGCTTCATTCTCTCCCACGGGTTACTGCTGCTGACCCTCTGAGTAAGTGAGAGGAGCAGCAGGTCCCCAGCCCTACCCTCCATCTCAGAAATATTAATTAGCTACATGAAAAATTGCCTCATACTGTAGAAAGCCCTTTGGTTTGATCCCCCTCTCCCTCACCATTAAAGCTGTATCCCTTTAGATCTCTGCATTTTTCTCCCCTGGGAAAATGTGTGGTCCCCCAGGGCTGACCATGCCTTTTGTCAATATTGATGCCTTTGTTTGTCATGGTCCAGGGCAAGCTTGATCTTGACACAAAGAGCGAGAGTGTGTTAATAAAATTTGCGGATG
>ML675639.1:5889553-5904162 GCA_007922155.1 Mesoclemmys tuberculata
GGTCGGTGCCAGCCAGGTGTGGTCAGCGGGAGCAGGTGCAGTCGGCACCAGCGGTCAGCGGGAGCCTGGCGCGGTCGGCGCCAACCAGGTGTGGTCAGCGGCTGGGGACTAGGCAAGCCCCGGAGGCAACAGAAGACAGCTACGGAGGAGGCCTGGTCAGCCGGTGGCCAGGGGAAGTTGCAGAGGGGCAGACTGAGCCCCCAACTGGACATTGACAGTACGATGGTCAGTACAGGGGAAGGCACGAAGGGGGAGGCGAAGGACATGCCCTGTACTCTGGGGTGGGTTTTAGCTCATTGAGTTCGTGAATTCTTGTTCGCACTGGTTCCCAAACCAGTGCTGTGTTATCTCTCTTCTGTTATTAAAAGGTTTTCTACACTCAGACTCTGTGCTTGCGAGAGGGGAAGTATTGCCCTTCGGGGCGCCCAGGGGATAGTGTGTGATTTCCCAGGTGACTGGGTGGGGGCTCGAGCCAGGTTGTTGTTGTATCATTGACAGGGACCCCTAGATATAGAACCCGGCCCTTGCTGCTGCCGACTCTGGCAGAAGGGTTACATTAATAATATTCAAATCAATTATTGAACATTTATTGAATGTTGACAACTGGGTGACAGTCTTCAGTAACTGTATTTTTACCAATCAATTAGCATTTAATTACTCTATGAATTCTAGCTAGATTTAGTAAGACAGCTACTGGATGTGACTTAAACACACCTTAGCCACTGGGTGCACTCAAGGCTGTCCACAGTGCTGTTCATAGGGGTTAGGTAGATTTCATCGCAGCTCTTCAGCTACTGTGCAGGGTGAAGGTGGTGGGCGGACCCGGCAGGGAAGGGGGCAGTGTGGGCAGCCAGATGGGCTTCTTGTGACACACTGACAGCACAGGGTACAGAAACACACAGCCCCACTACAGAGCAGGCAAGGACCAGCCAGAATGTACCAGGAGCCCCCAGAGGATAATGCTGACTGGGGCTCCCTTGCGGGGGGCAGTGGGGAGCACGGAAGACTTAGCAGCAGTGCTGGTACAATATGGATGTGGGTTTGTCTTTGTGGGCTTCCAGAAGAAGTGGGTTTTCGAGAGAGGCGGTTTGGCATGCAGTGTCCTGGGATAAAAGGGCAGGCTGCCAGACTGAGGGGGGCAGTGTGGAAAAGGCCCAAAGACTCGCTGCTCTGTGTACGTGCGATCCCTGCTCAATGGCCTGGGTCAGATTTGTAGGAACCACTGAACCCCAATGTCGTTGCCAGTAATAACAGTGAGGGTGGAAGTGGTGCACAAAGGGAGCACCGTAACCAACCCCTCCTCACAGCTTGCATCTCCCCCCAGACTTGTCTGCAAGACAGTGCAAAAGGCTTTGAGTTCTGCATTTTGTGTACTAACCCGCAACCATAGAGGGAGGGCGGAAACTTGCTGCGCTTTCAGCAGGAATCGCTAGTGAGCTGATTGTGTGAAGCCAGACATTGGCTAGGCCAGACACAGACAAAAATCCCCAAGTTCCTAGCAAGCAGAGCCTGGGAGGTGTGGCTGCCAGTCAGAGACTCCCTTCTTTAGACGTCTGGACATTCCTTTTCGGTAGGGCACTTCCTGCAGATCAGCCAGGGTTCTGTGGGAGCTGGCAAGTCCGTGCTTGTCTGACCTGGGGGAGAATGATAGGGTGAAGGGGGTCATGGTCTGGGTCCCTGGTTACTGTTGGGCTGGGAAAGAGGGAACCTAATGAGAGAGATGTTCCTCAGCCCAGTTGGAGTCGGGTGGGGTGAGTGAGCAGGGCAGCCATTTCTTTAGGGAGAATTTGGGTGGCCCGTGGGAGATGAGAGCAAGAGATTTCTTCTTTTGGGGACAGTCGTGGAAACAACAGACTGGCAGAGCTGTTTGCCACATGGGAGTTTGGAGGCCTTTTCTCACTCATATTTCACTCATATATTGTTTAGTCTGTAAACACTTGAGGGGCAACCGAAACCTTCATGCAATTGGGGCTGAGGTGACTGGTAGCGTCAGGATGGGTTTCTCCAAGAGGCTACAGCCTGCAGTGGAAGTTTTCCAAGTTGGCTCCAGGGGCTCGGCAGAGCTTCAAAGGTGTGATTGGGTCTGTTTCCAAATGGGGGCGATGTGTCAATCCCAAAAGGCTGGGTGTGGGGAGGCCTGTCTCCTCTACCCTGCTGCCAGCCAGTGTGTGGTCTTGGGAGCAAACTCCAAGTGCTTCATCCTGGGCATTTGAATAGTTGGGAATGTTTTGTCCTCAACTTAAAGGCCAGTGTCCTCTGTTTGGGTTCAGCCATGGGAAGCTCTGGGCTGTGCATGGTGGTGGGAGAGCCGGGGAGGTGGTATGGGTTCTGCAGTGGGAGCTCTGGGCTGTATACGGCAGTGGGAGAGGGGCTGTGCGCCCCATTGGGAGCTCTGGGCAATACAGGGTGGTGGGGGATCTCGGGAGAGACTCTGGGCCCCATAGCGCGAGCTCTTGGCTGTGCACGGCAGTGGGGGAGCCAGGGAGGGGCGCTAGGCCCCGCAGCAGCAGCGGCAGCTCTGGACAAGAAGCAAGAATGCAGGGACCAGGGCATTTCAGGACCTGTGGAATTGTCCAAGCCTTTGTTCTTCACTGGCTCTAGGAAGAGATTTCTGTGGCTGAGCATAGGTGCATCATGCATGGAGCCCTCTCTGGAAGGGAGGCCTTTGAGTGGGAGAGTTTAGTGAAGCAGAAATATCCCATGTCCTTCCCTGGTAGATACAGAGAGTGGGAGAGGCTGTGCCAGGACTCTCTAGTCCATGGCTAATTCCCAGTGAGAGGATGCTAGAGCCATGTCCCTTCTAAATCCCATATCTCTCCTCTGTGTGGCACTTGGGAGGCAGTTACTGCATTTATTTAGTGTGCATTGTTTGGTTAGCCTTACTAGATCACTGAGGATAATCCATTTTCTCCTAAAACAAGCCTTCTTCTGGGTCACCCCAGACCCCAGTAAACAGGGAGTTTTGATGCCACCTGTGAAAAGAGACAAGGAACACGTGTAGTTCCAAACCCAGCTGTCATGGCAAGATATCACCACTGCTACTGGCCAGTCACTGCTGAGGATTTCCTATGCTGAGTCTAAAAAAGCCAAGCCAACCAACCCTCAGGATCTGTGGTCAGCAAAATCTATTGCCTCTCAGTCAGTGTTTCCTCTGCTGGGGACGGATGCCAGGCCTGGCCATTGCAGAGAGGAAGCGCTGTTTGCCACCACTTACACCTTCGTGCTGTGTTGCCTCTTGCAAGACCAGTTGCAACAGCATTATATCAGGGTTAGTAAGTAACGGCGGTGGGGCCTGCTCCATGCCTGGGGCTGTAGCACCACTGTTAGCTTGGGGGATCCATCCTTTAGTCTTGTCATGCTAATTGCCCACTGGCTGACATTCCTTGCTCCCTGTCCATGTAAACTCTGTACAGCTGGAACTCCCAGCTGCAAAAATCCCATGTCTTCAAAGCCAGCTCCAGCTCAGGCAGGACAAAAGGGATGGCCTAGCAGCCTGGTACCATGGCTCTCTTTTCTCTCTACAAATGGTGCCAGAGGAAAATGCCTCTCGCCCTCCGTAGTGCAGGGCAGAGCAGCCTGGAGCTGCAATGCGCAGCCAGTGCCAGGAGAGATCTGTTTGTTTGTTTGTTTAAATAACTTTGTGTTTGTCCGATTGCCTTCTGTATATGTCCCTCAGCCAGACTCCGTAAAGCCTCCCCTGAGGATGGATGAGGGCTGGTGTCCCTCAGAGCAGTGTCTGCAGCCTTCCTGGTCCCCTGACTTGGACATGTCAGTGCTGTTGCTGGCGTGCGTATCAAATCGCACCTACCACATTGACTTCCTGTCCCCCGAACATCAGGTTTTGCAGCTAGTGGGGGGGGTTTCTCCTCCCCCCAGTCCCCACCCACAATAGCATCAGGCCTCTCCTATTCAGGGTTTTGTTAAGCCGTTTAGTATTAATTGATTTTTTTTCCATTTTTTCTTTCTTTCCCTGGGCGGGTCAATAGCTAGATGCTCAAGAGCAGAGGATCTATCAACTGCAGACCAAGCAGACGGAGAGGCAGGCAGAACTGGAGCAGAAATGCAGCTGGATCCAGCAGCTCGAACAAGACCTGGAGGCCAGCAGCACACTACAGGAGGAATCCCAGAGGCAGGTAAGGAAGACTTCACTCCAGCTCCAGGTCTGTAGGCCTGGCTGGAAACTTTATTTACTGCATTAGCAACCTAACCCAGCAGTAATGGCATGCCTCTATTCTCATGCAAATGATGCAGTGTAAGGAAGGGCTAAAGACCTGAGAGCCGAGGCTCCCAGCGAGGAAGGGCGAGCATGGGAACCAAGGAGAAAAGTGCTGCATTGCTGGCTGCAGACATGCCCTCTGGCCACAGCCTGATTCCAGGGGCTAGCGGCTGTAATTGAGCAGATGTCCCAGGTATTGATCCCTGCGTCCTCCTGTCAAATGCCTCTTGGGGTGAGGAATAGGATGGCCCTGTGGAGGACAGGAGAGGGACAGAGCCGTCCTAAGGGGTGGTAACAGCGTTAAGCAGGCAGCCAGGATGAGACTTGTTCAGATGTATTGATCTTGGCTTCCAGTCCCTGGGGATACAGATCCTGAATTTGCTTCAGAAGATACAAACGCATATAATTAAAATGTCCCAGTGCTTCTGCAGACCCTGGCAATGGCCTCTCTGCTGGGCTACGTTTGTGCCTATCCCTTTTGTAGCCCCAGGGTCCCCTTTTAGCATTTTCTCCTCCCCTTCCTGTATCTGTTTGGTGTCCTGTCCTGTTACAGATCCTCTATTCAGCAGGCACTGTGCTCCAGCGTCTGCCAGGAATCAGACCATTTGCCTAGATAGTTTATTCCTTCTGTGTGTGACTCCAGCTGGGGAGGGCGTCCTGCTTCCTCGGCCACCTCAGCCGTGGAGTTACGTGCTTGATGTCCTGTAGTTGTGAAGGGGATTTTGATTGGATCAATATGACGAGTGGACTATGGTGTGATGGTAGCTGGTGGTGAAAGTCTGCAGCTGTTGCCATCGTGCCCGGCAGGATTACTGGCTGAACCTGCCTGTGTGACCCATTGGACCCAGTGCTGCTTTCTTTCAGCATCCCATAAGCCTGAACCATTTGTCTGCCTGTGTAACAAACTGATAAGGAAATCATCTCCAAATATTGGAAGGTTAACTCCCAGCCAGAATTGATACCGGAGGATCAAGTCCCTGCCTACTGGACAGGAGGAGTGAGCTAACCAAGGCAGGGTTTGTCCAGAACAAGGGCAGCATTTTGGAGCTTTTGTTTTTCTTTGGTAGAAAATGGAATTGTTTTATTTCAAGTAGCTTGTTGGTGCTGTGATGGTGCTCTGCCCTGGATGGGAGCATTACTGGATCTTGCTCCTGCTGTCAAGGCGCTCGTTGAGGGGCGTGTACACAAACAGGGCTGCAAATCCACGCTGCAGCCCTGCTCTCCAGTTGTTAGCTGCTCTGGGAATGTATAGTAGGAAGATGTATACATTTCTCTGTCTTTGCATGTGTGTAAACAGGGTTATGTGTGAGCCTTAGCATGTCTTGGTGTGCTCTTATTTGTGTATCTGTCCATAAGGATGAGTGTGTCAGTGTGTGGGAGAGCATGGGAGGGGTGCAGTCAAGCTGGGTGTTGATGCTCTCTCGTTCCCTGCTCCTCTGTCCTTTTTGGCTCCGAAATACTCAGGTTCTCCAGCCACGCGTGGCTCCTTTGTTTGGTGTTAGCAGTGAAGGGTAGCGTGGGCTGTTCCACTTTAGTCAGGGCTCCAAGAGCCTTGTCCTATAAAACTCCCAGCTCAAATGCAGATATTGAATGCTGCTGCTTATGTCGTGGCCCAGGAAAGGGGAGGGTTTGACTGAATCAAAACATTCAGAATCAGCAAGATGATCTTTGCCTGCCAGATCCACCAGTGATTCCTAGGCCAGGCCCCAGGCCAGGGCTCCCCGCCCTTCCGGTCAGAGGGGGCCAGGCCCCAGGCCCAGTAATCGTCCTGTTCCAGTTCCATGTTAATTTAACAGTTCATTCAGATATAGCTGCCAGAACTACTCCCTCTCTCCAGGGCTGGGTCTGTCAGCCCCTCCCTGGCAGTACTGGCAAGTCATTTTAGCTTAGCAGCCACCTGGGCTGGGAAAGGCGTCACTCAGCCTGTCTCCTACCCTCCCTCTTGCACTTCGTGCTCTGCTTTCTCCTGCATCTTTGATGCTTATTGTTTCCTTCCGTCCCGTGTGCGCCTGTTTTCACAGTGCCTCTATCTCTGGAGCAACTTCCTTCTTGCTCTGCATGAACCGTCCTCCTCTGCTCCTGCGGAGCCAACACAAATCGTTCTTCTTTCAGCTCCACTCAGTGCTCCCTGGCCCTGCCCATCCAGTACGATGCAAACAAGGGTGAAGCCGCTGATTGTGTGGATTGATGAGACACAGGAACGCTTGTGGGAATGAAAAGGACAGCACCACGCTGGCTCTAATCATTCCTGTTGGACAGCTCCCAGAAACCGTCCTTACGTTCTTCTGATTACGAGGCCTTACAACCTTTGACTTTGAGAGCAGGCCATTAACTCGAGGGCTCTTTGCTCCTGGGGAGCCCCCAGCACAGCACAGCCAGATTCACCATCCTGCATTTCATCTCCCAGCCTGGAGCATGCTGGGACCTGGCTGCCTCAGACACACCTCGCCCTGCTGGCACACCAGAGCACTGCACTCTACACAGGCGGTGCAGCTCTTCCCAGGTGCATAGGACAGAGTGTTCTCAGGGCAGGCTCACAGCTAATCCTGCCAGAAGAGCTCAGATGATGGCAGTCTGTCGTCTAGCCTTGCCTTGTTCCTGTAGCAAGGGACCTGGGAGTGCGTGGCTGGCAGGAATGGTGAAAAAGACAGCAAGGAATAGAAAAAAAAACCCTTCTGAATGGAGAGAGATCTGCAGGGAGAAGGAGCTCTTGGTAGGTTTCCCTAGTGAAGAGGCTACAAGGAGCCAGGAAAGGAGCAGGCTGTAGCTTTCTCTATGGGGGAGAGAGACAAGGGAAGGGGCAGGAGTTCTGTGTCTGTCTGGCCAAGAGGCTTTGGAAGAGACCTCAGAGGGGGCCAAAAAGAAAGGGAACATTTGGGTGGGCTTTGTTACGGCGCCCTTAGGAGAACAGAACTCCAAAATGGCAACAAAGCAGACGGCTGGGGAGGCGCCCTGCAGAGACGGTGATGCCTCAAGCAGCAGGTGCAGAATTTGGCTGGCTAGTCAGACATAGACAAGGCCAAAAGCAGACTTTGCTAAGGGACTCTGGCATCAGGACTCTGGACAGAGCTGAAGGAAATGGCCTTGAAGAACAAGAGCAGGGAGAGTTTGGAGTCAGACCTGGGCCTGCAGCATTGTCTGGGATCCTGGTGAGGTGAAGCCAGAGGGCTGGAGCTTGGAGAAGAGGGAGGCCAAAAGCTCCCTAGAAAAGAGGGAAAAGCTGGAAGATTGGCACAGACCCTCAAGGACAAGCCTTTGACCCAGAGGGCGCAATGGGTGCAAAAGTGGCTTGAGTTGGACTTAAGTGCATTTGTTCTCCTGTCCCCCCGAAAGGGCGGTGAAGGGAAGGAAGCAGCTTGTGTTTTCCAGAGAACAGGTAAGAACCATGTCAGACCTGCATCCCTCCCCCTTGAAACCAGACTTTCACCTGGGCCAGCACCCGTAAGAACTAACGAGGAGGAGGAAGAATCCCACACCATTCAAACAGCACTGTGGGCATGGATACCTTTCTGTTAGACTGTGAAACTTCCTCAGCGTTTAGTCTCAGTTCAGACACAAAGTGAGAGACACCTTACAATACCTCCGTTGACTAACTAGGAGAATAAGAAATACACAAAGCAGATTAAGGGATATGATCTGCTATATGGTCTGTTTTCTGTTGTCTTCCTCTTCCCATCCCTGAGCCCTAAGGTCTGCAGTCATTTCTCATTATCCTCTGCCCTATTTGGATGGTAAGCATCACAGGCCAGGCACCTGGTTGTCTTTCTTGACTGTAAAGCACTGAGCGCAGTTATGGCACTAGAGAATATAGCAACTGAATCTGCAGCAGAATGATTGCACTAGTCAGGGCCTTGGAGTTCAGGGTGCATGTAGCATGCTATAGGACTGTAGGTCCTAACTAGAACAGAGTTCGCTTCATTGCATTATTAACCATTGTGCTGGCCTAACTCCATGCCTTGGTGCTATATTTGAACATAAGAATGGCCATACTGGGTCAGACTAATAGTCCGTCTAGTCCGGGATTACGTCTTCCAAGAGAGACCAGAACAGGGCAATTATTGAGTAAATCCATCCCATGTTGTCCACTCCCAGCTTCTGGCAGTCTAGGAACACCCAGAGCATGGGGTTGCATCCCTGAACATCTTGGCTAATAGCCACTGATGGTCCTATCCTCCATGAATTTATCTAATTCTTTTTTGAGCCCAGTTATACTATTAGCCTTCACAACATCCCCTGGCAATGAGTTCCACAGGTTGGCTGTGTGTTGTGTGAAGAAATACGTCCTTGTGTTTGTTTCTAACTTCCTGCATGTTAATTTCATTGATTGACCCCTGAGTTTTGTGTTATGTGAAGGAGTAAATAACATTTCCTTACTCACTTTCTCCACAACATTCATGTTTGTATAGACCTCTGTCAAATCTCCCCCTTAGTTGTCTCTTCTAAACTGAACAATCTCAGTCATTTTAATCTCTCCTCATTTGGAAGCTGCTCCACACTCCTAATAATTTTTGTTGCCTTTCTCTGTATCTTTTACAATTGTAAACTATTCTTTTTGAGATGAGGTTACCAGATCTGCACACAGTATTCAAGGTGTAGGTATATTATGGTATTTTCTGTCGTATTATCTATCCCTTTCCTAATGATTCCCAACATTCTGTTGGCTTTTTTGACTGCCTCTGCACAGTGAGTGGATGTTTTCAGAGAACTATCCATGATGATTCCAAGATCTTTTTCTTGAGTGGTAACAGCTAATTTAGACCCCATCATTTTATATGCACCGTTGGGATTATGTTTTCCAGTGTGCTTTACTTTGCATTTTCATCTGCCATGTTGTTGGCCAGTCACCCAGTTTCAGGAGTTCTCTTTGTAACTCTTCGCCATCTGCTTTGGATTTAACTATTTTGAGTAATTTAATATCATCTGCAAACTTTATCACCTCACTGTTTACCCCTTTTTCCTTTGTAATAGACTTTCACGGTCTGATTAATAGGGGGTGTCTGAATTGTGTTATGGACACGTGAGAGAGGCACTTGCCACTGGTTTGCAGAGTGGAGCAGTTGGTTTGTTAGTAGGACGATGATTGTTCTAAGGTGGAGCTGAATGGCTAACGTGTGCCTTTTTTTTAGCTTGGGGAGTGCCATGTGCACCTGGCCCAGGTAGCAGGAGAGAATGAGGCTCTACAAACCCATCAGCTTGAGCAGCTGCTAGAGGTAAGACAGGTACAGGACTAGTTGAGGAGAGGGAGAGTTGGGGAATGTTGGGGCAGAAGATGGATGGGGGGAGCAGGGTAGGAGGGGGCCCGGCGGAAGGGGGGGTATCGGGGAGGGCAGAGGCTGAGGGGGATCATATGAAGTGGAGGACAGGCTGAGGGAAGAGGGAGGGAAATATGTGGGGCAATGAATGTACAGACAGGTGGGGGGCAGAAGACCGTGGAGTTGCATAGAGGGAGAACGTAAGGGGATGGGGTTGAGGGGGAGATGGATAGGGCAAGACTGGCAGCTGTGCATAGGGCCAGGGGTCCCCTCTGGTCAGGGAAGCCTGTGTGTCTGGGTGCATCGATGAGGCTAAGTTTGATCCTGAGCTGATCACACACCAGTTGGTTCTTTTAATCATGACTTTGAAACTCATCTCATCCTTGGGGCAATGGGGGTGACTCCTGAGTGTTGCCAGGATTATTGCAGCTGGGTGAGGTACCGGGAGCCACCGCCTGGCATATCAGGTGTCGTTGGGCATGAGGAGTGTGAGTGATGGGCTAGCAGCTCAGTGCTGCCTACAAGGGAGCTCTCCAGGTGCATGAATCAGTATCTGGCACCTCTTTGTTTAATACAGCCCCATGCTAATGTCTTTTTGAAAGGAAACCAAGAAAGCCTTTAACCTCAGTTAGCCACTGTCCTCTCTGTGACCTGAATAAATCAGCAGGGACTTGGAAGAGCGCCACTCCCTGCTTGGCAATGGATGGCTGGGCAGCCTAGGCACTGCTCATAGAAGGACAGAGCTTCCAGTTTAGGCAGCTGAAGGCTTCTCAGCTCCCAGTAAGATGGAAGCAGTGCCGCTCATTTCCGTGTGACGATTGAACCACCTTTGTACTGCGGGAGTCTGCGCTTTACAACCGGGCAGCTGCGTACCTGCGAAACGTACCACCTCCATGCCACGATCTCCGTGCGCCTTCCTTCATCCCAGGGCCTTACCTGCTCTGGCAGCCCGAGCAGAGACTGTGCTTTTGCCCTGAAAGGGAAATCCAGATCACTTGTTATACTCAGTGGGGAGTTTGTCCCGCCACAGAGAGCCCCCTTCTACTCACCCACCCTGCAGTGCAGTGCAGCCCCCCACGTCTACCCACCCCCCACAGTGCCGGAGCACAGGCAGGTCCCATCAACCAGCCCCTCTGCTTGCACCCACTTCGTCTGATGTAAGGGCACAAGCTGGTCCCGTCAGACAGCCCCGCCCCTTCCTGCCTTGTCTGCAATGCAGAGGGCACAGCTCAGTCAGTGCAGGGGCAGCCATCGCAGTCTCTCTCACAACCAGCTTGGAGTTTCCCTCTCCCTCGTCTGAGTGGGGTCCCAGATCTGCATCCCCGTCTCCTGGGCTGGAGCGGGCGAGAATGAGTGCTGAACTTGGCTCCCAGGTGCTTTCCCAGTGGCCAGGGAAGTAGGTCCAGGCAGAGCCAGGCATCTCCGCCGTGTGACAAGGGTGTGACAGAGACTGCACCTGGCTGCGGTAGCTTTGGGGACCCTCTTGTAATAAGTTGATGTATCACTGTGGGCCAGGGACCATCTGAGACGCCGGGGGGAGGGCTGCTGCAGCTGCTCCGGGCGCCAAACATGGCGGGGGTGATGAAGGTGAATCACACAGGTGGCACACGCTGCCCAAGAGGTGCCCCCCTCCCGCCCAGGACTGGTTCAGACTGGGATTTCCAGAGACCAGCTGACAAAGAAAAGGGTTTTGATCTAAAAAGGCAGGATTTAAACTGATCCAGCCATCAGACAGGACTTCAGTCCAAGGGTGGCCCAACCTCTGGTTAGCTGTTAGTGGGCATGTAGGAATGTGTGTTGGTGTGATGTGTTTTCTCTGCAGTGCTTTTACTTTACGGGTAAGTGTGTTTGCTTAGGAAGAGCTGAGTGGTAAGTTAGGGCTGGCAAGCCCTGTTCATAGCCCTGGGAGGGAAGCAATGCTCCCGGCCTGGCCGTTGGGCACAGCTGCCTTGCCGGGGCTCTCACAGAGGAATGCAGGGAGCTCTGCAGTCAGGAGCTAGTGGGATCAGGGTCCCCGCCCAGGGTCAGGTGACAGCTAGAGACCTGAGACCCGGCTGGGCACTGCTGGAGTGGAATACAGCTGCAGTTACCCCAAAAGCATGGCAAGGTCACAAGCGCAGAGTTAGGGAAGGGGCTGGATTCAGTCCTACACAGGAGACAGCTTGTTGTTTGCTGAGACTGGAGGGGAGCCCCATGTTTCAGTGTTTAGCAGAGAAATCTCCAGGGCTGCTGTGAGTGCTTCTGACCTGGCGAGGTCCTGTCTGTTTCAGTCTTCTGGCTGTGGCCATCTGGGGACTCAGTCGCTCTGGCTGGGCCAGCAAGGAGACGACAATTCCCATGATCTAAAACTGGTGAGGGTCTCCTGAAAAAGACAGCGAGAGAGAGGAAGGGATCCTGTCTCTCACGTCCGAGGCAGAGGCTGTCATCCGTGGCTGGGACAGGAAGGCATTCCCGGGACCTTCACCTTTTAAATACTTAAGCACAGTAAAAAGCCCACACCCTGACGAGCATGAAACCCTCCCCTGACGCCATCAGACAGTCTGGGCTGAGTCTCTACCAGGAGCTGAGGCAAGAGACGCAGAGAACTAAACTGGTAACAGCGAGAGCGGTTAGTTTAGTGTCCAGCACCTGCAGGGATTGTTGGTAGTTCCATGGGCCCCTCCTGGATCCAAAGCACACAGGGAATGGGGAGTCAGATCATCAGTACGACACTTGCAGACTGCACCTGAGGGGGCCGCATGGTGTTAACGTATGCACAGTGTAGGCAGCAGGGCTGCCGGTCAGGCTAGCATCACGTTTCCTTTCGTGAGCTATTTGTTTCTCCCCACCAGACTGAGAAGCTGATGTTCAGCCTGAGGACCTGGGAAAAAGCCAACGGGAGGCTTTCCGGTGAGATGCCAGAGCATCAGTGGGAGGAGCAGGCAGAGTTGCAGCAGAGACTTGCTGACGTTCAGGATGAGCTGCAGAAGAAAGGGGCAGCAACGCACAGGCTCCAGGCAGAACTTCGGGATGCTGGCCTGCTGGTAAGACACTCACTGAAGCACCCAGAATCCAGGCACCAAACTGGAGAATATCAGCTGCATGGAAGTTTGTCCATCTCTGGACAGTATTCATAGTACCTACAGCTGGAGTCAGAGACCTCTGCTCCGTTGGGGTGATTCAAGAGATGATATTGCCATGTATGATTGCAGCCCCTTTTCGAGCCGAGTGGCTAGTGAAAGTTTGAGGCTCTGGGGGCGTTCCTACTGGGTGCAGAAATTGGTGAGTGTCAGATATTTGCTGCAGTTTTATCTATTTATAAAGAATGTGCAGGGTCCTGTATATCTGAACACAGAAGGAATCAAATAACAGGAAACAGCTTCTTTTGCTAACACCACCAAAAGTATTCTTTTCAGCTTGCACCCCAACCCAAAAACTTCTCCCTAGGTCAGAGGCTATGCTTTCAGCTGCTCCGGATAAGTGGGAAGGTCCCCTTATGGAGCAGTAACTGGTTAAAAGATGGGAAACAAAGAGTAGAAATAAATGGTCAGTTTTCACAGTGGAAAGTGGTAAATAGCAGGGTCCCACAAGGATCCGTTCTGGAATCTATGCTGTTCAACATATTCATAAATGATCTGGAAAAAGGGGTAAATAGTGAGGTGGTTAAGTTTGTAGATAATACTAAATTACTCACGATAATTAAGTCCAAAGCAAACTGCAAAGTGTTATAAAGGGATCTCACTAAACTGGGTGACTGGGCAACAAAATGGCAGATGAAATTCAATGTTGATAAGTGCAAAGTAATGCACATTGGAAAACATAATCCCAACTATACATGCAAAACAATAGGGTCTACATTAGCTGTTTCCACTCAAGAAAGGGATCTTGGAGTCATTGTAGATAGTTCTCCAAAAACATCTGCTCAATGTACAGTGACAGTCAAAGAAGCGAACAGAATGTTAGGAACCATTGGAAAAGGCATAGATAATGAGACAGAAAATCTCAACATGCCACTATTTCAATCCAGCATATGCTCACACCTTGAATACTATGTGCAGTTCTAGTTGCCCCATCTCAAAAAAGATATATTAGAATTGGAAAAAGTACAGAGAACAGCAACAAAAATCATTAGGCATATGGAACAGCCGCCATATGAGGAGAAATTAAAAACACTGGGACTATTCAGTTTAGAAAAGATGACTAAGGGGGGGTATGACAGAGGTCTATAAAATTATGAATGGTGTGGAGGCAGTGAATAGGACAATGTTATTTAGGCATTCACACAATACAAAAGCTAGGGGTCACCAAATGAAATTAATAGGCAACCGGTTTAAAACAAATACAAGGAAGTACTTCACACAACGCACAGTCAACCTGTTGAATTCATTGCTGGAGGATGTTGTGAACCCCAAAAGAATAACAGGGTTCAAAAGAGAATTAGCTAAGTTCATGGAGGACAGGTCCATCAATGGCTATTAGCCAACATGGTCAGGGATCCCTAAACCTCTGACTGCTGGAACCGTGGGCTGGATGACAAGAGATGGATCACTTGTTAACTGCCCTCTTCCGTTCTCTCCCTCTGAAGTAGCTGGCACTGGCCACTGTTGGAAGACAGGATGCTAAGCTAGATGGACCATTGGTCCGACTCGGTATGGTCTTTCCTTCTGGCTGTTTCTCTCCACTTGTCTACACTGCACAACAGTACGGAGCATAGAGGTATGAATTGTGAAGCACATCAGATGTTGCGCTATAATAGTTCTTACCTAACTCTCATTAACATAGGTTCTCCCTGTTTGTAAGAGGACTGTTACCAGGCAGAGCCTCTCTCATTGGATTAGGATTTGCAAAGCAGCAGCTTGGAGTTCAGAGCACACTTTCACTGGACACCGCTCCTTGGACTTAGCATTGCACTTCAGAGCTCAGTTTAGGCGGGTGATGCTACTGTCCATGTTTAGCTAAGAACTCCTCGCCCATTGCCCACCTGTGGAACTCTGCTTGTTATCTCCCACAAGTGGGAATGCACAGAGGCCCTCAAAGAAGAAAGCAAAGTTACTTACCAAGAGTTGCCTCTCCATTCACACTACCTGTCTGCTTTCTCTCTACCTTAGAATTCTGTTCAGTGTCAGGACTCTGGAGCCAGGGAGACGGAACGAAGGCTATGA
>ML675639.1:5909471-5934892 GCA_007922155.1 Mesoclemmys tuberculata
TGCACCCAGCCAGGTGGGGGGGTGTATGTGAGCGTGCCCGTGTGCACTCAGCCAGGTGGGGGGGTGTATGTGAGCGTGCCCGTACATACTCAGTGAGGGGGGTGTATGTGAGCGTGCCCGTGTGCATGCAGTCAGGTTGGGGGGTGTATGTGAGCGTGACCATGTGCACCCAGCCAGGTAGGCAGCATATGCAGATGTGCCTGTGAGCACTCCAAGGATAGGGCGGTTGGGGCACATGTGAGTGTGCCGGTGTGTGCTCCGGGAGCCGAGGGACAGATGCGAGTGTGCCCAGGTGCCTTCTTTGGGCAGCAGGGTGGTGGGGGCACACGTGTGCCCAGGAGTGTCCCTGGTGCGTGTGGCATGTGCGTTTACCTGGGGCGGGGCGGGGCATGGCATGTGCAGGTGTGCCCAGGTGTGTATCTCGAGGGGGTGGCGCAGTATGCCTGGCTGCACTTACTAAGCGGGGAGTGAGTCTGCACACCCTTTCTGAAGCCAGCTGTGAGCAGCTGAGCATTTTCATGGCACAGAGCAGGTTAGACCTCGATGTCCAGAGTAGCCATGGGGGTTCTGAATGAAGCTGGTAGGTGCGGTGTGGTGACAGACAGCATTGTCTAATGGGATCAATAGTCAGGCCTGTGGAAGGTGGCGAGAGTAAAGAAGACCAGGGAGCTGTTGACTGAAATGGTGGTTAAGACTGGCTTCACTGCATGTAATTTCTAGTCCTTGGGGCTGTGGAGACAGGCAGTCTCCAGGCCGTGAAGCTAAAGCAGAGCCGCCGCTGTTTGCATAGCTGCAGAGCCCTTAGGAGAGGTTGGGGAAAACTAGCTTGGACTCCAATGAATATTTACAATTATACTGCTCCAAAGCTGCATCAGCGCACTGCTGTATGCGGGCTTTGAGCATCAACAGAAAACGAGAGAAGAGCAGTAAAGATGGAGTTGCCTTTGGAGAGACTTACAACACACAGATCTCCCTGCTTGTGGCAGAACAAAAATGCTTTATTTCTGATAGGAGCAATTTATTCTTCAGGCACTTTCCTTGATATCAGAAAGCGTCTGACTGGGTTTTGAAGTGGATGGTCTTTAATTCAGAGTGAAAGAAAGGAATGGAAAGAATTATCATCTATATAATTGTGATTGTTCTAACAAACTTCAGGAAGGGGGGAGCGTTTTCATAAGTATTCTCCTTTTTCTTGTTATTACGGCACTGAATAGCCCTGGGAAGCACTGCCCCACTTTTGTGCTTCCAGTCTGAGAAAATGAGCTATTTAATTGCCCTCTGTTCCATGCAAGCGCTGACGTCACAGAGAGCAGGGCAGGCGAGGTGAGGCCGTGGTTCCTTGTGGCCCAGAACTGACTGTTCTGATGAGGGGCCAGACTGCGTGCAGCTGGACGTACGCAGTAGAGATACTCAGGATCCAGTGGTACAGCAGCCAACCAAGCCATCAGCCGAACTCAAAATAATTGACCAAGAATTATGATGTTATCAACTACAATAGGTCAATAACATAGTAAAAGCCTCCTGATTGGTTAGTAATTAAATCACACAGTGTCTTAATAGCATGTGCTGCCAAGAGCCACTTGCAGCTCATGAGCCTCAGTCTGACCCTCCCAATCGTGTAGGGAAGGTAGGTCTGACCCACGACATGGAGCAGAAGGTGGGCGGGTTTACGTCACAGCTCTGCAGAGCGCTGTGCATGACAGACTGCAGAGGGCAGGGCAGGGCAGAGGATACTGCGTAAGTCACTTCAGTGAGGACACAGTGACTGTTGTTGTAAAATATGCACAATGCCATTGGCATGCTGCCCAGGAAGAGCTAATCTTGAGCTGCTATCCTGGCTTGTGTCTGTATTACTGAACACTTGCATACAGTGCCACAGAAAACCAATTCAGAGGACCCTCCCTGTCTCGCCCACTGGAGGCGGGAGTGGAGCGGGAGAAGGCTGTCTAAGGAGAAAGGAGGCTAGTTCGACGCTGTTGTGGGATGTACTGTACTTCGAAAGGTGCTCATCCTGCTGGCAATATCGGATGTTGGTGTCCCTGATGGAGACTCTGGGGAAGGTTGTGGTTTCTGGAGAGGGAGGTTGCAGGTGGGAAGAGTAGTGCAGTTGTGGGGGGGCAAGGTGGTTATTCGTAATAATCAGCAGCTGCTACTGATCGTGTCTTCTGTCAAACACCGCAAGCACACAATGACTCTATGCACAAGCTTTGCCAAACCAAGACTCAGAGCCTGACCTGCTGGCATTCAGCCGTAGTGGCTTGTCTGGAACTTTTTTAATAATCCATGGATTACAGGTTCATAATAATAGGAAGGACAGGGTCTTATTTTGCTATTACAGACCCCAAACTGCTCTGTTCCCCTCTGCATGTTCCCTGCATGCCGGGTCAGACATTAGCTAGCTGCTTGGAGGATTTCAGTGAACACCACGAGTGAGGGAGGAGATGGGAAACAAGTGACTGTGTTGTGACACCAGGAGAAGGACATCTGAGGAGCTGGCCTCTGAGGGTCTGTCGACACAGCAGTTGAACACCCAGGGCAGGCCCTGCTCAGGAACTCAGGCTCACGCGGCTATAAAATTGTGCCACAGATGTTCAGACTCACGCTGGAATCCAAGCTCTGAGACCCTACAAGGGGAAGGGTCCCAGAACCCAATCTCTAGCCCAAGTCCATACATCTACACTGCAATTTTGAGCCCTGTGGCCCAAGTCAGCTGATCCAGGCCAGCCGCAGCTATGTTGTGGGTCTTTGACTCCCAAGGCATTGTGGGGGCTCCCTGCACAGAAAGAGAAATGTGGCATTTTCAAAGATTGTAATGAGTTTCCACAATGAGGCTGATTCCTGGAGCATTTCACTTCACAGCTGCAACACTTTTGGGTGTTCCCGGGAAGCCAGTTTCTGTGATCTGAGTGACACTGCTGGTGCAGGGAGCTGGTCCCCCACCTGCAGGTGTGGCACACACTAGAGTCAGTGGCCCTCAGCAGGAAGATGCATTCAGCATTAGACAGTGTTAGAGGCTTAAAATAGACAGTGAAGCTTCAGTCCATCTACTAACATCCTCTTTTCTCTGCTGGCAGCTCATTTTAGAATATGACAATGCATTGCGGTGACTGATTCTTGAAATTTTGCGAGTACACCCAAACTAGGACCTTCCAGGTCACATGGCATAATACCAGAAACACTCGTTCTTTTCATTCATCTAAATCTGCACTGTGGGCAAGGCAGCTGCCCAGATCAATTCCAAGGGATGATGAGAAATATGTGACAAAAATCAGAGGTTGCCTAATTTGGTGTGATGCAGAAATAGCTGTACATCCATGCACTGAGCATGAATCCACTGTGCACTGCATAGCCTTCCCTCCCCCATCAGCTGCTGTGAGCTATTACCCCAGCTCTTCTACAGGCTGCTTGTTGGTCACGGCAGATAGACAGGGAGCATCTTGGCACATCCGGGGCATTGTGGGCAAGTTGACTTTCCATCAGAAAACAATTAAATAGTCACTATTAGTATCTTAAAAGTATGTAAAGATCACCCAGCCCCAAAGATTCCCAAGAGAGGACGCAGTCTGATATGGAACAGTTCCTGTAGGCGGTTTGCTCAGCATCAGGCAGACCAGGTGGGAGTGACCAGGGCGTTCTGAGACCTGGAGGGACATGCTTTGGGGCAGTTTCAGATCTAAATAACAGTGAAGACCATGGAAGTTATGGCCATGCCAAATGCATTCGTACTCATGACATACAAAGCTTTGCAAAATTACTGTCGGACTCTTAATTGAACCATTAAGATGTGTGCATGCACTGTATGGTTATAACCATTCTGCTGCCTTTTCCCTGCTGTTTGTTACCTTTCCTGATTCTGTCCCGTCTGAATGTGGATGGTGTGTTCTTCAGGGGCAGGGCCATTTCTTTTCTTTGACCTGGAAAGCACCAACACAGCCACTCTCCAATATTTATAGTAAGAACTACATACAGCAAGAGTCTCCTGCACCATCGTTCTGGCACAAACCATCTCCCTTCTACCCCTCACGACTGCACGTGCCTGTCTGTGGCAGCAACGGCAGCATTTGCTTTCTTGGAAAAGTGATATTAGTAAAGCATATAAAGTGTTTTAGTGCCTTCATTAACTTTAGCACCCGGAAGCCAGGCGCACCAGCACCATGTGACTAGCCAGCTGTCTGCAGGACAGCCATAAGGGCAGTTCTGGATGCCACACAGCGGTTTGAGAACCACAGACCTAGTGCATTTAGAGCTCCAGACATCAGCCTTGTGTGGACTCCCAAAGTGTCGCTAAAGAGCAGTTTGATCCGGTGACCATCCCTTTACGTATAAAATGATGGGATCTGAATTAGCTGTTACCACTGAAGAAAGAGATTTTGGAGTCATTGTGGATAGTTCTCTGAAAACTTCCACTCAATGTGCAGCAGCAGTCAAAAAAGCCAACAAAACGTTGGGAATCATTAGGAAAGGGATAGATAATAAGACAGAAAATATCCTATTGCCTCTTTATAAATCCATGGTACATGCACATCATGAATACTGCGTGCAGATCTGGTCGGCATATAGGGTGCTGCCGGCCCCTCCCCTCCTCAGTCCGTTCTTCCCGCCCGTGATGGCCAGTTGGGAACAACTCTTGCTCTTCGCAAGCTTTTTCCTTGTATGTAAGTAGTCAGCTAGCAGTTCGCCCTGAACTTAGTTAGTTTCTAGTTAGTTAGGTACCTAGTTACATAGGAAAGGAAGAGCCTTTGGGCTCTAGGCGACCCGGCTATGCCGGGCTCACCGGGGTTTAAACCCTGTGCTGCCTGCGGGAAGGCTTTTCCCGTCAGCGACCCCCATGACCGCTGTCTGAAGTGCTTGGGGGAGCAGCACCGTAAAGACCGGTGCCGCATATGCAAGGCCTTCAAACCTCGCACCCAGAGAGAGAGGGAAGTGAGGCTTAAGGCCATATTGATGGAGTCCGCCCTGTGTCCGGCGTCCGAGCCGACGCGGACTCCCTCGGCACCGAGCGTTTCCTTGATGCAGAATGCACCGCCGGCACCGCAGGTGTCTCAGCACCGACCGTCTCCGGTGCCAAAAAAGAAGAAGCGCCGCCCGTGCTTGCAACGCTCCCCCACACCACAGGAGCGGCCGGGGTGAAGCCCGGAGGTGCTTCGGCTCTCCGATGTGCCGCCTGCCCCGGCACCGGCACCAACCAGGGATCCTCCCCCAACTCCTGGAGGACCCTTCCATGCCAGAGGCGTTTGAAGCGGCTCGAGCCTTGCTGGCCCTGCCCACGCCTCTGGCCCTCTCTCGGCTGGGAGAGTCAGGTCCTGTGTTCTGGGGCAAACCCGCGATGGGTGTCCCCGAAGGGTGGGCGCGCCCGGCACCGGAGGATCGGCCGCCCACCACTCGACGCTGGAGAGTCGAGTTTGACAGCTCCTCTCCCTCTTCGTCGTCCGACGAGGTGTCACGACACCGCTCCAGATTGCCCAGGCGGCACCGCTCATCATCTGCGTTGAGCTCCAGCCCAGCACCGAGACGGCGCTCTCGGCACCACTCTCCAGTATCTGGGAAGAGGCATCGTAAGTCGTCCCTCTCCCGGCACCGATCATCGTCCTCGTCAGTGTCGCCCCACCGTCGGCACCGCAGACGTCGTCGCTCTTCGGGATCGTCTGGCAGCGGGTCCCGGAGCGGCTGTTCCCAGCGTCGCCGCCAGCATCGATCTCCTGGCTCAGGATCCTGGACCCGACGCCAGGAGGAGGTACTCCCACCGGCACCGCAGCTGGCACTGGCATTGCCCTCGGCACCGGTACCACCCTCGGGTTGGCCCCAGCCCCCTTGGCAGTGACCATTTTGGGGTCCGTGGGCGGCCCAGATGGGGCAGGGAACATCGTTGGCCCCTGCCTCTGTGACCCAGTTACCCCCCCCAACAGGCACCTTTGGTGCAGGAGGGAGACCACTCCTCCTCAGAGGAGGAGGAGGACCCCGGGGAGGGCCCCTCTACTGGACCCCGCCACCTGTCCTCTTCATTGTTGCCGGACGAGGCGGCCGTCAGGGACCAGGGGACCTCTCTTATTGACTTCAGGGCTCACCAGGAGCTCCTGAAGCGGGTAGCCTCGAACCTTGGCCTGGAGGTCAAGGTTCTGGAGGAAGAGGTGGACCCCCTCTTCGGGCGTGTGGGGACACAAGGACCATCTAGGGTAGCCCTCCCCATTCATGAGAGGGTCCTGCGCTTGGCTAAGGCCGTTTGGCAGACCCCTTCCTCGGTCGCCCCCACATCTAAGGGCACCGAGAAGAAGTACGTGCCGGCCGAGGGGCACGAGTACTTGTATACGCACCCTGCCCCTGGGACTCTGGTTGTGGATGCTGCCAACCAGAAGGACAGGCAAGGGGCTCAGAGCGCCTCCCCCAAGAACAAGGAGGGTAGGAGACTAGACCTATTTGGCAGGAAGGTCTACTCTATGGTGGCGCTCCAATTCAGGGTGGCGAACCACCAGGCCCTCTTGGGCAGATATAATCTGAACCTTTGGGACTCGCTGCGAAGGTTCACAGAGTCCCTGCCCCAGGACCAGGCTGCGGACTTCGCCACGGTCCCGGAGGAAGGGGTGACTGTGACCAGCGCAGCCCTTCAGACTGCCTCTGATGCTGCGGACACGGCCAGTAAGGTGATGGCCTCTGCTGTCGCCATGCGGCATGCAGCGTGGCTGCAATCCACGGACTTGTCCCAGGAGGTGCAGCACTCCATCCAGGACCTGCCATTCAATGGAGCCGCCCTCTTCTTGGAGAGGACGGATGATAAGCTGCACGCGCTGAAGGACTCAAGGGCAATGCTGCGCTCCTTGGGTCTCTATACCCCTCAGGCGGCAAGGTTACAAGCTCGCCAGCAGCCGCCACAGTGGCAGCAACCTAGGCCACCGCCTAGGCCTTCCCCCCCTGCGAGGGGTAGGGATAGGAACAGGGGTTCTGGACGGTGCAACCGCACCGCGTCGTCCACATCTTCCCAGAGAGGACCCTCCCAGGGCTCCAAAGGGAAGCGCAACTTTTGACGGTGCGCCCGAGGGTGGCACCATCTCCTGTTCCCTGGGTTCCCCCCCGCCTTTTCGAGACAGGGTAAGGCCCTAACTTGGCCTGTGGCGGGTTATCACTTCGGACTGCTGGGTCCTCGAAACAGTGCGCTGGAGTTACGCCCTCCAGCTTGTGGCTTTCCCCCCCTCACTCACCTCCCCCGCCGTCCCTCTTCAGGGACCCCTCTCACAAGCAATTACTCCTCCAGGAGGTCCGCTCCCTCCTGCTCAAAGGAGCCATAGAAGCGGTTCCGCCGCTCAAGGTGGGGAAGGGGTTCTACTCAAGGTACTTCCTCATTCCCAAAGCCAAGGGAGGCCTCAGGCCTATACTGGACCTGCGCAGGTTAAACAGGTTCATAAGGAAACTGAAGTTTCGCATGGTGTCCCTAGCGTCCATCATTCTCGTCCTGAACCCAGGGGATTGGTTTGCCGCCCTCGACCTGAACGATGCGTACTTCCACATCTCCATCCTTCCCACCCACAGGCGGTATCTAAGGTTTGTGGTAGCTGGTGCCCACTACCAATTTACAGCCTTGCCCTTTGGCCTGTCTTCCTCCCCCAGAGTGTTTACCAAATGTATGGCGGTATTGGCGGCCTTCCTGAGGCGCATGGGAGTCCAGATATTCCCCTACCTGGACGACTGGCTCATAAGGGGCAAGACCAAGTCGCAGGTGCACGAGGTGGTCTCCTTCGTCCAGGCCACTTGCCATGCTCTGGGGCTGCTCATCGACAGGTGGCGGACAGGATGAAGGGATCCCCGGTCTCCGCCCAGTGCATCGCCAAGTGGATCACCGCCTGCATCCGGCTCTGCTACGAGCGCACAGGCATCCAGCTTCCCGGAGTGGTGACGGCGCACTCGACGAGGGCCCAGGCCGCGTCGGCAGCCTTCCTGGAAAGGGTCCCCCTGGATGACATCTGCAGGGCTGCCACCTGGTCTTCGGTGCACACCTTTGCCGCGCACTACGCTGTCGTCCAGCAGTCGAGGGAGGACGCGCGAGTGGGCAGGGCCATGCTGAGGGTAGCTCGCCGTTGACTCCTACCCGCCTCCAGGTAAGGCTCGTTAATCACCTAAGTGGAATGCATATGAGCAATCACGCGAAGGAGAAAACATGGTTACTTACCAGTAACTGTTGTTCTTCGAGATGTGTTGCTCATATCCATCCCACACCCACCCTCCGTCCCCGCTGTCGGAGTCGGCAGAAAGAAGGGACTGAGAAGGGGAGGGGCCGGCAGCGCCATATATACCGCCGCATGAGGGTGGCCCCTACAGGGGGCGCCGGAGCTGGCCCCTACAGGGGGCTGCTAGGGAAAAAGTTCTCCGAGAGCCGTGCACGAGGGCGCGCACACACCTAAGTGGAATGGATATGAGCAACACATCTTGAAGAACAACAGTTACTCGTAGTAACTATGTTTTAATGAGCCTAGGACTTTTCAGCTTGAAAAAGAGATGACTAAGGGGAAACATGATAGAAGTCTATAAAATTATGACTGGTGTGGGGAAAGTAAATAAGGAAGTGTTATTTACTCCTCATAAAACAAGAACTAGGGGTCACCAAATGAAATTAATGGGCATCAGGTTTAAAACGAACAAAAGGCAGTATTTCTTCACACAATGCACAGTCAACCTTTGGAACTCTTTGCCAGAGAATGTTGTGAAGGCCAAGATTATAAAAGGGTTCAAAAAAGAAATGGATAAGTTTGTGGAGGATAGGTCCATCAATGGCTATTAGCCAGGCTGGGCAGGGATTGCTGTTGGCCAGAAGCTGGGAATGGCCAAGGAGATGGGTCACTTGATGATTGCCTCTGAAGCACCTGACATTGGCCACTGTCGGAAGACAGGATACTGGGCTAGATGGACCATTGGTCTGACCAGGTATAGCCATTCTGATTTTCTTTCCTTTGCCTGGAGGGGAATTGTGTTTCTGCAGGTTAATGCATGTTCAGTTGTTATGATTTTTAAACTGGCTTATGTGCTGTGTACAAAGCACTCCATTGAATATCAATGGGAAAACCTTCACTTTAACACACAAGACCCTGATATTAGTAATCGAGTCATTTGTGGCTATGTGCAAACGGCGTTACCACAGCTAATAGCTCTGTGAGCTGGAACATGCCAGGACTCCCCATGGGCATTTCTTTACATTACATCCCTCTTTGCTGTTCTGTAGGTTTTGTGCTTCATGCTCTGACCTTCTCTAGAGGACAGAATTAAATGGTGTGTTTGCTGAGATTCCATGGGCATCAGGAACTCTATCTGGAACCCCTTGTAATCACGTCTCCTGCCCTTCCACATATGACGATCCCATAGCCTCCAGTTACTCAGGGACTGTCATCCCCCTTGGATCCTTGGCTGCAGTATTTCCTCTGCTTTCCTGTCTTGTCTTTTATGTGTGTGTTAACTCACAGGAAGATTTTAAGAGAACTTATTAAAATGCAGTGGGATGCAGATTATCCAGCCTGCTTGAGCAGCAGCGTGCTGATCAGGAGCCCGTAGACTGGCTGTATCTCTCAGCATTACGTCAGGATTTCACAGTCTTGTGGTTGTGAGCTTCCCTTTGGGTGTGTCTTCACTGCAGAGCTAACCCAGCTGATTTGTTCCCGGGTTAGCCTAGTCCAGGTGTGAGCAGCCATGTCCTTACTGAGTACTCCTCCATGTGTATCATTAAGACTTCTGGTAGTGGAGGGGGGTCACATCTCTTGGTTCTTGGAGCTGCGGTGAGTTGAGCAGCTCTAAGTGAACTGTGAGAGAACTTGTCTGCCTTCTGGGCACATGGGGGAAATTTTGGGTGACATTGAGGACTATCAGCACTTGAGTGATATAGCCTGCTTCCTTACTTCACAGTGGGCAGGTTACCAGCCCAGTGAAAACCTCACTTGAGCTTTAGTCCAGCCAGCTAGTCTGGGCTGAAACATGAAAGCGCCGGGATGGGATGAGAGGGCTGTGTGTGAGCCAGAGGGGTAAGAGCAGTGAACACACCCTTGCGCATATTAGTCCCGTTGATGTCATGAGACCACTCCCTATGAGTAGAGGAACCGAGTTTGCTCTAATGTTGGCCAGCAGACAGAATAGCAAATGATTTGCTAGGCAGGGAGGCCCGTTGGCAGCTCACTGGAAAAAAGGAATGGCCTTGGCACTGTTGCTGAGCACCAGCTCTCCGCTGCGTGTTGCTTTCTGTTTATCACACAGACTGTTCTAAGTGTTCTCAAATCCACATAGTGGCTCACATTGTTCTGAAATGTGCTGTGCCTCGGGGGAGGAGGGGCTGGGAGTATTAGTGCTTCACGTTTGGGATCATTTGAGCAAGGGGATCCCAAGACAGAAAATTCCACTCTAAAAAAAAAAAAAGCTACAAAATCATCTTGTTCTTCTAAAAATCTTATAGCAAAATGTTTTAGCAAACGTTTGTTGCTCAAACTATGGCATTGACCCCTCCAAACTGATCACTCAAGATTGGTCTCTGTGAGTACACTGCATCCACTGACCTTTTGTGGGGGGTTATATTGCAGCAGTTGTTATGGGGTTGAGTTAGGAACTCAAGGTTGGTGCATGCCAACCAACACTCCTACAGGAGTAAATGGACATGTACAGCAAGGCTAGGACCCTGCTGAAACCAGAGAGTTTGCAGGCTGTCGGTTGTCACAGCAGCTCGGGCACTCCCGGTGACATGCTGTGGTTGCTGAATCAGAGCTACACCCACGCACTGATAGTATGAGCCCTAGCCGTGGCAGCTTTCAGAGCATGCATGAATCATTGAGCCATAGGGTTAAACAGGACTGCAAGGGTCACCTAGTTTAACCCTCATTAGACTCTTTGCCTGCACTCTGCAGGGATTCCATTGGGAAGTTCCTCCCTGAGCCCAAAATTTCTGGTTTAAGAGCAATATTTTAAAGAGCTGCCACAGTGTCACAAGGGCTAATATGATCCTGGGATGCATAAACAGGGAGATCTTGAGTAAAAATAGAGAAGTTATTTTTACCTCTGTCTCTGGCACTGGTGCAACCAGTTCCATTCCAATTCCATTGCTGGAATCCTGTGTCCAGTTCTGGTGCTCACAATTCTAGAAGGATGTTGATAAATCGGAGAGGGTTCAGAGGAGAGCCATGGGAATGATTAAAGGATTAGAAAACCTGCCTTATAGTTATACTCAGAGTTCAATCTATTTAGTTTAACAAAGAGATGGTTAAGATGTGACTTGATCACAGTCTGTAAATGTCTAGCTGGGGAACAAATACTTAATAGTGGACTTTTCAATCTGATAGAAAAATGTGTAACACGATCCAACGGCTGGAAGTTGAAGCTAGACAAATTCGGACTGGAAATGAGGCATAAATTTTTAACAATAAGAGCAATTAACCCATTGGAACAATTTACCAAGGATGGTTCTCCACACTGATCATCTTAAAAGCAAGTTTGGGTGCTTTTCTAAGAGATCTGTTTTAGGAATTTTTGTGGGGCAGGTCTCTGGCCTGTGTTATGCAAGAAGTCAGACTAGGTGATCACAATGGTTTCTTCTGGCCTCGAAATCTATGGAAAAAATCCATATGCAGACTCTGATCTTACTTTAGAAACACTGTCAAAGAAATGAGCATTAATTACATCCAGGGAAGAAGGGTTAGAGCACGCGGTTAGGATAATGTAATCATATTTCCTGAACAATGGGCTTGAGTGCAGTCAAAGGAAAGCAAATCACTGCATCATTTGGTCTGGGGATTCGTGACATGAAGCCACCCTCACAGATGATGCTTGTATCATTTTCAGATTCGTATAATATGTTGGTGCAGACTGAGGGAATCCGGGGTGTCGGAGCAGTGAAGGGGTATTCAGAAGGAGCTCAGAGTAGTGCAGGGAGGAGAGGGGGGACTGGGAATCAGAGAATAAATGAGGATGGGCAGTAAAGGAAGGTGGAGGCGAAGGGCAGTGGCAGGGTTGAGGATTAGAGATAGGTAGGGGAGGAGTGGCAGTCTGTAGGGACACATGGGGGTAGGTGGTGGGTGGCATGTGGATTAGGGGCAGGGTTGCCTGTCAGCCCCGTATTCTTCCCCTGCCCCTTCCCCTGCCTCCCCTTCCTTGATCCCCTTGTTTTGGCTGGGCCATGTGAGGTGGGGTGTGGGAGACTCCTCCCTCAGGGCAAGAGCCAGGATGGAGGCGAGGGGAAATGGGGTGGGCTGGACCCCTTGTGGGAGTCAGGATCTGGGAGCTGAGCTCCACTCCCTGCTCCTCTGGGATCTGATGGACCTGGCCAATCTATGTGGGGTGGTCTAAGATCCTCATCCTGCACTCCCTCCTTTGTGCCACAGGCTGGGGGGCCTGCTCCTCTTCCTACCCTCCCACCACCAGCATGTGAGCCAGGAGGGCGATAAGAACGTCCTCTGAGATGAATGGAGCAGTTCACCCTCTCAGAGCTGTTGTTCTTCGAGATGTGCTGCTCATGTACATACTCAATTTAGGTGTGTGCGCGCCATGTGCACCGGTGCTGGAAAATGTTTTCCCCTAGAGATACCCGTAGGAGCTGACTCTAGCACCCACAGCTGCATGCGCATGCGCCCATATATAGGGACCATTGGCTCCCCCTCCCTCTCAGTTCCTTCTTGCCATCAGTGATGGCGCTGGATTGTCTCTTGCCTTCGCAAGTTCTCTCACTAAAACCTAGTGGTTTATTGATCATTCTAGCGTACGTAGTTAATAGTTGGGTTATAGTTAGTCCTAGTTTGTTTGTTGTTAGAGTCCCAAGGTCGGGGCATGTCACATTCTCCAGAGTTTAAACCCTGTGCTTTGTGTAAGAAGCCTATGCCAAGGATCAACCCACTGCAAAGTCATTTAGTGTCTGGGGGAAGTGCACATCTGTGAGAGATGCAAAATCTGTAGAAGTTTTCACCCAGGGACTAAGAAAGACCAAGATATTTGTCTCAAGGCCATCTTGATGGAGTTGGCACTTAGACCAGTGTTGGAGCCCTGCAGATCAGACTCAGCACCAAGCATGATGCCCTCAGCGTTCAGTGCCCCTCCGGCACCCTCTTCCTCTTCTCGTCACCATTCACTATCTCTGGCACTGAAGAAGAGGCTGAGAAGACTTGAATGAGCAGGGATGCTCCCCTGTGGAGAAGGCTATGGGGGACTGAGCAAGAGTCGTATCGAGCCCCCAATCCTCCCTGCCTCAGAAGGGTCCCTCGGTTCTGCAAGTGTTGAACCCAGCACTGGGTCCTCCACCAACTCCATGTAGTGGTAAAGACCCTCACCGCCATCGACTCTGGAGGCTTTCCAGGTGATGAAAGACTCCTGGCATCACCCATGTCGCTGACACTGAGGGATGGCAGGCTGCCGCCCCAAGATTCGGCACCAGCACCGATGGGCGATCTATCGAGGGACAGATCTGCACAACATTCCCCGTCTTCAAGGCACCATTCACTGGTGCGCAGGTGGTCCTCGGAGTTGAGACCACGCTCTCTGGATCAGGACAGTGTCAGATTGGGTTCCTGCCCTTGGTCTCCGGAGGACCAGCACCGGGCAGAGCACCGCCATGGAGCTACAGAGTGACGCAGGTCGCCGGGCTCACAACACGTTTCCCCAGCACTGCAACCCTACTCACCTCATCCATACAAGAAGCCAAAAGACAAGAGCCAGTCCCATCGTGCCCATCATTCGGGCTCTCTGTACTGCTCACTGGTGTCGGTGCATCAGTGCGCTCCGCACAGCTTCGTGAGATATTCAAAATCAGTGCCACCCTGGCCATTGGATGGCGGCATATCCTCCTCAGATAGTGAGGAGGTTATTCATACTAGTCAAACCACGGCCCTGATGCCCGGCTTCCCTACGGTGCCGCCAATGGGGGCATGGCCACAGGGACAGTGGCCCAGACTATGGCCTTACTGGTGGGGGTTTCCCTCAGGGATTCCGCAGTTCACTTCCGTTACAGGAGGCTTGGTACTGCACTCCTCCATCCCCCAGAGTTTTGGCACCACACCTGGACACGGATTCTGACCATGAGGATTCACGCACCTCGAGCCTGGGGGGAACCATCCCACCCAGAACAGAAGCCATTCCCCCAACTCAGCTACTGGCCTCCTCATTGTCATTGCTGGACGAGGCAGTCGTGGGTCCTTCATCAGTGGTGCCACTGGATGATTTCAGGGTGCACCAGGACTTGCTGAAAAGGGTCGCCTCCAACCTGGGTTTTCAAATAGACGAGGCGGACGAGCTCTTTGGGATACTGACCTTGGTGACTCCCAGCAGAGTGGCCCTCCTGATCCATGAACGGGTGGTTAAATTAGCCAAGGCCCTGTAGCAAGCCTTGTCCCCCTCCTCTGAACAGGAGTTTGAGACCATCTTGAAGAGGGGCAGGCTGCTTCTGATGCAGCAGACTTGGCAGCTGGGACCATGGCCTTGGTGGTATCTATGAGACAGCATCATGGCTGCAATCCTCGGGTCTCCCCTCATATGTCCAGCACTCAGTTCAGGACCTCCCTTCAATGGCACAGCTCTTTTGCCGAGCAGATGGACTCCAGGCTGCACGGCATGAAAGATTCGAGGGCAACACTGAGGTCCATCAGCCTCTATATCCTGCCTTCCTCTAGGAGACACTTCAAGACTTAGTATCAACAGTGGTCTGGGGAGACTCCCACAGGGACTCCTATAGGAGGAAGAGCAAAGGATATAAATGACACCAGGGCCGTTCATCATCTGTCGGCCCACAACTGGGCTCTAGCCGTCATAATTGGGGAGGAAAGCAGGTCTTTTGAAGGTGCGCTCGAGAGGGACCTCCCAGTTCTTCCTGTGGATCCACCTAGCCTGCTTTCTCCCAGCCTGGCCTGCCATAACTTCGGACTGATGGGTGCACAGCACAATGGCCATTGGTTATACCCTCCAATTTGCCTCACTCCCGTCTTCCCACCCTCCCCCTCTGTCCATCTTCTGGGACCCCTGTCACAAGCAACTCCTCAAGCAGGAGGTGCAAGCACTCTTACAGATGAGTGAAGTGGAAAAGGTTCCCTGGGAACTACAGGGCTGAGGTTTTTAGTCTTGTTAGGAGGACTGAGGCCTATCCTGGACTTAAGGCATCTCAACAAATACCTCAGAAAGCTAAAGTTTTTGTGTGGTTTCCCTAGCCACCATTTCCCTCTCTGGATCCGGGTGGCTGGTACACCGCTGTCAATTTAAAGGACGCATACTTTCACATTGCAATCTTCCCTGGCCACAGGAGATTTCTATGGCTTATGGCAGGAGACCACCATTACCAGTTTGTGGTGCTCCCTTTTGGCCTCTCAGCTGCATTGAGAGTCTTCACCAAGTGCATGTCAGTGGTAGCAGCTTACCTCTGAAGGAGAGGCATGCAGGTGTTCCCTTACCTGGACAACCTAGAATCTCTTCACCTCACAGCCTGGAAGCTCCTGGCTGAACTCTTCGGAGATGGAATGCTTGAGACAACTCAGAGAGACCCTCTTTGGCAGCAGGAATCCATCCACCCGGGGCACTTACCTGGCTAAATGGAGAAGATTTTCCATCTGGGTCACACAGAACGGTACTCCACCTGAACTGGTATTCATACTTCTGATCTTGGATTACCTATTACACCTCAAGCATCAGGGGCTTCCAGTATCATCAGTCAAAGTCCACTTGGCTGCAATCTTGGCCTTTCATCCCTGGGTGGCAGCGGGCCATTTGGTCTTTGCTAATCATTGCAGATTGCTGATTACTGATTGCAGTAATGATTGATTATCATTGCAGATTACTGATTGCTTTCTATGAAGAGGTGACTGGTTCTGTGTATGAGGGGAAAGCGGTGGACATGATATACCTTGACTTTAGCAAAGCTTTTGATACGGTCTTCCACAGTATTCTTATCAGCAAGTTTTGGGCCCCCCCACTACAAAAAGGATGTGGACAATTTGGAGAGAGTCCAGCAAAGGGCAACAAAAATGATTAGGGGGCTGGAGCACAAGACTTATGAGGAGAGGCTGAAAAAACTAGGCCTGTTTAGTCTGCAGAAGAGAAGAATGAGGGGGGATTTGATAGCAGCTTTTAACTACCTGAAAGGGGGTTCCAGGGAGGATGGAGCTAGGCTGTTTTCAGTGGTGGCAGAGGACAGAACACGGAGCAACAGTCTCAAGTTGCAGTGGGGAAGGTCTGGGTTGGACATTAGGAAAAAGTTTTTCACTAGGAGAGTGGTGAAGCATTGGAATGGGTTACCTAGGGAGGTGGTGGCATCTCCATCTTTAGAGGTTTTTAAGCTGAGGCTTGACAAAACGCTCGTCGGGATGATTTAGCTGAGGATAGTCTTTTTTTGAGCAGGGCGTTGGATTAGATGACTTCCTAAGGTCCCTTCCAACTCTAATATTCTATCATTCTATGTGATAGGGTGCTTTCTCAAAGGTCTAGACAAGCTTTACCTTCAGAAGCATCACCCAATTCTCCGGTGGGACCTTATTCTAGTGCTATCAACACAGATGAAGCCACCGTTTGAACTATTAGGGACATGTTCGCTTCTCTGCCTCACGTGGAAGGTGGCCTTCCTGGTGGCTATCACGTCAGCTAGAAGGGTTTCAGAGCGTAAGGCTCTCATGTCAGAGTCTCCCTACACAATCTTCTTCAAAGACAAGGTTCGTAATTTCACTCAAACCAAGACATTTTTCTCCCGGTCCTTTATTCAAAACTGCATGCCAACAGCAGGGAGCAGAGGCAAAGACAATGCAGCAGTTGGTAGAGCAGTGTCAGTCATGCATTGAATTCTGACCCCTCCTTCTGCAGGACTGCTTGGGGGTCACCTACTTGAAATCAACACGAGCAAGCACTTGTTACTTGTTACTAACCTTCTGTAAATGTTGTTCTTAGAGATGTTACTCATGTAACACATGGCCCACCCACCCACTCCTCCATCAGAGTCAGCCAGCAAGAATGAACCAAGAGATGGGGGGTTGGCAGGGCCCTATATAGGGCACCATGGAGGCACCACTTCAGGAGGCACCAGAGCCAACCTTACAGATACCACTAGGGGAAAAACCTTCCAGTGATGGTGCATGCGGCACACACACACCTACTTGGAATGGACATGAGCAACACATCTAGAAGAACAACAGATACAGAAATTTAGTAACCGTCTTCTCCTTCCATTTCCTGTATATACCCCTTTTAGTTTTTAGATAGCTAAAAAGCTCCTTGTGCAGCCACCTTGGCCTCCTGTGGTTCTTCTCTTTCCTCTGCCATGACCACCTTCACGTTCACAACTAATTTATCTCTGCTGGTCAAAACCAGATCCAACATGGATGACCCCCAAATTGTTTTGTCTACACATGCTAAGAACTTGCAGCACATATCATGTTTTGCTGTGATAGTCATGCAGCAGATATCAGGGAAGTTAAAATCCTCCATTTTGCTGAATTTTGCTGATATCTAGCCCCTGATTTCCTATAGAAACATGGAGAGACTTCTAACCAATTATGTATTTTCTTAAGAACCTAAGAATGGCCATACTGGGTCAGACCAATGCTCCATCTAGTCCAGCATCCTTTCTTGGTTGGTGCCAGATGCTTCAGAGGGAATGAACAGCAGAGGGCAATTTTGAGTGATCCATCCCCTGTCATGTTATCCCCTGCCAGCTTCCAGCACTCAGAGGTTCTGGGACACCCAGAGCACGTAGGTGCATCCCTGGCCATCTTGGCTAATAGCCATTGGTGGACCTGTGCTCCAGGAACTTGTTAATTCTTTTCTGAACCCAGTTATACTTTTGGCCTTCACAACATCCTCTGGCCACAAGTTCCACATGTTAACGGATTGTTGTGTGAAGAAATACTGCCTTATGTTAGTTTTAAATCTACTGCCTGTTAATTTCGTTGGGTGACCCCTGGTTTTTGTGTTCTATGAAGGGTAAACAAAATTTCTTTATTCATTTTCGCCACACTAGTCATAATTTTATAGACTTCTGTCACATTCCCCCTCAGTCGTCTATTTTCCAAGCTGAACAGTCCCAGTCTTTTTAATCTCTCCTAGTATGGAAGCTGTTCCATACCCTAATCATTTTTGTTGCCCTTCTTTGCACCTTTTCCAGTTCTAATATATCTTTTTTGAGATGGGGCTACAGAACTGCATGCAGTATTCACGGTGGGGCATACCATGGATTTATATAGTGGTATAAGGGTATTTTTCTGTCTGGTTATTTATTTCCTAATGGTTCTTGACCTACAGGCACAAGAAGCAAAGACTCAGCTTGCTGAAGCAGAGAAGGAGGTGGTTACCATGAGAAGCAAATACAGCAAGGCCCAGAAAGAGGTCAGTAGTGAAGGCAACCCAACAGTAGCCACCCGAGAAGGGACAGCCCTACACTGCCCATGAGCCCTCTTCAGGGTTACACAGGGCTAATGCTCATGTGGGAGCATTCGCTCTACTTCTCCAGCCCAGCTGAACAGTATGTGTGTGCTCCTCACAGCCGTGGCTAAGAAACGGTAGATGCTGTCGCCACTGGAGAGCTGGGGAAGTAGGAACATGGGGGGGGCAAGTATCTCAAGTCTCAAGGAAGCCCACCTGGGCTCGTTCCAGAAATGGAATCCCACCCTTCTTGCTGAAGTGACGTCACAATAGCTGACACTCAAGCAGTAAGAACAATCCCATTTCCCCAGCATCGAAGGAATCACTAAAGTGAGACTGCGCTCTGGAGTGGCTCCAGACCTGCTCATCATAGCGAGCTTTTCTCCCACTCAGAGATGTATGGGGAACGGGGAGCAGCAGCCCCACCTCAGCGCCCTGTGTCCCAGCGGGTGTCATGGTGTGGGACGTGGGAGGGGAACAGGCAGCACCCCGTGTCCCCTGGATTGGGTTGGGCTCACATGGGAGGCGTCTGACCCAGCCACATGAACAGGGAAGCAGGTTCCCAGCTATCGATGCCGTTCTGACAGTTTCCTCTTTCTTTTATTTTTCCATTTGTTTTTCTTTTCTCGTTCTCCCAGAGGTGACCATTTCCCAAGATCTGCAGAGCTTTTTTAATACATATTTTTTCAAGTGACCTGCTGAGACCCTGGCAGGGGTAATGAGATCGTTTTCATTTGCAGAGTGCAAACTGTACAAGACTTCCCTGTTTGTTATTTCTCCCCTGTAGAATCTGACCATGCTGCTGATAATTCATGTTTGTTGATACTCCACAGCAGCCTGACATAAAGTGTGTGCTCCAGACAGTATCCAAATGTGATTAGAGCTAAAGCACCCGTTTCCTATGAACAGAGAGATTTGGAAATTATCATTAGAACTGCAGAGAAATAACCTTTAGGGCTCATTACAATTCTGCCAGCGGAAACGCTCTTCCTGTTTTCCCTTTCATGAATCTAGCCCAGTGTTGCAGATGCTCAGTGTGGGGGTGGGTTGGGACCCTCCACTCCTTTGCTCTGCTTGTCAGGTTCAGGAAGAGATTTTGCATACTGCATTTTTGTATTTTCCTCCCTCTTGGGATGTGCACTGTAAATCTGAGAAGGCAATATCGCTATGGAGGACCTGTCGTCTCCACTCCTGTGTCTGCTGCTGGCTGTCTGGAAAAGTGAAATTGCTCCTCCCTGGTGCAGTTCAGGGAACAAGTGAGAAAGTGAGGGGCGGGGGGACTTATTTATTGCATGGCCTTGTCCTCTTGCTAACAGTGGGCGTTGGAAGAGACTCCAAAGAGCTCTCTCCTCCATGGGATATGCTGGGGTTTGTTTGTATTTGTTCATTACAGTAGTGTGCACCCTTTCCCTGGTTCATTGCATCTGCAGCAGTTTCCCTTGCCCCCTGCGCCCACCCCAAGGATGGCATATTCCTTCAGCCCCTGTGCCCAGCATAGGGTTGCCAGGTGTCTGATTTTGACCGGAAAGTCCAGTCAAAAAAGGAACCTGGCAGTGTCCAGACCTAACAGTCTGCTGCTGCTGGAGCCTGCTGCTGCCACTGCCCTTGGAGCGGGATCCTGTCTGCCCCCACCCCACTGTGCCCCAATTTCTCCACCCCGCCCCTGCACGCTGGGGACAGACCCTCCCCTTCTGCCCCACTGTGCCCTGATTTCCCTGTGCCAACCCCTCGCCCTGGGGACCCCAACCCTGCTGTGCCCTGATGGGGCAAGAGCTAGGGCCGGGGCAGGTCCTTGGGGGAAAGAGGTGGAGCAGGAGATGATGTTAGGAAGTTGGCAAACCTACCATTGAACCAGACACCTTTGTCATGAGGTGTTGCCTTGCACAGGTTGGGCTGAGGGCAACACTTGGTTTCCCATGGAATATTAATGAATGCGATGATGGGAATGAAACTGCTGATGACACAGAACCACCTTCTTATTAAACAGATGGGAAATGGATGTTTATGGAATTTGTTTTAATCATATTACTTAAACTATTTGGCAGGGAAACCCACATGAGCACAAGCATCAGAGCTGCCTTTGATCTGTGGCATGTTGCCTTTGGGGTATTTTCCGTGACTGATAAAGGCTCTGCTTAGCCCGGCACAGTTTCCCTAGTTTCATAGGCAAATGATAGAAGTGATAAAACCAGAGCCAAAACCTCCCACTTGGGCTTTTTGTCGTCTCCTCACACGCTCAGCAGCGCTGTGGATGTAGCAGTATGTTTCACCCACTGATACACCACCCATGGTTTAATAACACACACGTGTGCTGCACGACTGCAAGCTTTACAGCACTGGAAAGGCTCCGGTGCTTATACTTACAGGCTATTATAGCTGCTTATAAAGTATTTATCAGCGGTGGCATTTCAACACTTTCCTTCGCTCTGTGCAGATGAAATATGCCAGGATGATCACAGGTTAAGCTCCAGTTGTTGAGGTGGTTTTTAATATGAAGTGTGAAATAAATCCTTTTGTCCCTGCTTTTGATACTGGGTTTGATTAGAAGATTGTAGCAGAAGTGCGCGTGCAGCCGTAAATATTTAGTTTGTGCATCTGCCTGCTAATGACTTTCCAGTGAGCAGACTCTGGAGTGATAGCATGATTGCTTTCCAGAGCAAACAAGTGCCGTGTGGCACTGCACATTCCCGTTTCCACAGCCCCACTGCTCCCAGTGTCCCATCTCCTCCTGATTGTTGATCAGGCATTAAGAAAACACAACCCTCCCTCCCAGATTGGAGAGACTGGGGGAGGGTTTAAATTCTTCTGTGGCTTTTTTATTATTTTTATTATTATTATTCTTTCTCTTTTGAAGAACACAACTAGGAAATGATTGGATCTTTGACAGAACAAAGGTATTTTTGATGGGCTCTGTAATACAGTGTGTTAATGCGTCCAGTCCCTCATTGTCTGCTGTCTGATCCCATCCTTCTGCCAGACAGGCACTGCGGGATGAGTCACTTCTAATGTCTGATAATCAAGGTGAATTTTCAAAAAGCTGCCATTTTGGCATCACGCACTAGATCAACGGCTCAGGGACCAGGGGCGCAGCCAGGGCCATGGGAAGGCTGAGAGAGACACCTACTGCCCCTCGGCAGAACTGCAACAGGGAGCACAAACCCTGCCCTAGAACATGTCCGGGGGCTTTCATTCCATCCAGACATACATCATGGGAAGTAGACTGTGTTAATTACAAATTACAAATAACTTCAGCGCTAATGAAAATTATATACACAGGAGAAAAAGTCTTAGTTAAAATAGACTAGGGGCTAGAATTAGCTATCAACCATTTGGGGAATAGATTCTGTACCTACCGAATACATTATAGCCCATTAAATAACACGGTACAGACAGACACATGGAAAGAATTTCTCACCACAAATGCTGCGTAAGCAGCCACGCCTCTGGAGATGAATTCTAGCTAAGGCACCTACCTAGGGTGGTTTGGCGGGTACTAAGAGCCCTGTTCTCAAATGAAGAGAGGAAGGATTTTGGAGCTTTTGTGACCTAGTCTCCATCATGATGTTATTGTTCATGTGCTGAAATCCCTAATAAACAAAGGCTGATTAAAGGCACTTTGTGGCTGGTCTGCCCAAGGCGGCCACGATCCTACATGGAGAGAGGTCTGCGGTCACAAAGAGACGTTTCTTGTGACTTTTCTAAACAAGTTCTGTCCTGTCATAACGTGGATGAACATGGAATCGCTGGAATGGCTTCTCTCATTGGTCAGTAGCTGAGCACCTCGACATAGAAGCTGGATGTTTTGACTGGGGATATGCAGTCCTGGTCACCAGCTGAGCTATGCTGGGGTGATTTAAAGCTGAAGTTTCAAAGCCTTGTTCCACTGTGTGCGGAGCCCCTCAGCACAGCTCTGGGATAGACGCACAGGCATTTCCATGGCTATTGCCATGGTCGGCCAGGGCTCAGTACCTGTGTGAGCTTTATCTCTCCTCTTCTCTTCTTAGGAAAAGGGTGGCTGCTTTGCTGCTTAGATAGATTCCTGCATCTCTAGCATCCTCTGGAAGAGCCCTGCTAACAGAACACAGCACTTTGTGATTCTGCTGGGGACACCCTCCACGTCCCTCTCTGCCAAGCTGGAGCACTGCAGCCAGGAGCGGATTGCACAAAGGACGAACGTGTGTGTAGACACGACTACAGAGGTTTAAAATGGAGTATTTTGTGCACGTGGGCTTTTTTCTGAGAGGGATGCCACGCTGCTGCTGCTCTGCCCAGCCCTTTCGTCTAGGCAGCCACAGAAATGTACAGACCCCCTGCTGGTCTGATGCTGCATTGCACCACAAACCTGTTCACAGCCAGCACGAGAGCTTTCTCCGGCCTGTCACAGGACTCTATAGCGGCAATCTTTTCCCTCAGCAGGAATCTAGTTTAGGACAAAATCTTAAATCCCTTGGAGCCTGACAATCCCTGTTGCTGCTCCAGCAGTGAAGATATGTCTTCACTGCAGTATTAACTTGGCTGATCAGCCCCCAGGTCTGAGCACCGGCTAGCCCATTGCAAACCCACACTCAAGTTCCTGAGTCCTCCCTGGTGCTGTGCTCCTCTGTGCGTGTTGCTAGCACTTGGGGGCACATCCTGTGGTTCTTTGCACTGCACTGAGCTCAGCTGCTCTCTGAGTCTTTCCCAGGGAATAGTAGGAGAATTTGTCTGTCCTTCTGGGCACGTGGAGGAATTTGGGATGCCCTTGGTGGTGTGTCAGCATTCCATGGACTTAGCGCACATCTTCACTGCAGAGTGGGCAAATTACCAGTTCAAGTGAAAGCCTCACATGGGCTTTAGTGTATGCCCCCAACTGAGCCAGCTCTCCTCGGCTGAAAGCACCACCAAACTAGGGTGAGAGCGTTTGTGTGTGGACAGGAGGGGAACTAGGGGCAAGACTCTGGATAAGAGCCCAAGGTCACTGCAGAGTTAAGAGAGGCCATTTGGGCAGCCTGCTTCAACAGTCCTCCAGACAGATTTGGATTGCAAGCAGGAGTGCAGACAGCAAACCAGCTGGGTCACCATGTGCTCCTCACAAGCTCCTATCTAGACTGGTGCCCACACACACCGCTCTGCAGGTCAAGGTATCTAAAAGCCCAACCAACCACACTCCTCCTCTGTCAGTTCTTCTCTTTGGCACCTCTTGCAGGTGTGTATGGGGCAAGCTGAGGCAGGTGCCCCTTAGGAGGAGGGCTGGGAAATAGGCATGGCCCAGCTTTTGAAGACACAGTACTTCCAGAAAGGTCATACGAGTTACCCAGTAGAGTTCAAAGGACCCATACACATGTTGTCCTACTCATTTTCTTTGTGGGAATCTAATTTGGGCCCAGATATTGAGCAGCCTGGGTTGTGGGAAGCCACCAATCAACGGAACCTCATATCCATAAGGCTGACAGACAAATCCACAGACCTGACTGCCATCCTGAAGCTTCTGGATGCTGGGCATGGTTCCTGCGCACGAAAGAGGGACTGGCTTCCGTTGCTGGGGCTTACTTGTGTCCAAGAAGGCAGGAGGCTTTTCATCTAGTGCTGGTTCTGTCACTACTCAGTCTCCAGTCGGATGAGGATTCAGAAGGCAATAGTAGCTCTTTTCCCCATTATCTGCTCTGTAGGTCTCAAGGACCTTACAGTATCCTCACATCACCATCAGATTGATCACCTACAGTTCCTTTCATTTACAGCAGGAAGCCATCACCTCCAGACTGCAGCACTGCCGTTCGGAGTGCTCTTGGCACTCGGTATTCACAACACTGATGGGAAACAGAGCAGGGAATGCCGTATTCTCTCTCCTTAAATGACCTCTTGATAAAGGCTGCCTGAGTAGGAGAAGTAGCTTTTCGTATTCCACACATTCTCAACAGCACAATTCATATTCAACAAAGAGGAAGGCTGCCCGATTAATCCCCTGGGAGCCTGCTCCAGGACATGTCCAGGTGCAGTGGCCTATCCTCAGAACGTGTTCCTAAAAAAAAAAAAAAAATCCAATCTCTGTCATTCAGTAACAAGTCTCATGGGTCACAGCATCCCAGCATCATCAGTTCTGCAGAACAGTTGTTTTCTTTTTAAGCACTGTGGTCCAGAGGACAATGCTACACTTCTAGGCTATCCAGTCATTCCTCCTCCAGCAGAGCAGCATGAAATCCCACAAGCAGTATGTGTTTACCTCAACTAGTGGCCCTCCCAGATCAACCTTGTCAAGAGAAAATGCTGTCGGCGCTGTCATGCATCCATATCCAATGGACACCAGCCTGTCCGGCTGGAGCAAAAATGGGATGTAACCTAGGGAAGACGGACCTGGATAGATACCAGCTAAGTATAAACCCCTCAAATGACAAGCAGGTGGGAAGGACACCAAAGCTCTCCTTCCCAAACTCCTAAAGGGATCTCACCCACTTGTCTGAATGGCAACAGCCCTCACCTTTGTCAAGAATCAGCCAAGGGACCAGAGAAACCAACAAAGGCCCTCAACCTTGGAAAATCAGAGTCTGCTCCTCTGAACATTACATGCGAGGCAAACAGGACACAGGAGGAGACTCTCCCCAGGTAAGGGGGATCTCAGCCAACAGCATCATTGGTCTGACCGAAAAGTACTTTGTACCACAAGTGGATCATATTGCAGACTTCTCCAACAGGAAGTGCCCTGATTTCTGTCCCAGTCAGAGATATCCTCAGGCCTGATAGAAGGTCTTCTTTGAGAAGGTGACAGATTACTTAGACAGAGGCAATGCGGTAGATCTAATTTACCTCGATTTCAGTAAGGCGTTTGACACGGTTCCGCATGGGGATCTGTTAGTTAAATTGGAAAAGATGGGGATGAATGTGAAAGTTGTAAGGTGGATAAGGAACTGGTTAAAGGGGAGATTACAGCGGGTCGTGCTGAAAGGTGAACTGTCAGGCTGGAAGAAGGTTACTAGCGGAGTCCTTCAAGGATCGGTTTTTGGACCGACCTTATTTAACCTTTTTATAACTGACCTTGCACAAAGAGCGGGAATGTGTTAATAAAATCTGCGGATGACACGAAGCTGGGGGGTATTGCTAACACAGAGAAGGAC
>ML675639.1:5935292-5974440 GCA_007922155.1 Mesoclemmys tuberculata
ATTTGGGGTCGGGAAGGAATTTTCCTCCGGGGCGGATTGGCAGAGGCACCGGAGGTTTTTCGCCTTCCTCTGCAGCGTGGGGCATGGGTCGCTTGCTGATCGATTCCCTGCAGCTTGAGGTCTTCAAATCTCACTTTTGAGGATTTCAATAACTCAGTCATGGGTTCGGGGTTGTTATATATGTGTATGGGTAGGGTTTTGTGGCCTGCCTTGTGCGGGAGGTCAGACTAGATGATCATATTGGTCCCTTCTGACCTATGAGTCTATGAGTCTATAAGATGCTTTTTCCTTCCTCAGGCCAGGTCAATTAATGTATCCTTATTGCTGCTTCTTGCTCCACAATAATTGATATCCTTGTCCTCTAAGAAAGTCTATGGGATTATCTTGAAGGAGAGGGAAAAAACTGAACTACTCATAAAGCTCACAGGGTTCTACATTAACAATATCAATTCAGGAAAGGCCCTGGGCTCATGAGATTGTGGATGGCTCAGAAGACCTTGGCTCAACATGCAACTGTGCTCAAAAAAACAAAAGAAGGAGTTAGGTTGCATGAGGAACAGGATGGATAGAACTACAGAGGCTTTTATGACACCACTGTATAAACCCGTGGTTTGTCCTCATCTGGATACTGTGTGCAGAACTGGTCTCCCTATCTCAAAAAGGATATTGCAGAATGCGAGGGGATCAGAGAAGGGTGATCACAGTTATGGGTCTGGAAAAGCTTTTATATGAAGAGAAATTGACGAGATTGGGATTTTACCTGAGGAATGAGATGAATAAGAGGGGACATAATAAAAATACATAAAACAATCAATGATCTGGACAGGATGGAATAAGTGCTTCTCTTCTCCCTTGCATACTCAATGAAACTGAAAGGTGTCAAATTCAAAACCAATACAAATAAACACTTTTTTATACAATGTAATTAGACAGTGGAACTTATTGCCACAGGATGTTGTTGAGACAAGAACTTAGCAAGATTCAAAGAATTGGACATTTTGATGGATAAAAAGATTACAAAGGGTTGTTATAGTTAATAGAAACATTTTACAAGAGAGAGAAACCCTCATGCTTCAAATCATAAACCAGTCTCTAGCTGCCATTCAGTGATGGACAGATAAGTCAGCTTCCAGAGAGAAGGGGACAAACAACATTATAGTCTCTGCCAGAGGACAATACAGTGGTAACAAACCAGCTCCTCTACCTGGTCACAGCACCCTGCAAGCCACACAGGCAGCATTTTTCAGCCTAGGGTCCAGTTGGGAGGAACAAGCAAAACAGGGTCTTGCTGCAGTTACCGCCTCTGGGCATCAGCGTAATGCCTAGAGTGTACAAGTCAGGCAAATACCCTCCGGTCCTGCCTTTCATCTAGCTACGGCTTGGCTTGGAAATCCCCTGTGTTGGGAAGAAAGACAAAGCTCACTTTCTCTCCCATTCCCCAAAGCCTCTGCTGCTTTACTTATGGGTCCACCCAGGAGACATGGCTGTCAGTACCACCTCCCAGCAGCCTAACAAGCCACAGCTATCGCCCCTTCTCTCCACATATTGCATCTCAAGCAGCTTTAAGGGCTTCTTAAGTATCATCTTTCTGGCCAATAAAAGGCCTAACCCTCTCCTGCTTCACACAATGAGGGGCGCATGCACTTGTCCTGTACAGCCTCTGTTGGGTCCAGATCTCCTGAGACTACACCTAATTGCCTGGACTCTGAGAGATTGAACTTGCTTCAACACAGCTGCTGCAGCTGTCGAACAAATGGCTTATTCCAAGCTAGGAAAGACTCTTTTAGAAGGATTTGGAGGGTTTTGTTTGTATCATTCAGAAAGAAACAAAAACACCATGCGATCAGCCATCAGAGATGCACTGGAATTTCTTCTAGCAAGTTTTCAGAACATGAGCCTTGGTTACATCAGGTTTTGGTTTTTGGCACTATCAAGCCACATTTGCCATTTTCTAACCTAATCCTACAGCTCCATGCCACTAGGTTTTTCAGAGTCGTCATTAGAACAGAGACCATTTAGCCATCAGTTTGTCAGCCAGCAGACCTTGAGTCTGGTTCTTCAAGTATTGATTTAAATCTCTTTTAGTGCAGGCATATCTGCCTTTATTCACAATTTAAAGTAGTCTTTTTCCTAGCCGTTTCTTCACTTCAACAAGAAGATGAAGTGAACTACTTCCAATCAAATATCCCTACCTGCAGTTCTTTCCCAATAAAACCACACTTCACCGAGCTGCAGATTCAGTCCCTAAATAGAACATGGGGTTTCATTTGCACCAGAGTCTGTCTTTCACCATTTTATGCAAGCCTCAGGCATGCTCTAGAAAAGTCATTGCATACCCTAGTTGTTAAACGAGCCATCATATGCCATTTGCACAGGATTAGGGAGAGGTGAAAGGCAGAGGCTCTCCATTTTAAATGATAACCTGATAAAGCATTGCTTCTAATCTATCAGGTTCTACCAAAATTCCTCCTTGGGATATTAAGAATCATTTCACTAGTAGACTGCCACACTATGGGCATAAAAGAACAGTGTTACATGTGGCGAACACTGCAGAACTGTGATGTGGTCTTTGATTCAATTTTTTACCGGCACTACAAAATCAATGTACAATCTTCAGCTGGTGCAGCTTTTGGCCACAGACCTCTTTGAGATGTTCTCGATTAACCCCTGAAAAGTAAATAATTGGGACACTTGGGCTTTTTGCCTCTGAGTTTGAATGTTGAGTCCCACCCTTTTATGAGTGGTTACTGCTTTGTGCTTCCCAGAAGCATGGAGACCATGTCACTGAATGGGCCATAGAAAATAAAATAGAAAATTGTCTTTCCTTCTTTATAATTGTAACTTCTCATCCACTGAGACACAAGGCCCCTTGCTAGGTGATGATTGTCAGACAAAGTAGGGTTTATGCCATCAGTAACTTGTGGATATGTGTTAGCAGTGGGGGAAAAACTTGACCTGCAAGTTATCTGCTTTTTCTCTTCCGATCTGTGGATGAACACATTCTGGCTTACATGTGTTGCAGTAGGATTCATCTTTGAGTGCGTCTCCCAGGGCCTGTGGAGCAGCTCAGTGGTTTACAATAAGGCAGAGTACGGAATCTTGCTGAAAACTGGAGTCAATCTGCCTTTGTAGCTGAATGAGATGGGAAGAATGCCCCTGTGGCATCCATCTCAGCAGACAAAATCGCTATGAGCAATTAAAACTAGTGGTATGGAATGCTCGGAGGTTTTCTGATTTCTTTAAATAAGAGGGAACAACTAAGAATGGAGGGGAATGGGATGGAGGAAGGGAGCATTCCTACCTTTCTTGCTGCTGTTGGGCCTGTCCTCTTGCTCCCATTGAAGTGGGTGTAAGCTTTATGGTGCCATTGACGGCTGGGAGCCTTGTTTGGAAGAGGGAGCAGGGCAGCAGCACAGCATTTTACACTGGGAAAGCTATAGAGTGGCAGCGGGAAAAGAGAGAAATGTGCTAAACATTGAGAAGAGCAGAGCTGACACGTGTGCTGTCAGTGAGTATCTCCAGGCAATGGGTAGCAATCAGCAGCCTTCAGTACCATGCGTCACAAGAAGTTGATGATGTGCCTGTGCTCACTGGCTGCCTTTCTCCAGAGAGCTCCCAGAGGATAGCGCTGGGCAGTTGCCCTTCTTCCCTCAGGGGTGTCCCTAGGAGGTTACGCTCTTACTCTCTGACTCAGGGTTTGAGGAGAACTGGGGAGGAGACATGGCTGAAGTCCGCTGAGGGTGCTAATAACATTCAACTTCATACTGTCATCTCTTCCAGCCCAGAGTGTGCTACTGGGACCTGCCTGTGCATCTGGCCCAGAAAAGAACAAACTGGCTGGGGCTCAGTTACAGACTGGGGACCGACGAGCCAGGCAGCAGTTCTGCAGAAAAGAATCTGGGGGTTACAGTGGATAAGAAGCTGGATGAGAGTCAGCAGTGTGCCCTGGTTGCCAAGAAGGCTAATGGCATATTGGGCTGCGTTAGTAGGAGCATTGCCAGCAGATCACGAGAAGTGATTATTCCCCTTTATTCGGCATTGGTGAGACCGCATTTGGAGTATTATGTCCAGTTTTGGGCCCCCCACTACAAAAAGGATGTGGACAATTTGGAGAGAGTCCAGCAAAGGGCAACAAAAATGATTAGGGGGCTGGAGCACAAGACTTATGAGGAGAAGCTGAAAGAACTAGGCCTGTTTAGTCTGCAGAAGAGAAGAATGAGGGTGGATTTGATAGCAGCCTTTAACTACCTGAAAGGGGGATCCAGGGAGAATGTAGCTAGGCTGTTTTCAGTGGTGGCAAATGACAGAACAAGGAGCAACGATCTCAAGTTTCAGTGGGGGAGGTCTAGGTTGGACATGAGGAAAAAGCTTTTCACTAGGAGGGTGATGAAGCATTGGAATGGGTTACCTAGGGAGGTGGTGGCATCTCCATCTTTAGAGGTTTTTAAGCTGTGGCTTGACAAAACCCTCGCCAGGATGATTTAGCTGAGGATAGTCCTGCTTTGAGCAGGGGATTGGACTAGATACCTCCTGAGGTCCCTTCGAACTCTAATATTCTATTATTCTATGGTCATGATTGGAGTGATGGTGGGGGGCGTTTGCAATTTGGGGGTCTGATAGATTCCCAGCAGCTCAAAAAGCATCAAATAGCAACAGTGACTAGGATGGTTTTTTTGCCATTTGCATCTGGCCAGAAGTTTTTGACCTTTCCTCATAGATGAGACACTTGGCTTTATAATCTCAACTGGATTACTGCAACGTGCTTTGCATGGAGCTAGCCCAGAAGCTGCAGCTGTGGTAGGGTGAGCAGCCCACTCATTCAAGGGAGAATTTGCCCCAGCACTTGACATTAGTGCTGCCTTTTGCTTTTCAGTTACATCTGAAGACGTTCAGTTTTGACCTATAAGGCTATAAATTGCCTGGGGCCTGCTTCTGCCCCATGCCAAGGTGGCACACACTGACTGGCCTGAATTCTCTTGCTGCAACAGGGAGGGATCTGCTGGCAGAGTATTCTCTGTGTGGGCCCATTTGCTTTCAGACTGGAACATCTTAGACTTGTTCTTCAAGATGTGCTACAGAAGCCATCTGTTTGGGGAGGATGGAAGGAGTCGTATTCTCCCCGAGTTTCATGCTGTCTGGCTCTTTATATGGGTGGCTTTGCTGTTCTTTTTTCATTGTTCTGAATGGTAGTTTTAATTGATGGCAGGGCACCTACACCTGGGACAGGTATCCTTTATGTTGCTTTCAAATCTAAATAAATAAATAAATGCACAGAATGATACATTTGTGGACAATAGCAAAATGCAGCAAAAATCAGACTCTGTCCCAGGATCCGTGCCTATAATTTTCTGCTTGTCTTGATGTTAAGACATCGGGGTGTTTGTTTTTGTATTTTTGTGGTGCATGGGAGATTTTCCTGTGGGTTTTTCAATGAGACACTTAAAATGGCTTATGCAAATTGTCCCATCAGCAGCGCTGCATCCAAACACAAAAAGTTATTGTGCAGCTGGGATCTGTCAAAAGGGTGGGGCCTCCATTTTACTCTGAAAAAAAATTTTTAGCAGATGCCCCCTGAGCATACTCAGCGATATCTGGGGTTTGCTTAGTTTTGATCTGGGAAGGCGGTAGGCCTCACATAGACTGTCCAAGTTAAGCTTAAAAATGTAGCTATTTTTCTATAGTCCTGTTCAAAGAAGTGTTTCTAGAACTCTCTGACATTGGTGGAAGTGGTTTTTGGTTTTTTTTCACTCTCTCCATAACTTGGAAATAGTTGAAGAGATTTTACTCAAACATTTGAATAAATGAATCTTGAGGCAGAGACTCAGCATGGAGAATTTCAGCCTCAAAATGTGAATGTTTCCAAAAGTTCTGAGCATGTGAACAGAGGAGGTTTTCATGCCCACTGTTTTGTGATCCTAACTATTTCCTCAGTCCTGCAAACTTTCAGGCATGTGTGTAACTTTAGCCCATGTGCTCTAAAGAGAACAAACAGCTGGAATAATTCATTCAGTCCAAGATCCTACAGGAATTCTTAGACAATCTACTCAAAGTCTTGATCAGCCCCATTAAACATAAATCTGAATAATAAGTGTTTTGGCAGGGAAAGACCATCTGACTATCTAGTGTATCCAGCTCAGAAATGTGGAAAGTAGATTTTTAAAGCCAGAAGGAATCATAGTGATCCTCTAATCTGACCTTTTGCCTGGCACACGCTGTAGGCTTTCTTTGAATTAATTCCTGCTTCAAGTCCGACATCTGTGGTTGAACTAGACCATACCTTTTAAAAAAAATCCAATCTTGATTTAAAAACGATGGAGTGATTGAGAGTCCTCTATAACCCATGGTAAATTGTTTCAAATGTTATTTACGTTCACTGTTAAAAATGTGGTTTATTTATAGTCCAAATTTGTCTACCTTCATCTTTTAGCCATTGGATCTTCTTATACTTTTATTTGCTAGACTGCACAGTCCTCCATTATCAAATTTCTGTTCCCCATATAGATATTTGTGACTCAAGTATGTTATCAAGTCACCTCTTAACCCCCTCTTTGTTAAACTAAATAGATTGAGATCTTTGAGTCTATCACTGTAAAGCATGTTTTCTAATCCTTTAATCATTTTCATTGCTCCTTTCTGAGCCCTCTACAAGTTATCAACATCCTTTTTTAGTTGTGGACACCAGAACAGGACACAGTATTCTAGGTAGCTGTTGCATCAGTGCCAAATACAGAAGTAATATAACCTTCCTATTCTTACTAAATATTCCCATGTAAACATCCACAGCTCGCATTAGTTCTTTTGGCCACAGCATTACACTGGGAGCTCATGTTCAACTGATTATTTACTGTGACCCCCAAGTCTTTTTTTCAAATGCACTGCTTCTCAGGGTAGAGTCCCTCATCCTGTAAAAATATGGGCTGCATTCTTTGTTCCTAAATATATGAACTTACATTTGGCTGTATTGAAATGCATTCTGGGATTCACTCTGAAACACCCTAGCTAATAGGACTCTGGCAGGGTGGACCATGCTCATTAGCCTGAGTAATTGGACAATTGGTCTAAGAGAAGGGTCCTCCAAAATAAGCCTGCAGCCAGCATGTACTTCAGTTGTCTCAGTTTGCCTTGCCATTGGAAATGGTCTGGCCAAGAGTGTGCGTGAGTTGGTGCGTAACTGCTCATCCACTTCAAACAAATTCTTGTGCAGTCTTCAACAATCTAATAATCCCCGCAGCACTGGGGGACCAGCCAAAATGACAGGTGATGGGCATTGCTGGGTGTCGTAATCATGAACCTGCACATGTGCAGGTCAAGACTTTGGTTGCTCTGTATTAAACTGGGTTGTCTCTGTTGTCTGGCAGAATCTCGATTGACTCGGCTGTTCCACTCAGGGACACTACGGCAGACCTCAACCTGAGGAGGGGGTGAGGAAAGGTGCCCTAAAAATTGCTCATCCTGAACAGCCCTGACCAGCTCACCCCCCCCAGAGGGTGTCCCATCAAAAGGTCGAAATTCAAGCAAGCCTTGCAAAGTTTCTTTGTGTCTCAGCGTTGCAATGGGGAGCGTTCAGACACTCCTTGGCTATGCAAACCAAACTCCGAATTAAGCGCTGACAATGGTAAGTGTGGAGTGCAGATGAAACGCTTCAAAGACACTGAAATAAAATCTGTGAAAACCGACTGTTTCTGACTGGACTGTGAGCACCTGGCAATTGATGGTGTTGCACGGCACGACGCTGCGGGGTGGCTGTCTGTAACTTGGAGGAGAATCAAATGGAGCAGCTGGAAGCACAGCACCAGGCACGGAAACAACGTGCAGCTCAGTCAACGCAGCGAGGCAGATGTCTCTGTGGCCAATGCAGTAAATGTTCTTCCTGAATTGGTCTGTGGAGCCTTGCAAAGACCCATTAATACGAGCTGTGATTGTCAGCTTTGTCCTCAACATTGAGGGACCATCATCATTGTCATTGAAATGCATATAGTGTTGCTTGTGCCCAGCTTACCAAGTGAGGGGAGAGCTCTCGTTCAGTGACCTGTCCTTTTCATTAATTGCTTCCCCCCAATCTTTGTGTTATCTGCAAACTTTGTCCAGGATGCTATATTTTCTTCCAGGTCATTGATCAAAATATTAAGCAGTAACAGTCAGAGTGCTGCAGAGACTCAGCTGGTGGTTTAACTCATCTCAGTTCCTCATCTGGGTGCAGTTCTGGTCTCCCATGTTTAAGAAAGATTAATTCAAACTGGAACAGGTGCAGAGGAGGGATACTAGGACAATCCACAGAATGGAAAACCTGCCTTATGAAAGGAGACTCAAAGAGCTTGGCTTGTTTAGCCTGGCCAAAAGAAGGCTGAGGGGAGATATGATTGCTCTCTCAGGGAGGGAAAGGAGTTACGTAAGTTCAGCACCAATGTGGACACAAGAACAAATAGATAAAAACTGACCATCAGAAAGTTGAGACTTGAAATTAGATGCAGGTTTTTAACCATCAGGGGGGTGAAGTTCTGGAACAGCCTCCCAAGGGGAGCAGTGGGGGCAAGAAATGTAGCTGGCTTCAAGACTGAGCTTGATAAGTTTATGGAGGGGATGGTGTGATGGGACAGCCTAGTTTGGCATTGACTGATCTTTGACTACTGGTGGTAAATATGCCCAATGGCCTGTGATGGGATGTTAGATGGGGGGGTTCTGAGTTACTACAGAGAATTCTTTCTGGGTGTCTGGCTCGTGAGTCTAGCCCACATGCTCAGGGTTTAGTTGATCACCATATTTGTGGTCAGGAAGGAATTTTATCCCAGGGCAGATTGGCAAAGGCGCTGGAGTTTTTGCCTTCTTCTGTAGCATGGGGTACAGCTCATTTGCTGGGGGATTCTCTGTACCTTGAAATCTTCAAATCATCATTTGAGGACTTCAATAACTCAGTCTTAGGTTAGGGTCTATTGCAGGAATGGATGGGTGCAGTTTTGTGGCCTGCGTTGTGCAGGAGGTCAGACTAGATGATCATAATGGTCCCTTCTGACCTTATAGTCTGAGTGCGTGAGTCCTCCCTGTTTCCCTGAGTGCCCCTGTCACTTGTTTTCATTCAAGTGACACCATTTATTTTTGATCTAAACTAATTATTCTTTTCTGCTGTTTGATGAACTGCAGGGTATTGGGAAGTGGAGCAGGGGGAAGCAGGATGTGTGTGTTCTTCATGGGGAGTCAGACTCTTTACAGACAATGCAGGGCTAGAGTTGAAAGTGGACAGATTGGTAGATGATGACCTGATGTCACAGGCTGTGTACTCTTTCCCATCTCAGGGAAACCTCATTCTTGAGCCAAATTCAAGCGTGATATTAATGGGGGTGAGCCCTGGGAAGCTGGGCCACATTCAGGGTGTGTTAAGTGGGGTGCATTAAATATCAGGTGTAAAATGATTAGCAAACGGATCGATGTGAAAGCCAATGAAATGTATATTGATTTGATGTTCATCATGTGTCTAAAATTAGCGGAGCTGACCTGCTGAGGGAGCAGCCAGCAGTGTGATGGGGTAGCAGGAAGAGCATATAAGGTGAAGGGAAGGAGGAGAGGGCTTTAATGTGTTAAACTCAGTCTGAGCGCTTCTTATTTTAAACTTTCAGGTGTGTTGCGGAGCTGGGTCTCACTCGTCACAGGGGCTGGGACATGTTTGAACAAATTTGGATTAGAAATCAAGTTTTAAAATCTGACTTTTAAAATCTCCCTTTGCCCATGGTGAAGCTTTCCTTTCTTTCTGGCCTGGAGCAGCATGAGCCTTGTTCTCTAAATGTAGGACAATTAGGATGCTTGTGCCAAGAAATAGGACATCTGGCCTCCTACCTTAGGATAGGCCAAAAGTCAATTGACTCATTGAAAAGTAGGCCACCTGGCCACTTCACATACAAGGTCACGTGCCACTTCTCAGCCGATGAGTAGCTGATCAGTACTTCCACTGGCTACGGAAGAGTACATCTACTGTGAGAAGGCACTTGGTCAGGAGATCTGCCTTCTGTTGCCATCTCTGCCATAGATGCTCAGTTAGATCTTGAACAAGTCACTTGAGCTCTGGATTTTCTCAGCTGCAGATGAAGATGTTTGCAAAATTACAGACCTAATTTGTGTGCACAATAACCATATTACGACTGCATGCATAACTAAGTATTGTCTCCACAAATAGCCTGTTATGCATATAACTAGCCATTCGGATGCACAAATATCATATTTGCTTGTATAGTCATAGTTACAGCATGTGCAGTTGAGGCATGTGTATAGTTTAAAAAATCAAGCACTTAATTTGACCATGCCTTAATTGTCACCATACAAAGTGGGTGTAATGATACCTGCTCACCTCACAGGTGGCTGGTGAGGTTTAGTTAACAGAAGTTCATAGACTGGTTTGAGATCCTCACGTGGAAGGTGCTAGAGATGGGCAAAATAGCACTGCAGTAATAGTGCAAATCTTACTAAATCATAAGCCCCAGGCCTAGCCCTGTTGGACTGCGTTTGCTAACCCAAGTGGATAATCAGCATATAGATGGTAGGCAGGGTTGGTTGAGGACACGTAAATACATGAAATCAAAGCACTTTTTGTTCATGAGCGATTTCTTCCCCATAATGGGCAGTCAGTGTCTCTGTATACAGTCACAGGGTGTGTGCCGTGTTCCGGTGAGAATGGAAAGACTATCTGATAGTGTGAGAGCGAGGGGTGTGTGTGTAAAGACAGACACGGTGATGCTCCTCGAAATAGAAAACATCTAAATCGCTTGCCTCCCTCCCACATCTGTCTGTCAGCTCTTCTGAATGAAATCTCGGCTTTCTTTGTTTTCCTGATTCCCATTTTTATCCTAAAATATTCACTCCAAGTTCCACTTCACAGACGTGCCTAATCTAATCTCCATGTCTGCTTTCTAATTTTCACAGTCAGGATAAAACAAATCGGCTGGCATTAATTGCCTGCGCAGTGGCCTGAAGCTTTGAGCTGTGATTTACGAGCTTGGAGCAGGCGCTCTGCAACACATTTTTCTTAATTTACTTTTAATGAGTCTCTCAATTAATTTTCTTGGAAACATCTTAATGATGTTGGAGGCGGGTGTTAATGAGGTCTACACCAGCTTCTCATTTTGCATATTTTAAAGGGCTGAATGGCATCACAAGCATGTGCTCTCAGTTTTAAGAAGGGAAGCTGCTTATGGTTGGATGCATAATTTTTTCTAATTTAGTGCCTCTGTCTTTGCTTAACCTGTCAGACTTCACGGGTCTATTGGTAGGTCTTAGACCAAACCCCAGTCTCTCTCTCTCACACACACGCCTTCTGACTCCACTAGCGCAGTGAAAATGCACAGCCTGCCATGGTGCCAGGGCAGCATGTCGGGGTCATTTACCTCCCAGAATGATCTTTGTTTTTTGCAGCAGTTACACTGTTGACTCATAGTTAGCTTGAGATCCACTGTGACCCGCAGAACCCTTTCCACAGTGCTCCTTCCTAGGCAGTCATTTCCCACTGCGTATTGCTGCAACAGATTGTTCCTTCCCCAGTGCAGTACTTTGCATTTGTCCTTTTTGAATTTCATCCCATTTACTTCAGACCAATTCTCCAGAGCATTTTGAATTTTAATCCTATCCTCCAAAACATTTGCATCCCCTCCCAGCTTGGTATAGCCTGCACACGTCATAAAGTTGTACACTCTATGCCATTATTCAAATCATTGATGAAGCTATTGAGCAGAACAAGACCTAGAACTGATCTCCTCCAGACCCCAGTCAGTATGCCCTTCCAGCTTGACTGTGAACCACTGATAACTACTTTCATAGACTCATAGACTTTAAGGTCAGAAGGGACTAGTCTGACTTTCTGCATAATGCAGGCCACAGACCCTCACCCACCCATTCCTGTAGTAGACCCCTAACCTGTGACTGAGTTACTGCAGTCCTCAAATAATGGTTTAAAGACTTTAAGGTACAGAGAATCCACCAGCAAATGACCCATGCCCCATGCTGCAGAGGAAGGCAAAAATCCCCCAGGGTCACTTCCAATTTGCCCTGGGGGGAAATTCCTTTCCAGCCCCAAATATGGTGATCAGCTAAACCCGGAGCAAGACTCACCAGCCAGACACCCAGAAAGAATTCTCTGTAGTAGCTCAGAGCTGCCCTATCTAACATCGCATCGCGGGTTTCTCTCGGAACAGTTTTCCAACCAGTTATGCACCCACCTTACAGTAGTTCCATCGAGGCTGTATTTCCCTAGTTTGTTTGAGAAGATCTTGCAAGACAGTATCAAAAGCCTTACTAAAGTCCAGATATGCCACATCTACCATTTCCCCTGTATCCACAAAGCTTGTTGCCCTGTTAAAGACAGCTGTTAGGTTGCTTTGACAGGATTTGTTCTTGACAAATCTATGCTGACTGTTACTCATCATCTTATTATCTTCTAGGTGTTTGCAAATTGATTGCTTAATTATCCATTATCTTTCTGGGTACTAAAGTTAAACTGACTGGTCTGAAAGTCCCTGGGTTGTCTTTATTTCCCTTTATATGGATTGGTGCTGTTTGCCCTTTCCCACTCCTCTGGAATCTCTTCCGTTTTCCATGACTTTTAGAAGACAATCACTAATGGCTCATATATCTCCTTAGTCAGCTCCTTGATTATTCTAAGATGCATTTCATCAGGCTCTGGTGACTTGAAGGCATTGAACTTGACTAGTAACTTTTAACCTCAGATCCTACCTCATTTTCACTGGCATTCACTATATTAGACGTCCAAACACTGCTAAACTTTTCGGTGAAAAAAACAAGCAAGTTGTTTAGCACTTCTGCCATTTCCACATTTTCTGTTATTGTTCCCCTTCCCCATTGAGTGATGGGGCCTGTCCTGTCCTTGGTCTTCCTCTTGCTTCTAATGTATTTGTAGAATGTTTTCTTGTTACCCTTTCTGTCTCTAGCTAGTTTAATCTCATTTTGTGCCTTGGCCTTTCTAATTTTGTCCTACGTGCTTGTGCTTTTTGTTTATATTCCTGGCACTTACATAGGCAGCATCCATGTACCACTTTCTCCCCATATCATCCCCTCCTGCTCCTGATGATCTCATTTGTGGATGAGGCTTCTGCCCAAGGCTTCCCTGCATCTCACGCCAAAGCTGTGGGGGGAGATGAGACAGTTACATATGGAGCTTCTGTTTGCTGTCCTTCTGTACCTGCTTGGGGTGCAGTAGTCAAAGCAGGAAAACAGAGACAGGGCCAGGATCATTGGACCAAGCTGGCATTTTCTAGTTCAGTGGCAGTTCCCAGGCCTGACCTGAGCAGTGGCTGCTGGTCTCTTTAAGGCAGGTACTGGGAATTTGCTTCTCAGTCTGTCCTTTCTAACGTATTCCCTCCTCTGGTTTACAATTGCTTTTGTCTTTAATTGGCGACTGTGTGTGTGCTTCAGTGAAATATGGCAGCTGAATTGCCTTTTTGTTTTCTCACAGCATGTCGGTCTTCATTAAATCAGAGAGGAATGATAAAGGATTTGCTTTTGTCCCCGCCAGAACGTGGCAGCTGTTTAATTTCAATTAACATGGCACTGAAAAGAATAACATTAAGGCAGTAATTAAAGTGAGACAGGGCTTCTCGCTCACCTCCAGCACTCTCCTGACTGTGAGGAGCTGAGTCATTCCTTAGCAAAGGAGGCTAAGTTGGATTTGGGGGAATTCTACTGCTTTGGGCTTTGTTCTTCTGTCACATGAATGACAGCCCAGGGCCACAGGAGAGCAGCTTTACTGCACTTACTGCTTTGGATAGTGTCCACACCGCACTGCTGAGCCAGCCAGAATTCCACTGCATTCTCAGCCCAGACACGATGGGCTGATCCCCTCCTACCAAACCCCCTCCCCACAACAAGTCTGAACCACCCAACTTCTGGTCCTTTGCTCCACCCTCCCACACTGCTGGTTCTTCAAGACTCCCCCCACTGAGATGTGTTCTGATTTCCCATCCTCTCTCAGCTATCGGACAATCACAGCTTCCCACTGGACAAGCTTCCTGTTTCACTCCCTCTGGACAAGCACCTGACCCTTCACATATTCCAGTTGGAGAAAATCAGGTACTTTCTAAGGCCCAATTGGCATTACAGCTTCTAACCACGTTTGTAGCTGGCAACTGGCATGGCTGTCTCTATACTTGGTGTCCACTTGCAACATAGTCAGTGCTCAGTTAGTAACCATGGGTGGCAGCTAACATTTTTTTACTCCTTGAAGAGGCTGAGACCAGCACGTGTCTTCCTGTAACCAGGCTGCAACGCTTGTTTTGCTGTGCTCGCTGACCCAGTCATCGACTGGGTGGGCAGGCCCGCCTTCCTCTCAGCTCCGTGCAGTAGGACTTGCACTACACGCGTGTGTGCGCATCCTCTGCAGAAAACTGCCCCAAACTTCCCAGAATGCCCAGATGTGGACAGTCGGGCAGCATGGTAGGTAGAGGTGCACAAGTGTGGCTGACACTTGGCTGTGTTGTGGGAAAACAGCAGTTTGAACAGTGTGCAGCAGGATCAGATGGGTCATTCATGACTGGTTACAAAAATACGGTTGAACTTTTAGTGTGGATTATGCAGTTATTAGCACTCCAAGCCGTTTCGCATCCTCTGGGTGTGGGGAGCAAACAGATACGTAGGGTTTTAACAGCTCGTTTATGGCATTCTCACAACTACAGTGAACGACTTGGGTATGCAGACTGGACGTGGGATGTTAATGCAAAGGCTGGTGTGTTGGATAGGAAGCCATCAGACAGAAATGCTTTCCCTTAGTTATTACAGAGGTAATATCTTTTATTGGAGCAACTTCTGTTGGTGAGAGAGACGCACTTTTGAGCTGACACAACGCTCTTCTGCGGGTCAGGGAAAGGTGCTCAGAACATCGCCACTGAATACCAGGTGGAACAGATTGTTTAGCATAACTAGTCCCTTCATTATTAATTATTCTCTCTAATATCCTGGACCCAATATGACTACAACAACCCTGCATTTCCTAAGTGCAGCAGGAGTATCAGGCTGCCTGAGAGTAAGGGAGATGAGTGAGGCTGTTGCTTTCAGAACTTACTTTTGCATTTCCTGACTTCTCAGTGTTTAACTTCGATGCTTCATTAGCATAAGCTTTTGCATTTAATTTCTTTGCCTTATATTTATATGCCACCTATACTATGAATGTGTGAAGCTCTATATAAGTGCTATGTGTTATAATAGGTGCTCAAATTTGTTAAGGTTACCGAATGGACTAACAGATACCACAGTGATGAGAGAGAAAGAAGTTGCAAATCATTAAGCTCCCATTTTCACATCTCTTTTGAAATGGAATTTTCCAGAGTGATGCTCTGTTCAAGGTTTACACAGATTTACAAACCTCATCAGTAACTTTTGAGTTGGGAAAAAAAATACACTTTTTTGGTTCTAAAGGGATTCTAACCACATTTTTTAGGGTGGATTAGAGCAAAAATGCTTGGAAATTGAAATCTGGTCTTGGTCTGGTCCTCATGGCGCAGTAGTGCCTTTGCTGGATTTCACAAACTTGGTGAAAGTGGAAACACCTTATGTATTACATATGGCAAATACATGCTCCAAAGGGGGCGCTTATTGAAGCACAGGATAGTTAATATGTATACATGGTGTCTGATGGATGACCAGGTAGTTACCTAAACAGCTGTTTTAATAGCAGACACATGATGTGTGGGCATGTGGATTACCTCCAAGTGCCGAATTCAGGCACACCTGTTCGTGGTTTGGCCCATTTCCCTAATGCATAGGTCATTGCTCCACCAGGCGGTGGGGAGAAAAAACAGTGAACCTCAAAGTATGAACAACAAACTGGGGACTAGCCAGTTGAAGCAGGGCATGCACAAGAGTCAGGGCACAGCCCCACTATGAGAGAGCAATGAGGGTACATCTGGAATGGAAACAAACAGCATGGCACTAGCAGTTATTTGCTTCAGAGAGCAGCCTTTGTAGTTCTCAGATACCTAAAGCTCCCTACAAACCTTTGTGCTTGTTGTTTTTCTGCCTTGCACCAGTGCAAATGTTGCTAAATAACAGGCGAAAAACAGCTGTAAAATTATGAGGACAGTTCTTGCTGGCAGAGTGCCACAGTAGGGTGGGTGTGGAAAGCTGGGTACTGCATCAGAGCACGTGATGCGTGAGCAGGTGTGGTTGGACTTGTCATGAGACAGGGATGGAGATACAGAATATTTCACCTCCAGCTCACTGATCTGAATTTGCCTTGGCTTAGGTCATCTTTACATGAGTAGCATCCATAGGGGCTGTGACCAGTATAACTATAGCAGAACAATTATTCTGGTGCAGCTGGGCCAAGAAATTTCCCCACATAGAAAGAAGAGTCCTGGAGCACTTTAAAGACTAACACATTTCTGCAGGCATAAACTTTCGTGGGCTTCGATGAGACGAAATGGGCTGCAGGCCACGAAAGCTCATGCCTACAGAAATGTGTTAGTCTTTAAAGTGCTCCAGGACTCCTGTTGTTTTTGCTGGGTACAGACTAACACGGCTACCCCTCTGGAGCTTTTTCCCACGTAGAGAAACCCTTAGTTGTTCCCATCCAGCAGCTGTCCAGTAGCACGAGTGAAAAGATTTGCTGGTCCCCATTCACTTTCTGTTGAACTGTGTCCATGTCACAAGGCGACCATCACAACAGGCACAAATCAGGACACTGGTGAGCATCCTGACAAAGGGCACGTTGGCCGTGGAGACAGAAATAATGCCTCCAGGTGTACTCTCGAGCACAGGGTTGATGCATATGGCTGGGCCGTGTGAGGAAGCTGGCACTGCAGCTGCCAGTGCTGTGTCTGCTCCCTGGATACAGAGGTGCTCAGTCTGGCACCTTTTAATGAGTTCTAAACATTAGACTTCAAAGAAAACAAGAGAAGATGCGCAACTCCTTGGGAAGGTGCCATGGTAACAACTGCTGCTGTATATTTCTAGGTAGACTTAATTCTGCACCCCAACTTAGCAGCAGTAACAGGACATTGTTTATTGCTCTGACTTCAGCAAAGTGCTGCAGGTGTTTTTTTTCCTGGTGGTTATGTTTGAATCTTCTTAGTCAGGAAGGAAATTAAGGAAATTAACATGCCAGAAGAGGGGTGATGGTGGGAACTTCAGGTTCACCTCCCAGGTGCAGTGTAGGACATACCTGTGAAGGTAGCAATGTCTTCTGGTCTCTCTGCTGCCAGCGTTCGAATTTCTGCCTGATTAGCGATCTCTAATACAAAACCTTTTCATTTCTCCCCAGCCATTTCCTCTTCACAAGAGAGAGGCGTGCATTGCTTCCATATTCTGTGCATACAGCACTGCTAGTCGCACCTGCTGCTCCCCAGACCTTCTTTGTTAATTCTGCTCCCTCATTCTCTCTCTTCCTTCTGTACGTGTCCACACACATGGAACGTGGGGGAAAGGATTGATCCAGAACATCAGACTAGCCCTGCTGGGCAGTCCGACCACAAGCTGAAGCCAGTGCAGGCACCTTCCGTCCTCTCTGTTTCAGTTTCATGGAAGGGGAGTGGTTGGCACTTTTGCTTTACAAACACTTGGGCTTTTTCACTCAGCTCCCCATGAAAGGTTACTAATGGGTGTCTTGTGCTCACTGTGTTCACCCTTCGCTCTCCACTCCAGATGGTCTCTGTTTAGCTATTAAAATAGGCTCAGGATGGACATTAATAATGGGAAGGTCAGCCTGGCAAGGGCTGTCTGTGAAGGAGGCACCTACTCTTCCCTGTGATCAGCCTGACTACTGACAGTACCTGAAGAGGGGAGAGGCGTTTGGATTGAAATAAGTGGTGCCTCCATCTCCCCTTAAATACCAGAGCCAAGGAGCAAGACATGCCTTGAGCTGAAGCTGAAGGGCCAGGTCTACCACGGTGCAAAAGGAGCCAGTGGATGCTGAGTTAGCAGCTTTTGTTAGCACTGCTCAGGGTTCGCACGGAGCGTTTGGTGGCCGCCAGCCCCACCCCACAGCTCCTTCTGTGCGTCCCCATGTTAATACAAGCAGTGCAGGAACTCCAAGGGCCTTGGAGCAGACTTGTCAGGCAACCGCGCTCTCATTCTTAATGCTGAGGTGGTGTTTGCAAGTTCCCATGATGTCTACCAAAGCACTCTCTGGTTCTGTTCTGTTCTGTATCGGTTCTTATACCTTCCTTATCACCCTCGTATCTGAACACCCTCCAGTAGTGCAATAAGTGAGATTGGGTGAGGTCAGAGATAAACAACTGAGATATTTGTACACTGATGTGAAGAGCCTGGACGACAAAATAGAAGAACAAAAACTACTGGTGTAGAACGTGAAACTGGACGTTCTAGGGCTAATGGAAAGATGGTGGACTAGCAGCCACACTGGAATTCAGGTATTGTAGGTTATGCACTGTGCAGGACCGAGAAATTAAGGTAAAGGTGCGGGTGGTGTTGTACATCTATAATGCAGTAGACTGTAAAGAAATAAGAAGTGATAGTATGGATAAAACAGAATCGGTCTGGGTCAAAATCACCTTGGGGAAGGATTGTGAGAAAGGTTCTATTGAGGTAGGATTAGGAGTCTGCTACAGACTCCCAGGGTCAAGTTTGTATATGAACAGAGATCCTTTTTATAATATTAGAGAGAGAAATACTACCAGAAATCGTCATTATGGGAGACTTTAACTTCTTAGCTATAGATTGGAGAACAAATGCTACTCATAATGGTAGTGCCTAGTTATTCCTGGGTGTGACAGACAACATATTTCTTCACCAAAGAGTCACTGAACCAGCAAGAAGCAATATCATTTTAGACTCCGTTTTGGTAAGTAGTGAGGACAGTGCAGAAATAACAAATAACTATATCGATAACATTGGCTGAAGTGATCGTGAGTTGATTCAGTTTAAATTAAATGGAAGGATAATCAAAACCAGTAACTGTGATTTTTTTATTTCAAAAGGGCAGACTCGGGGAAACTGAGGGAACTAGTTAGCAAAGTCAACTGGCTGAAGAGCTCGGACTTAAATGTGCAAGAGGCTTTGAATTAATAAGTCAAAGGTGAAAAAACTATCTGAAATTTGCATTCAAAACAAGGATAAAAAGCTTGTAGGAAAGAGGTCCAGACATAATTGGATGAATACCCACCTCTAAAAGCATAGTGGGAGTAAGCAGAGTTCCTACAAGTCATGGGAGAAGGGATTGATCAGCAATGCAGGCTATGTCTTGGAGGTCAAAAAGTGTAGGGATAAAAGTGAAATTTGCCAAAGGTCAAGTTCAGTTAGATCTTGCAAAGAGTAAATAGTTCTTTAGCCACATAAATAGAGAACAGAAAAAGAAGTGGGGCTACTATACAGTGAGAATGAGGTACATAAGAATGGCCATACTGAGCCAGACCAATGTTCCATCTAGCCCAGGATCTTGTCATCCGACAAGGGACGTGCCAGATGCTTCTGTGAGAATGAAGAGAACAGGGCAATTGTTGAGTGATCCATCCCCTGTCATCCAGTCCCAGCTTCCGGCAGTCAGAGACGAAGGACTGGTCTACACTTCAGAGTTTTGCCAACAACAGTGGAGATGTACAAACTGAAATACTCCTCCCACCATGTAACTCCCCTTCAATGCCATCAACATAAAACTGCCTCAACCAGAGGTGTAGAGCTTACATCAGTGTAGTTACTGTGTTTCTTACATCGACTGCTGGCTCTTATTCTTCTCCAGTTTCTCATGCCCAGCTGCCCCCAGCTTCCCTGGGGAGCTGAGCAGCTGGCAAGAAGCCAAGGCACTGGACCCCACTCCCAGCTGGGAGTGGAACAAGAAGCCCCAGGTGGCTTCCCTCAGCTCCCAGTGGAGAACGGGGAGGGAAGAAAGCCCCAGGTGGCTTCTCCTGGCGGGGAATGGGGAGTGGCTTCCGGCAGGAATCTGCCAGCAGAGCTGAGACCAGGCACTCAGCTCCCCACACTGCTCCTCTTATGTCGATGGAAACACTCCTGGTGAGGATGCAAACCACTGACCCAAGGAGGATAGAGTAGACATCAGCCACCACAGTAATGAATGCAGTAGCTTTAAGATGACCTAAAATAGCTCAGTTTATCTTTGTAGTGTAGACAAGGCTTTAGAGACACCCAGAGCATGGGGTTGCATCCCTAACCATCTTTGCTAATAGCCATCGACAGACCTATCCTCCATGAACTTAGCTAATTCTCTTTTGAACCCAGTTACACTTTTGGCCTTTGCAGTATGTGCTGGCAATGAGTTCCACAGGTTGATTGTGTGTTGTGTGAAAAGTACTTCCTTTTGTTCATTTTAAATCTGGTACCTATTAATTTCATTAGCGGAGATTAAGGATAATGTAGTTGTGGCCCAAAAACTAAATGAATGTTTGCCTCAGCCTTCCATAAATACAATGTAGATCATGGGGGAAAAAGCAGGATGGCTAATGAGAATGAGTGTATATAAATGGAAATTACTACATCTGAGGTGAAAACAAAACTCAGAAAGCTTAATGTGCCCAAGTCAGGGGTACTGGATAATCTCCATCCCAGAATACTGAAAGAACTGGCTCATGAAATTGCTACTCCCCGCCAGAAGATGTGTACTGCTAATCCAGTAGCACACCTAGTCCCTATATTTAAGAAAGGTGAGGCAGGGGAAGTGAATCAGGCTACTACAGAACTGTTAGTCTGACCTCAGTCGTATGCAGGATTTTAGAACAAATTCTGAAGGAAAAACTAATTAAGGACATGAGTTAAAAGGAAAATGGGATAAAATGCCACATGATCTTCCTTTGGTAAACTCATGCCAGACTATCCTCATATCTTTCTTTGATAAGATAGTAGATGGTGTAAACAAGGGAAAGTTAGTAAATCTAATCTAACTGGACTTCAGTCGGCCCCTGATACAGTGCCCTGTGGAAGTTATTCCTAAAGCTGGAGAATATAGGGATTAGTATAGGTATTTTAAGGTGAGTAAGGAACTGGCTAAAAGGGAGATGAAAAGGGTTGTGCTAAGAGGAGTTCCTCAAGGACGAGTCTTGGGACCAATGTTATTGAGCATTTTCATTAATGACTGGAGCAAAAAGCAGGAATGTGCTAATGAAATTTGCTGATATGAAGTTGGGAGGCATCATCAGTATAGAGGAGGATAGGAATATTATACAGGAAGAACTGGAGTAATAGAAATGGGATTAAATGTAACAGCACACAGTGCAAAGTTAGGTACTTAGGGGCTCATAGAGCAGAAATTCTGACTAAGATTGAGGAAACATCAGCTGGAAACCACAGAGGAGGAGGAGGAGGAGGAGAAAAACCTGGGTGTATTAGTCAGTCTTAGGGTAAGTGAGCTGCCAGCATGATGCAGCTGCGAAAAAAGCAAAGGGGATCCATGTGTCAAGCAAAGCATTTCCTGTAGTGACAGGGTCATGTTAGCGCCATTGAACAGGGCACTGAGACACCTCATCTGGGACACTGCGGAGGGCTGGTCACCCATGTTCAAGAAAGACTAATTCGAGCTGCAGCAGATGCAAAGAAGGGCTGCTAGGATGGCCCGGGCAATGGAGAGCTGCTCCTACCAGAGGAGTTTGGTGGCAGGGTTACTGTTGGCTGAGTCTCGTCTCATGCCTAGGGCTTGCTTTGCACGAATCTTGCCCCTGCTAGCCCCGTCCTGCAGGTGCCTTGAGAACTCCACACTCTTTCTCGTGGTAACAGCACCCCTGTCCGGGGCTAGGTTAGTAGCAGAAAATGGTTCAAACAATCCGCAGGCTCCCTAACATGAAGTCCATAGCCGTCACCCAAAGTTCACGCTTGGCCTAGCTCTTCTGGCAGACTTGGAGCTTTTCCTCCGTGTCTGCCCCAGTCTGCTTCACCTGAAGCTGGCCATCCCAGTCTACCTGGCTGGAGCTCACATCCTTCCCCTGTCAGCCAGATCCTACTCTAGGCCTTCCTGTTCCTGCCTTGGCAGGCCACTCCCAGTCCTACCTGGCTGGAGCCTCAGGTTCAGGCTTGGCTTCCCCCTTCACTGCAGCCACCTGCTGCCCTTGATAGGCCATTGCCAGCTCCAGCCCAGGCGTACCTGGTATTATCAGGGTCGGCTGGTCATAGGCCATTCAGCTCTTAAGGGACAAGCCGGCCTGTCACAAGACTAAAGCGCTTGGTTTGTTTAGTCTGGCCATCTTTGGCTGCGAGGAGATCTGACTGCTGCAGCAATACATCGGGTAAACAGGGGAGGGTAAAGCCGAAGACAAAGTTGGCATGAGAACACATGGGAATAAACGTAATAAATATAGGCTGGCAATGAGCAGACAGTTTCTAACCCTCAGAGGAGGGAGATTCTGGCTCAGCTACCACAGGAGCAGTGGGGGGTGAACAGCATCCCTGGTTTTAAGATGGAGCTTGATAGGGTTATGAGCAGGATTAAACGGCAGGTTGCCTGTGATTTCAGGGGCTGACGGTGATGACCCAGGGAGTCCGTCCCAATCCCATGACCCTAAGTGACGTGATTAGCACCTGTCCCATGCGGTTGTTCTTGTGCACGTCCTCTCCCCAAGGGCAGAACTCTGCGTGCAGTGGAGAGGTTGGGTTGGGTTGTGAAATGTCCTGGTACTCTGTGTTTGTGTCAGAAAAGTGCATCTGGCACATGGAGCAGAATGTGGGATGGCCTCAGTTCCTGTGAGAATTCGCTGCAGGCGCATGGCAGGAAGGATGTGTGGTCCACTCGTTAGGGAATTAGCCTGGGATTGTAAAGATCCAGGTTCAATTCCTTGCTCTGTCACTTATTTCCTGTGTGACTTGAGTCTCTCCGAGCTCCACTTCCCATCGCCGCAATGGGGATAACAGCAGTGCCTGTGAGAAGTACAGTAAAGACTGGTAGGCTCTTGATCCTAAAGTAACATCCCTGAGATAGGACCAGTCCCTGAGAAGACTTGCTCTCCTGCACAGACAAGCTTTGCCGCCTTGTAGGCAGTTCTGTTGTGGCCGGAGCACAGTTGTTGTCCAGATGCTAAGGTGCTGTTAGCTACCCTGGGCCCAGGCCACACAGCAGAGGCTTTGAACCTGACTCGATAGTTTGCAGGAGCAAAGTGTACAGAGTGATGATGGGCTTGCGGTAGCCTGTGCTGCTGAGGAGACATGCTGCCACGTTTTGTACCAGATGGGGCCTCACGTCCACAGATGTTGGATTGCTGTTGACCGGATGGGAAGTGACAGAGCTGTGGGTAACCAAGGCCAGGCCACTGTTCGACAGTCTTTTAGCCAGAGACGATAGGAAGCGTTTCTCACAGATGCTGCTGTGGGAGAGCTTAGCACCAGTGAGGAATCCAGGAGCACGTCTAAGCGCTGCTGAATTGCCGCTTGTGAATGTGAACCTTCACCAGAGGATGCTGCACGATTGCTGCAAACTCTTCCAAGGACTTTTCCTCTGCTTGCCAACATCATCTCTGTCTTGCTTGGGCTACAACCAGCTGTCGTCCGCCTGTCTGTCTGTCTAACCTGTCACTGGATCTAATCCTTTCAGCAGATGTTTAAGGACAGAGACCCCAGTTTTGTGTATGGCAAAAATTCAAGCTCTAAATGTTTCTTGTTCGCTATTATTAGAACAGACCCCCTGCTAGGGCCGCAGGAGCAGCACAGCCAAGTGGCCATGTCACACTCCTGGCCTGCAGGGCGCGTCTCCCAGGCTGCAGAGGGACATGCAGAGTGCTGCAGTGGGAGGGGAAGCTCCCGTTCTTAAAAAGAAGAGTAATAAAGTGGTGACGCATATGGCTGGAAAGCGGGCAAGTTACAGAGAGCCTGGACAGGCTGCGAGTGCTGGCTGCCACTGCTGGAGTGAGATTAAAATCTGTAGGGAAATTTTGAAATTAGGCCTAAATTCAATTGCATTCTGCACAATAGCTAGCAGCAACTGAGGTTAAGTGGCCCTGCCCTCTGATGAGTTCATGTTCGTCTGCGCTCCCAGCTCATGTGACTGCAGTCTGCTCTTGGAACCGGTCGTCATGGCAACTGAGGATTTCTATTATGGTACATGCCAGTTCACATTCTGGGCCTGGCTTAGGCTTGGAAATTTCCAGTTAAAATATTTATTTATGAAAAAGCACAAAACTTCAGAGAGGGAGAAGGGGCGAGCGATGGAAGCCAGGCTGAGGAGTGGCACTGAGCATGCCCTGGCTGTTGCCTCTGCCAGAAGGGAGGAGCCGGGTTATGAACCCAGCAGCTGCGAGATTTGCATAAGCAAATCCAGACATCCCCGGGACCGTGAGGAGCTGAAGGTCAAAGTTTCAGTTCCCACTTGCTGCAGGGTTTGGTTTCAATTTCAGCCTTGCCCGGCACCCAGCTGGGCAAGGGGCTGCACTGGCAGAGAAGTGGAAATCAGGTGTCTGGCTGATGTTCTCCTTGAGAACCTCTCACACCGCAGAGCGCCAGAGACCAGCTGGTGGCCTCCCTAGGAATCTGTGTCCTCACTGGCTTTGACCTGTTCCCTGGGGATCTCCTGAGGATAGCTGGGCTAATGAGCTCCTCTGTTCTCATTGATGTGCAGCGTGCTCTGAACAGGCTTTCGCCTGAGGTGAGAACAGAGCCTGGCTGGTGACTTGGAGATTGCTTGGGTCAGGACAGGGATCCAGCTGCCTTCAGAGTCTCGCGGACCTGCACCCTGACCAACAGACTGCGTCATGCCACGCAGAGCAGCCAGGGCTGAGCGGTGGCCTTACTCCTTCCATTACAGCTGCAGCAGAGCTCCTAGGGGTGGCAGCTTTGGGTCTAATTCTCTTCTCAAGCAGCCTTCTGGGCTCAGTGGGCCAAGTGAGAGCAGAGTTTGGCCCAGTGTGTAAGAGCAAGGAGAGCACCTGGGGGAGGGGGAATTGTGAATGATTTCAGAAGTGGTGTAGAGCTGAGCCAACTATCTCAGCCATGGCCCAGCAAACCCAGGGAGCTGACAAAGGGACTCCTTTGGAAGTCCAGAGGCTGTTGCAGTAAACTTCCTAGAGGCCAGCATCACAAGGGGCATCAGCTGGCACATAGAGCAGCCTCTGCAGGAAGCAAGGCCATCTGGTAGGGAAGATATTCAATGTTCCTGTTCCATGGAGTCCAGGAGAGCTACATGCACCCCAGGCACTCTCCATTCTGCAGGGGGAGCCAGACAGACTCGACCTGCAGCAGCAGGTGCCAAGAAAAAGCAGGGGAACCTAGGTAGGTAGGTCAGAGGAAGGCACAGGGGAGATGAGGAGGAGGATGCAGGGACACGGAATGACAGAAGCACATAGAGCCAGAAGTAGGTTTCCCATCTAGGACCATCGGACTAAGAGGAGGCTGAGGGTGGAGAGGAGCTGGCCCCAGCCAGTGATCAAGAGCCAGCACTGAGAGGGGACTGCCCAAGGAAAGGCAAGAAAGGACCTCGAACTTGAAGGGCAACTTGAAAGTGAGGGGTGTGACCCAAGCCTGTCTGATCCAGATTTGGAGCAGGTTGACATGCTGCCCCCCAGCGGCCAAGATAAGGACAGTGAGCCTGCCAAGGGGTGCGAAGGGACTGCCCCTTCGTGCAGCCTGCCTGAGAACCCACAACGAACTGAGGAGACTCAACAGAGCCCGTGGTGACAGTGGGCACTTGGAACACCACGGGACCATCTGGAGAAAGAGCAGCACACAGCCCCATGGAGGCACCGCTGGGTAGAGGAGAGGATGCTGCTATCCTCCCTCCGCACCACGGTGTTAAAGGAAAGGGTTCCCACAGGGCGGCTCTCAAACCTCTCCCTCTTCTTGCTGGCTGGTTTCTAATGAAGAGGGAGGACAGATGAGTCTGGCTGGGTGAAGGGCAGAAACCAGCTCTCCAGAAAGCTTGATTGAAGCTGCCCATTCCCTGGCAAGGCTGTCAGTGATGCAGTGTCCATCCAGCTCACTCCCCACATCACTAGAGCCCCCGCTACCGTTAACAGGGAGGGCACTGCTGCCATGCCAAGTACCTTCGGGCTGCACCGGATCGACTGGGATCCAGCAGTCGTACACAGCTCTTGCCTACGAGTGGTGAGCATGGTATGAATGCAGAGGGCGCTGGCACTGGAGCGGTATGGGAGTCACCAGCCTGCTCTCCCAGAGCTGTGATCTCTGAGCCCCAACACTGGTGCAGCACTGGCATGCTGTGGTACACAACATGGGGCCTGTGCTGGGTGAAATTCCAGCAGAGCCCATGGCCCTGTGCACCCCAGAGCCTGTGGTCTCTGGCCTCTGTGAGCCACGTTTGTCCAGATCGGCAGTGCCACCTAGTGAGCATTTGGTTTAAGTCCTGCATCTTTTCTAGAAGTCATCAAGCCTCCTCAAAGGCTAAGGAGGCGAGGTCTAGTGGCGCCCTCCCTGCCTGGAGAGACTTCCTTCCACGCAGTGTCTCAGCACGGCTGAGGGCGCAGCACACGGTGACATCCCTGCATTCTGATGTGAGGCATTTGTGTGACCAGCCCAGGAGCTTCATCTAACTCTGGCCAAGAAACGACTCCATGCGCCCAGCCCTGGGCAGCCATGCATGCCTCGTAGCATCGCATTTGCAGCCATTGCCATTAGTTTGAAATGTGTGGTTTGGTTTCTCCTGTTTTTGCTGCTTCGTAAAATGGCTTCTCAGTGTGACCTGCAGCCCGGTTGCTGTGACCCTGCCACTCATTCAGCCCCACTCCTCTGCTCACGCAGTGCTTCCCACCCCCTCATTTATGCCTCCATCAGACCCAGCAGCTGCATCCTCCTCCTCTCACTGCATCCCTTCCACCTGTGCCTTTCTCACATCGACAGCTGCCCTTCCGCAGCTCGGCTCTATGGACAGCAGCTAGCAGCTACGCTAGAACTACAGGAAGAGATCAGAAAGGTTGAAAGGGAAGCAGGAGAAAGTTAAGAAATACCAGATCTGAGGATTCCCATGCAACCCGCATTGTGCCCCTTTGTGCACTGGCGCTATGATACGCTCTTTAGCTACGTGCTCACTAAGGATAAGATTGTCATGGAAATCCGTGACTTCCTGCAGCGCCCATGACAATTTCTGCTTCAGCTGAGAGGGTGGGGCCAGCAGGAAGCCCAGCTGCTCCCTGCCTCCATGGACTGGGAGAAAAGGGGACCCGGAGCTCCAAGCCGCAGCAACCAGTGAGAGACCCCTGGAGCTCCCTGCTGCTGCCCGTTGGCCCCTGCAGCTCCCAGTCACCATGGATGGCAGGGGCCCCTGGAGCGCCAATTCACCACCGCGGGTGGCAGGGAGCACCTGGAGCACTGAGCCACCACGGGTGGCCCTTTGAGCTCAGAGCCACTACAGGGGGCTGGGGGTGACCAGCTTTCCGAGTTGCTGCAGGAGGTGGGAGGCCCCCCGTAGCTCCAAGTTGCTGCCACAGGTGGTGGTGGGGACTCCGGAGCTCTTAGCCACTGCCACAAAGGAGGGGGGGGGCCTTGCATCTCCTAGCCACCTCTGTAGGCAGCGGGGGCCCCCTATAGCTCTGAACCACTCCAGGTGGTGGGGGCCCCCTGTAGCTCCTAGCTGCAGGCCCCACAGGGTCCCAGCTTCCTGCCTTTGCAGGGGGGGGCACCGTGCCCTGCTGCTCTCCTCCCCAACCCAGCTGCCAGTCAGCCCCATTTTGTCTTTGATTAGTAAAAGTCAGGAAGAGGTCACGGTTCTACTGAATGGTTGTTCATTGCCCATGACAACTAAAATAGTCAGGACAAAATCTTAATGTGGGTGATCACATACTATTTTTTCCACAGGAGTTTTCTCTAATTCAGTCCACAGGCTGGGATGCTCTGGAAATGAATTCAAGGTGGGGGGCTGGAAGGCTGTCTGTATGGCACCTGCCTAATTTATTGCAGAAGTTGGATGGTGTTTAGTCAATGAGGCAGGAGACAGCAAGAAGAGGGAGTATTGCCAGCCCAACATTCTTAGTGCATGAGTCAGACCCACAAAGCTATGAGAGCTCTTCCCCTAATCTCTCTTCCCTAGTTCTCCTTGGAAATGACTGAATCCTTCCAGCTGAAACTTTCCAAAGAACAGCCTCAGGCAGAAGCTGGGATAACACCATCCCTCCATAACCTGCTCATGCTCCAAGCACTGGATCTGTCTCCTCACTGACCAGTGCTGCAGGTTTTCCCCAGGCCTGTTGGGAGCCACTACGGGGCAGACTGGAGCCCCTAATCACTGCATTATCAGCCCTACTCTCCTTCCCAGCTAGCTAGGAAGCAGCATTGGGGGCCTGGGCCTGGACTGAGCGGGCCCCAGTCCATGCCCCAGGCCAGACTGGGTAACCAGCACTGTGACACAACACCCCTCAGCTACTCGGCTTTATCCCTGAAATTCACAGCCCTGGGACACTGCAGGGCCTTACCTCAACGGCATCCAAACAGATTTGTCCCCTGGGCCCAAGTGTGAAACCTCATCAAAACAGGCCTGAGCACCGTGGGAGACGGCTTACCCATGCTGTGGGGAGAACTCCCTCCCATCAGCGTGGGTAATGTCTGCATTGAGGGCTTGTCTACACTTCAAACACTGCAGCAGCTGCTGTAGCGCTTCAGTGAAGATGCTACCTACATCGAAGGGAGGGGTTCTCCTGTCGGCATCGGTACGTCACCTCCCCAAGAGGGGTTGCTAGAGCCACAGGAGAATTCTCCCGTTGACCTAGCGCTTTCTACACTGTGAAACTGGTTGCTTTAATGGCATCACTCATGGGGGTGGATTTTTCATTCCTCTGGGCAACATAGGCTTTGTCTACACTACTGCGAACGTAAGCAAAACTTTCGTTGCTCAGGGGTGTGTTTTTTTCACTCCCCCCAACCAACAAAGGTTTTGCCAGTGTTATGGTCTTGTCTGCATGAGCACTTATTATATCGACCTAATTTCCTAGCTTAGACCAGGCCTGAAGCACTTAGCATGCTACAGCTGCAGCACTTGTCTAAGTGTAGACAGACCCTGAGAATGAATGTGAAACCCAGTCTAGTCACATGGCTAGAGCAGCGATTTTCAGCCTGTGGTACACGGACCCTGGGGGCTGCAGACTGTGTCTAAGAATGCCAGAGGGGTCTGCACCTCCATTTCACTTTTTTTTAGGGGTCCGCAAATGAAAAAAGATTGAAAACAACTGAGCTGGGGGAGGGAAGCAGGTTTCCTGACACCAAGTGCTAGAGTTGGGCCTGCAACTTGGTATCTATTTCAGAGCCTCTATTCCCCAGAGAGAGCTTAAGCTGACTGGAATAGAACAATCCAGTGCTAACTGAGTTACATTAGCAACTCTATTAACAGTCCTTTCAAATTCACACCAGAGGGAGCAGAAGGTAATTTGCTCATTAACAACACCCTCTGGCTGTACAAGGAAATGACTTCTCATCAAAAAGTTTTTCCAGCATAGCAATCCTCAAACCGTTCCGGACTCTGGCCCACCCTCCAAAAGGCTCCGGTTGCCACAGGAAGAGCCCTGGAAATGCAAGCAGCAGCTAGCAGGCCTCCTCTGAAGACCTGGAAATATGAAATTGCTGCCTGATCTCAGCATTCTAGCTAGTCACGGATCAGAAGCTGTGTCCACTGGACATCCAACGCCAAGAAAAGATACGCTGTCAGTGCTGTCTCTGGAGAAATCCTTTCCTCACTACAAGCCAAACCATGTCCTGGCCAGATACAGACCCTAGCTGTGGCCCTTGCACACCATGGAATCAGAAGGGGAGCATGTGCAAAATGCCTCTTCAGCCTTCCACCGCCCCCATGGCAGTGCAGTGCCAAAGGCAGGACTGAGGCCTCTATCCAATCTCCTGCCAAGACTAACGCCTATCCTGGCCATGGGCGGGGTGGGTTTGCTTCCTTTCTGGGTAAGCAGTAAGAGAAGGGACAAGCATCCTCTGAGCTGCTGTGCTAGGGGAAGAACCTAGCGATGGCAGGCAGCAGGACTGCCAATTGCCCTTCTCAGGGCTCCACAGGACCTAGCCAGGGAGCTCAGGCTACTGTGCATAATGCAGAGAAGGTTAAGGGGGGACTTAATCACAGTCTGTAAGTAGCTACATGGGAGCAAATATCTAATAATGGGCTTCAGTCTTGCAAAGACAGGTCTAACATGATCCAATGGCTGGAAGGTGCAGGTAGAAAAATTCAGACTTGGAAATAAAGCGTAAATTGTTAACAGTGAAAGTAATGAACCATAGGAACAGTTTCCAAGGGTTGTGGTGGATTTTCCATCACTAGCAATTTGAACATCAAGATCAGATGTTTTTCTGAAAGATCTGCTGTAGGAATTATTGTGGGGGCAGCTCTCAGGCCAGTGTTACAGACTAGATGATCCCAAGGGTCCTTTCTGGCCTTGGAAGCTTGCAATCACCAGTGTTTAGGGGACACACCGGTGTTATGTGGATGCTCTGTCAAAGTTAAGTTTAAGCGTAAAAGAAATTCAAACATGCTACGGTCTGGAAATGCACAGGTAGGACCTGACTGAACCTTAGCTCTTCCCTGCGGTCACACCAGGAAAGAAAATAAAATGCAGGGAAAATATCTAACGTCTTTAACAATAAATTTAAGCTAATCCTGGGATCTCAAGCACTAGATTCATTAATCAGAACTGTCTGATTGCATGGTGTGACTGCAGGGCAGGGGTAAGGTTCTGCTCACTGAGAAACTTTCTGTTGTATGCCGTATTGCTGTAGCTGTGTCCGTCCCAGGATATTAGCGACAAGGTAGGTGAGGGAATATCTTTCATTGGACCAACTTCTGTTGGTGAGAGAGAGACGAGCTTTGGAGTTTACACAGAGCTCTTCCTCAGTTATGAAGAATAACAAGGACAAATCACCACTCAGTCTCTCTCCCCCTTTCCCCAATGTAGTCTGTGCACCTATGTGACCTGCAATAGTATTGCTGCTGGATGATGGGTTTCAGCCCAAGACACCCACAGCTTCCCTTCCATGAGGAGGCCATACACCATGAAGTCTGTCACTAGAAGGCAGGTTTTCTAATTCTCTAATCATTCTCGTGGCTCTTCTCTGCACCTTCTCCAATTTATCAACATCCTTCTTGAGCTGTGGCCACAGGAACTGGACACAAGATACCAGCAGTGGTTGCACCAGTGCCAAATAATGAGGGAAAATAGCCTCTCTGCTCCTTGATATTCCCTGTGTATACATCCAAGGATTGCATTAGCCCTTCTGGCCACAACATCACACAGGGCGCTCATGGGCAGCTGATCAACCACCATGACCCCCAAATCTTATTCAGAGTCACTGCTGCCCAGGATACAGGCCCCCATCCTGTCAGCATGGCCGACGTTCTTTGGTTTTAGCCATATTAAAATACATATTGTTAGTTTGCACCTAGTTTACCAAGCGATCCAAATCGCTCAGTATCAGTGACCTGTCATTGATAAAAATCTTAAATAGCACAGGGCCAACACCTGAGCCCTGCAGGACCCCACTGGAAACAGACCCACTCACTGCTGATTCATCTACACTGCAGTTACAATTTGAGACCTATCAGAAAGCTGGGTTTTAATCCATTTAATGCATGGCATGTTAATTTTATAGTAGTCTAGTTTTTTTAATCAACACATGGAGTACCAAGGCTGGTGGTGTCTCTGACCGTGGTTTTTTTCCCACAAAAAAACTTTAAAAGCTAGCCACTCTCTCCCACTGCAGAACAAACACACATTCCAAAACCTCCATATTTTTGGCGAAATGGACTTCTTGTTTTCCAGCTGGCCCTGCTTGTAACTGCCTCTCAGAGGGTGGCTGCATGCCAAAGGCTGCCAGAGTGCTGTGCCCTTCAACATACCTACAACACGTCCCCCTGTGGAAGGGGCACTTCAAGCCAGCCAAGTTGGAGATTCGTCAAAAGGGGAGAAATCCCCAGTTACTCTCTCTCTCTGGAGCAGCTTTCCAGTCACTTCTTGCTGCCTGAGCATCCCACAGCCTTAACAGAGCTGCGGTATCTGGCCCAAATTCAGTGCATAACATCTTCCCAAAACGCCTGCAAACCCAGCTCCCCAAAGGGGTTAAAGTAAGCATTTCTACCCTTCCTAACTGATGGGCTCTGAATCCATGAGCCACTTCCTGGTCCAGGCCTGAGTGGTTAAATATGATTTTTTTCAGCTCTTGCGTTTCCCTGAGCCATTCGTATGAAGAAAAGAGGAACCCCTTTTGGAGGCAGGGCCTTTGAAAAAGGAGGTGGCAGCTGTTTGCAAGTTGTTGGCAGGTATGGAATGGGGGTGGGCTCCTGAGGCGGTCAGATGAGCTGAAGAAATACAATTTTACCCATAGTTACAGAACCAAACAAATTTGTTCCTTGTTGGCATCACCCTCGTGTGCATTAAACACATAGAAGGCTCACGTTTCAGACAGTCGAGCAAGCTACTGAGCATGCAAAATGCACATGCCATCAGGCACTTCATCAGTACACAAAGCAAGAGCAGCTACCTAGCCCACTTGTCCCATTCAGGAGGGCAAAAGTTAAACGAGCCAAGGAGACGTCACTGTTTGCACCTCCCGCTGGTTGTTCAGATCAGCGGCCAGGCCCCTCAGTGCAGCCCCTGATGTGTTTAGAGGCATTTAGGGTCCCAGCATCATGCCCAGCCCAACACATGCCGTGGGGGGGGGCTCTTTTTGCTTGCTGGGAACATCCTTGGCCCTCTGCTAGTGAGGCTAGCAGGAAAAGGAAGAGGCCATCTCTGACGGTGCAGCGTGTGCCTGCTGATGGGAGACGGCTGGAGTACCTGACTCCGAGTCCCTCTGGTAGGAGTCAGGTCCCTTCAGCGCCATGCGCCCCAGTGCAGGCCCTTGCGTAGCACTGGCTTCATGCAGGGCAAGGGGCCTGAGCCCCAGCTGGGCTGGGCTGCCGTGGTGTCTTCCCATTTCATTCAAGAGCCTGAACTGGCAGGACACGTACCAAAGTGCAAGACGAAGTCAGGCCTCTGAAGCGTGTTGGGTGTGGGCAGGGCCCTCCTGGGATGAGCTTCCACGCTGCTGGGAGTTTGCCACAGAGGCCAAGCCACGTGTCCATAGTGCATGGCCCTGGGACATACTGGTCTGCGGGAATGACAATGAAACGTGGTCACAGTATTGGAACCTAGGAGAGCCTTGGGGCTGCTCTTGGTCCTGGTGCCCAAGAGACGGCAGCTGCACGCCTCAGGCCGATACTGTGCAGGGATAAGCAAAGACAGGCTGTGGGTTATGTGACAGCTAGTCAGGTTCCAGGTACTTCTGAAAATAGCATGGCAGGGGACAGGAGGGAACATTGCTCACTTTATCCAGGAGCCAGCAGTCCTGGCATGTACCGCAGGGTCTGGCAGTCACAATGGCTTAGGCCCACTCACCCTGCCTACATCTCTCCTGCTGCCGTTAGTCCCAGCAGCCTGGAAGGGCGGCCGAGCCGGTGCGCCATGCCATGCTGCAGAGCTAAGGGTCGGACAGTGATGGCACCATGGGGCACAAGCGCTATGAGCTTTGGGCAGGCGATGGACACAGGCCCAGCCATGGGTTGGTGCCAGTTATCATTCTTGCTCTGGTTGTCTAATGCATTGTTTGATGTGCGACTCTGCGGGCTCTGAGAAACGAGGAGCACAAGTGTCTGTCTGCTGTGAGCGCACGCACATGTGAGCATGCACACGAGTGTGTACGAGAGCACCTGGAAAACATATCTGTCCCCAACGCGGCCAGTCAGAGCAGTGGAGCAACAGGTCCTGAGCCAGCAGTGGCATTAGCATGTGGGCCTGTGTTTCCAAGTCGGAGGGGCCAGAACCTTTGCAAACTCTGCCTGTGAGTGCCCCCATTTTTTAGTGCTGTTGCATGTGGGATGCTCTAAGGAATGCTGTTGCACTCCAGCGTCCCAGGTGCTGCATTCCAGGAGCCCACCCACCTGCACATACAGTCTGCATCCCCGCCTGCTCCTGGGCAGGCAGGGCCGCCTCACACCCCACCAGTCACCACCTTCTCGCTGTCAGAACAGCAGGCTGGTGAGCAGCTGGCTTGTTCGCGCCCACTCCTGCCTCATCGCCTCTTCTTGGCTGAGGGACTCCTGCTTACGAGGTGCTGGCTAACTACTGCCTCCAGGTAAGCCATGTAGCGTCAGGCCTCAGAGTTGTTCACATTTCCTACAGCACATACAGGGGGCTGGACAATTTTTTTCACTATTGATCTGCTGCTTTAAGAGGGAAAAAAAACATCTCCTCGGCTGTCTAAACACTATTGATCCTGTGCGGGGAGCCGCGCAGCTGGGGAAGGGCGTGGAGGAATTGAAATTTCATTTCCGACAACTTGTTTCTGTTATTTTTACCCTTTTGGACAGGTAGAAACACAGAGCAACGGCCTCAGTCAATGAGGGCGATAGCTCCGCCAAGAGCCCAGCATGGCTCCTCGCTCGTGGGGCCGGCCGGCAGGATACAGGGCTGGTTTGCAGAGGCAGCCTCTAGCCCTGCCCTTGCCTGTTCCCAGCACTGCAGGGGCTTCCTGCCTGGAGTCCAGGGATCCTGGAGGAGGCTGGGAGGTGCCCCCACGCTGCCCTGTCTGCCATGTGCCTACTGCCAGTGTCACATCAGCTCCTCATCCAGCGCGGGGTGCAGGCCAGCTACTTACGCTGGCACATTGCAAAGCAGGCTGCAGAGAGGGCTTAGGAGCTGCAGAGCCTGCACGAGGCCCACCGAGCCCTGCAGCTGAGGAGCAGAGCAGGGAGGCACCATCCGCACGCTGGAAAGCCACAGGAAGGAGGACCTGGAGAAGCTGCAGGGTGCTGAGGAGCAGGTGCTGGAGGGGTGGGCATTGTCCAGCAGCATCTGCCCGATGAGGCAAGGGGTAAAGATGATGTTGCTACATCCGGCTGCTCCAAGTGAGTCAGAGGAAACCTGTCACCAGATACTGGCCCCCGCGCTCCCCCGCCATCCTCAGGAGAAGAGGCAGAGGGGATTTCTGGTTAAGGAGCTGAAAGAAATTAAGCAACTCAGCTCCTGCCTTAGGTACTTCTTAGCTATCCAGGGTCCCTTCCTGATTGACCTGGGCCGTGCTTGTCATCAGAGATCACCCTTTGTCCCAAAGCGCTAGCCCATCTTTTACAGCCCGAGGGACAGCTTTATCTGCAGCCAGTTATGGGGGCATGAACGGCAGCTGCTTAATGGCCACAGCACCATTATGCAAGAACATAGGGCAGGAAGTGAGAGATACTGTCGCCCTGCTCCCGTGAAGGGGGGGCTAGGAACCACAATGGCTGCTAGCATGGAAGACACCGCCATGCCCCAAACACCATGCAGCTCCAGCACCTGTCCCAGCCCACCGTGCCATGGCAGGACTAAGCCAGCTCAGCTTAGCCTAAGACTGGAGGTGCCCCGATTCGCTGGACAGCGCTTGTGGCTGCATTTGCAGAGGTCCAGGCTGCACACCAAGACCCTGCTGCAGACCCGTCAGTCCCTGCAGCTCCTCATTCTTGCGAGTGATGGTGGGAGCATGCTGTCCCACTTCCTGAGCATCTGCCTCAGGGAGAGGAGCGAGGACACCAGGAGCCCTGGTTCCTGGCCTGCCGTGGAGCTTCCATTGAGAGGGAGAATCAGGCCCACACTTTCACCCGTGCTCCCCATCCTGCACTCATCCCAAAACCCAGCCCTCCTTCTCTGCTTTCCCAGCAGCACTGCAAATCCTCCCCCAGCCCAGGACAAGACTCCGCAGTGCACAGGAGCTGGCAGATTCAGGCACAATAAACAGAATGAAGAGGCACAGTGCAGGGTCTGGTGAAATGACATTCAGAACTGTCGCTGCGGCAATGTTACTGATATTAAACTATAAATCAGTGTCTCGTGGTTCCCGTAGCAGCAGCACCTCCATTAGCTCTGCCCTTTGATTGCTCTCCTGAACCTTAGAGACCTGGAAATTCAGTGCTGAACAGATCCTGGGGGATTTAACCCACCAGCTGCTGGAGGCCGTGCTCCTGGGTCTGGCTTTGGTGTAAATCTCTCTGGTTTCTGCCCAGGAGTGGCTGGCTCCTTGGTGAGGTGCAGCTGGAGCCCAGAGGGCGTCACCTTCTCAGGCGGGTGCTGTCGATGAATTAGCACTTTACGGAGGACGCTCCGGCGCCCTTGTGAGGAGGAGCTCCAGAAATCAGCTGGAGCTGGCATAGCCTCATCCAGCCAGCACAGGACTAGGTGGGGACCCTCGTTAAAGCAGGTGCTTTCAGCCTGCTGCTGTGAAACGCTGACCCTGCTAATCTGAGCTGTCAGCATTGTAGCTGTAGGGCTGGATTTGCACACGCCATGTGCAGCCCCAGTGCACACCTGTGCCGCAGCAAGTGCACACCCACAAAGTGGGACAGGCCAATTCGGGCCTTTGAACCTGTGGCCCATCGTCAGGTCTGATGCCACGTAACTAGCACTGTCGTTCCCACCCCCTCACAGGCTGGGGAGAGCCTGCAAACCTGCAGCTGGGGGCAGCCCCGATGCAGGACACAAACACAAAGGTGGTGTCTCTCACATCTCCTGACCCAGGCCAAGAGACGGACGTGCTGCTGCACTGGGGATGTTAATCAGTCAAATTTGTTGCCTCTGTAAGCTTACAAGGGAGTCAATTGTATGAATTTTCTGAGGGGCCAGTTGTACCTAGTTTTGCCAGTTGGGTAAGTGTTAGCGCCTACACAGAATGGGATCAAACAGAATAACCTGTGTGTTGAGTTCAGGGAGCATTACCAGATTGATTTTAATGCTGCATTCTTGTCAGGTCAACTTTTAACTTGAACAATATTTCGCAAATCAGGCACTTGGTTAGTCTTAACCTATCAACAGGTCATTGATTCACACAGAGCCACATCAATAAACAGTTCACCCGTCACGTGTAGATACAACCAGTGTTGTGGGAGTTACTAACCACGCCAGCGCCGGCCTGCAAGTAGTGGTCACACACTAGGGCTGAGGCTTAGCAGGTACACCGAGGAACAATGCAAATCGCCAAGATTTCTTACTACATTTTAATTACGACACCAATCCTTAATTCTTTAGTACCTAATACGGTGATCATGCATTCAGTATTTCTCCAAGCAGTACGGATATACTGCTCTTTAAGGGACTTTCAGGCATATGTTCCCAGCTATTTGAGTGGATTGGTCCAAAAAGGACACGTTTAGAATCTGAAAAGCAATTCCTAGACATTATGAGTCAAATCTCTTGTAGGCCAATGTGCTTGAATTTCTAAAGGCGGGCACACATTTGGCATTAGCTCTAATCTAAAATATGGTTACTTTGTGTCTCGCTAGAGAGTGTAAACTTCAGTTACTTCTGTTAGCAAACAGACTAAGAAACAATCTATGAAAAGAAATCGCACCACTTCTTTCCTGCACTGGGGATTCGGCAGCTTCTTCATGCTTTAGACAGCTCAGCTCTGGGGTTTCGAATGTTGATGACCCCTCAGTTTGCTAAGCCCTGCTGTGTCTCGGATTCATTGGAGGGGGCCACTTCTGACTTCTACTGGCCGTTTGCCAACGGTGGCTGCTTCTCTTCTGCTTCCATCAGTTTCTCTTCTGCTTCCATCATTCGCCAGTAGATGGCGGACGTGTATAATAAATGTCTTCAAGATTCTTTTATTCAGGGGGTTTGATCCGTTTCACAGACCCATAGGGCAGGAAGGGACCGCCAGGGTCCTCTTGGCTAACCCCCTCCAAGATGCAAGATTTGTCAATTGTGCCTGCCATTCCAGACAGATGGCTACCCAGCTGCCTTTTGAAACCTTCCAGTGAAGGAGCTTCCACAACCTCCCTGGGCAGTGTGCGCCATTGTCCTGTTCTTCTTATGCTGGGAAGTTTTTCCTGGGATTCAGTCTATATCTGCTATGCTGTAATTTGAATCCATTGCCTCTTGCCCTGCCCCTTGTGGCAAAAGGAAACAACTTTTCTCCATCTTTTTTATGGCAGCCTCTCAAGTATTTGAAGACCCCTATCATATCCCCCTTTTATCGCCTCTTTTCCAAACTAAACGTACCCAGTTCCTTCAGCCTTTGCTCTTATGGCTTGTGTTCCGTCCCTTTGATCATCTTTGTCGCTCGCCTCTGGATCCTTTCCAGTTTCTCCACATCCTTCTTATACATCAGTGACCAAAACTGCACACAGTACTCCAGCTGAGGCCTACCCAGCGCCAAGTAGAGCGGTACTATCACCTCCCATGACTTGCCTGCTGTGCCTCTGTTAATGTCACCCAAAATTGCATTTGCTTTTTTTGCAACAGCATCACATTGCTGACTCACAGTGAGGTTGTGATCCACCACAACTCCTAGATCCTTCTCAGCAATGCTGCTGCCAAGCCAGTTATCTTCTGTTCTGCATTTGTCTGTTTGGTGTTTCTTCCATCAGCACCTTACATATGTCTTTGTTGAATTTCATTTTGTTGTCTATAGCCTGGTTCTCCAGTTTATCAAGATCCCTTTACATTTTAGCTCTGTCCTTCAAAGTGTTGGCAACCTCTCCTTCCCCCCAGCTTTCTATCGTCTGCAAATTTGATCATTCTAAATTCTAATTCTACGTCCAGGTCATTAATAAAGATGTTAAACACCACTAGACCCAGAACAGATCCCTAGGGAACCCCACTCAAGTCCTCCCTCCAATCTGACATCACTCCATAAATAATTACTTGTAGTTTCTGGTTGTTTAACCAGTTATGTATCCACTTAATGGTTGTTCAGCCAAGCCTGCATTTCTCCAGCTTACCTATCAGAATGTCATGTGAGACTGTGTGAAAAGCCTTGCTGAAGTCCAGGTATATTATGCCACTGCTTTCCCCCATCCACCAAACAATTACCCTGTCAGAGAAGGAAATCAGGCTGGCTTTGCGTGATTTGTTCTTGGTCAATCCATGCTGGCTGCTAGTGATCACCCCTTCCTCCTCCCTGTATTTGCAAATTGAATGTTTTATGCATTATTCTAGAGTAACTTCCCAGGTAGCAACGTCAGACTGACTGCTCTGTCATTCCCCAGCGCCTTTTTCCCCTTTTTAAAGACAGGCACTACACTAGCCCTTCTCCGGTCTTCTGGGCTCTCTCCTGTCATCCAGGAGTTTGCTAATATTATTGCCAGTGGCTCCAAGATTTCTTCAGCTAATTCCTTCAGCACCCTGGGATGAATAACATCAGGCTCCGCTGACTTGAAGTCATTCAGCTTGGTCAGAAGCTCTCTGATGTGTTCTTTACTTATCCCGGTCTGCATCCCTTCTCCTTTATTAGACTCATAGACTCATAGACTCATAGACTCATAGGTCAGAAG
>ML675639.1:5974840-6015883 GCA_007922155.1 Mesoclemmys tuberculata
TACTTCCCTCGGAAGGCTATTCCAGAACTTCACTCCCTTAATGGTTATTGTCTGTGGTAACTGTCCTAGTTGTCTGGTCACATGTTATTTTTTGTGAGAAGACTGACACAAAGTAGGCATTGAGCTGCTCTGCCTCCTATCATCTTCCATTCCCAGCTCCCCTTCTCTGAGCAGCGGCCCACACACTCCTTGGTCTTTCTTTTTTGTCTGACATATTTGAAGAGCCCCTCTCATTGTCTCTGACATTCCTTCCCAGCTGTAATGCATTCTTTGCCTGGGCTTTCCTGGTTTGGTCCCTCCACACTCAGGCTGTTCTCATCCCAGGAAGTTTGACCTCAGGAACTCTCTCTTTTGGGAGGTCACCAGCCAAGCTATTCCTAATTGGTTTAAACCTGCACTTTGGTTTTTTTCCTCTTCTCTTGTTCTGTGTAACATACAGGAGACAAGAGGGCACTACCACAGGATTCTTTTCGTTGCCAGACAGGAGCTTTTCTTAGCTAGACCAGAGCAGTAGAAGTGTCATCCATAAGTGAATTATGTTAGTCTTTGGTTTGAGAAACTAACAATAGTTGGAAAATTCCTTATCAAACATCAGAGCTGTGCATTCCTGGAACTGGTACATTTCAGCTTCAGCTTAATCAATGCTCTCCAGACAAGATGTCTCTCTCACCTGTTGGAATGGGCCTGTTGACTCCCATTGTCTTAGCACTGAGAGGAAGCTGAGATGTGGACTATGCATAAGGGTGATTGCCACTGGATTAGTTAAATGGGGGCAGAGACGGAGAGAGATTGCCCACAACATATTTTCATGTCTATACATCTGTCCCCCAGCTGGGCCAGCAGCACCAGACAGGTTGTGTACTAGAAGAGGACCAAGCATGTCTGCAGGACCATTGTCACCCCCTGAAGGAGACTGGCTTTCTGCATGCCAGGGTGGGAGCGAGCAGAGCCCCTTGCGTCTGTGCTCCTCCCTGTGCAGAAGCATTGTGCCCCCAGACTGTGCTGCAGAGAGCTTGAAGGGTTTGGCTTTTCTTGCAAATAATTGGTGCTGCTTATTTTTCCCCTTACAACTGTCCATGATGTCCAGTTGTCCCAAGCTTGCTGGCAGACGATAGGGCAAGGGGTTTCTCAGGGAGGTGCACTGAAAGGGAAAGGAGATGATTGTTTAACTAAGAGGTCCTTTCTCCAACGGGTTACTTACTTATTGGAGATAAGTCAGAGGATGCACTGAACTGCACTGCTGCCAGGCCCACATCCAGCAGCTGCAAGCCAGGTTTTCAGTCCAGCATAGATGCTCAAAGTGCGCTTGGAAACACAGAGTCCACAAGCCTGGATCCCAGACACAGGCATACAGTGCAGCAACACCCAAAGAGGTCCCACCACCAGTTGTCTTGGGTCCACCATTACCCTGCCAAAGCTCCTTTATTACCCACAGAATGCAAACAGTCACGAAGAGTGCCCAAAGGCAGTCTAACAACGCACCTCAGACCCCGGTTCCAGCGTCTGCTGCCACACCCAGGCTCCCCTTTGGTCCCAGCCTTCCCAGGCTTCTTCACGGCTTCCAAACCTCTGCCAGTAAAGGCCAGCAGGCTAGCCGCTCCGCTGGGCTCAGCGCTCTTCAGGCTTGGGCAGGGGAGCAGGCTGCCCTCATCCTTCCCAGCGCCTCTGACTGTCAGTCATGCTTCCCAGCTTCCCCGTCTGCTGCTCATTAGCCCGAGCTGCCACACTGCCCTCTTACGCTGGCACCTGTGCTGCACGGGGTGTGGACCCGCTCCCTTAATGGGGCCAGCTGCCCTGCGACAGGCCAGCAGCTTGGCTGGGTTTTCGATCACAGCTGCACATGGGCAGTCAGTGGGCAGTCCTGGAGTGCCGTGTAGGCAGTCAGTGCTGCTTGTACAAGCCCACTGGCTTGGTTTGGTGGCGAAGGCGTGCGCCAGGTCTGTGGTCGACCAGGCACGGTACCACGCCGGCGCCATGGTTCCAGGTGTGCTGCAGAGATGCCCTTCCTAGGACTGCTCCTTTTCTCCATCGATACAAAGACATTGCATAGCCCATGCCAGCATCGCTAGTTACCGCGCTGCTCCTTGGGCCTGCTAGTTCGAACAAACTATCCCCACTAGCGTCCGAGGGGGCGGGGTGCTCCGGTGCCATCTCTTCAGCAGGCATTGCCTCAGAGACGCTATGGCCAGACGGGACCAATAGGATCAGCCAGTCTGACCTGAACGACACAGGCCACAGCCCTCACCGGGGAAATCTGTGCTTTGTACCATCTGCAGCCAGGAGAGGACTGGCGTGCGATGCCAATGCCAGGGGTGTGGCTGTTCTGCCAAGGCCAGGCCTGCTCTGGTTCCCTGCCTCTCGCTCTCTGTGCGAGTTATGCCTCGGCCTACAGCAGACGGGTTCAGCGGAGGCCCAGAGGACCTGCGCGAGCAACCAGCAAGGACTCAGAATGCCTCTTGTGCTGGTTCCTCAGCGGCCCAGCTGCAGCATGTGCTGAGCACATCACAGCTGGAGTCGCATGCACTGAAGCAGGTGCTGCAGAGGAAAGACGCGGCACTCCAGCACCTGCAAGCAGGGCTCCAGGAGTCTGTGGCAGCACCCCAGGGTGCGAGGCAAGGGAAAAGCCATACAGAAGGCGTCCGAGACGCAGGTGGGGCCGGCTCCAGCCCAGGGAGCGCAGCGGATGCCCAAGCACCATTCAGTAGTGTCTGGGCTCTTGGGGCGGGAGGCTTTTCTGGAACTAGTGCCACAGCCAGGTCTCATAGACTCATAGACTCATAGGTCAGAAGGGACCAATATGATCATCTAGTCTGACCTCCCGCACAAGGCAGGCCACAAAACCCTACCCATACACATTTATAACAACCCCGAACCCATGACCGAGTTGTTGAAATCCTCAAAAGTGAGATTTGAAGACCTCAAGCTGCAGGGAATCCACCAGCAAGCGACTCATGCCCCACGCTGCAGAGGAAGGTGAAAAACCTCCGTGGCCCCTGCCAATCCGCCCCGGAGGAAAATTCCTTCCCGACCCCAAATATGGCGATCAGCTAAACCCTGAGCACGTGGGCAAGACTCACCAGCCAGCACCCAAAAAAGATTTCTCTGCAGTAACTCAGTTCCCATCCCATCCAGCATTCCCACAGACCATTGAGCAGACTTATCTGCCGATAATCCAAAAGGGCCAGGCGTACAAGGGCAGGCAGGTCTGCCGCACACGGCAGGGGGCACGGTCAGCCCCAAGGTGCCAGTCACTTCGTCCCCCATGTGCTCCACTGCCCGGCTCAAGAACAGCTGGTGGCTCAGAGCCCCCATTCCCTCCCCCCAAGTCCCTGCCCTCTGCTGGAAGGGGCCTCAGGGCAGGGGGAAGGGCTGAGCGTGAGTCTCCCAGCAGGGATCCTGTGCACCTGCTGAGTCCCTTGCTTAGCTCCTTGTCCTGGGCCGAGGCTGGCGTGAACGTGCAGGGCTGTGTCGGTAAGTTGGTTAGGCCAAGGGCACAGGCCAAGGCACCGGGACAGTCCAGCACGTGGAAGGCGTCTCCCTTCCAGTGTCCACCCTTGGGGAAATCCCAGGAGTCTGCGCCCCTGTCCCATGTGGGCCACGTCCATTTCCCATGCATCTCCCAGCTGGGCCTCACCACTGGCCTGCGAAAGCAGCAGCAGGAACAATGCCTCCACAGGCTGGCGGGGCCTAGATGTGACTCTTCCCAAAGCATCCCTGCGGGGTTTCCTGCCCCATCTCCTCAGCGCTCGATGGTAGCCTGGGTATCAGAGCTGGGCCCAGCTGTGACCTGGAGCATGGGGGCTGTGGGGCTGGCTTGGCCAGGAATCCGCCTGGAGCTCCAGCTGTTCCTTTCCCCTCACCAGCTGCTGCAGCATGAGAAGCTGGTGGAGCAGGAGAAAGCGGATCTGGTGGCAGCCCAAGAGGAGCTGTCCAGGTGCATGGCGCAGCTCTCAGAGCTGCACTCAGACCAGCAGCGGCAGGCTGTGGAGCTGGCCATCCTGCTGGAGACGCAGAAGACTGTACAGCAGGAGGTAGGAAGAGCAGCACTGAGAGGAGGACAGCCAAGGAGTCGCTTCCTCCAGATGCTCCACGCCACCGCGCAGGAGATTTCACTAGGCCAGCCGCTGGGCTGGCATTCTCCTGCTGTGCATTAGTCTGTGTCCTGGGTCTGGTGTTCCCTAGATAACTTGGCCTCAGCTTTCCTTTCAGAAGGGGTGGTGTCTAGGAAACCATGGTCTGCCTCCCTGGGTGGCTGGATCCATTCGTCCAGCGCTGTGCGTGCTGATGCTTTGAACTAATTGCTGCTGCTATTTTGTTGTCTCGTGTAAAGAAACCATCTCCATGTTAGACGGCCCGCACAGGCCCTCCCCACCCCGCCGCGGCGCTGGAGCTGGCATGGGCGGCAGTGCTCGCCGGCAGAATGTTCTCGGAAGCTGGGTTCTAAGTTCTGAGCATTGTCTCCAGAATTCCCATCGTGCGGGAGGCTGCTTCGTAAGCCATGGCCTTTTGCAGGTGTGCAGCCGTGAGCAGGCCATTGTGGAGCTCAGACGATACCTGGAAACTGCAGAGGCAGCGCTGACGCGTGCGAAGAATGAGGTGAGGGTTGGAAATCAACCTCAATGTTTCCTGGGGCAAGGACGCCTTGCAGGGCCACAGCCCTGCAGCATCCTGGGCACTGCGATTTGTCCATGTCCTGTGATAGTCCATCTGCCCAGCCACCCCTGCAGTTGGCTCACGGTGGGCCTAGCTGGGCATTGGCGTGACTGGCTGCGGTTCCGGGTCGCTGGGCACGTGCCCCTGTGTAACAGCCTTTGCGCTGCAGTCAGTGCTGCTGCTCGCCCGTGTCCGTGAGCCCTGAGAGCGACTGAGAATGGCTCTTTAAGCTGAGCCAGGTGTAGAGCTCCGTTTGCAGAGAGCGAGGCTGTCCCCCGCCCCAGGGCAGCACACAGCCATCACTGAACAAAGCACTAGCCAGTCCTCCCAAGGGGCACAACCCCTCGGGACGATGGACGCCACCTGCTAGTCCTTTCCGGTTTCTCGCCGGCTCGAGGCCGCGTGCCAGCCTCGGTTATCAGCTGGCTCTGGCCCAGCGTGGATGGCGGCACAGTGATGGGACCGTGCTCCAATGCAAGCCAGGGCCTTTTGCACAGGACAATTGCTCTGCATCCCCCCATCCACGTGCAGTGCTAGGTGTCTGGGAGCCTGCAGTGAGGGGAGAGCTGGCCCTGCTCGGCTGGTGCGAGGCAGCTGAGGCTGTGCATGAGAGGGAGGCAGGAGAGCAGCCAGGTGCTGAGGGTGGGGCTGTGTAGCCCAGTGGGTCCATGGGCCCCCAAGTGCCCTCGGTCACGCCATTGCCCCTGTAGTAGTTCGTTTCCAGTGTCTCACTGCCCTCTGCCCTGCCACCTGCGCCCTGCCATCCCGGTCAGTGACGCGTGTTCGTGGTCTGCCCAGGGGACGGAGGGCGCTGCGGAGGGCGCTGCGGAGGTGGGCGACCTAAAGGAAAAGCTGCACCAACTGCAAGCCGACATAAGAAGCCTGCAGGAGAGCTGCGGGGAGCGGACAAGGCTATGGCGGAACAGACCTGCTGCATCACCCAGGTGAGCGCTTCCAGCCCTGCTCTCAGCACAGCATGGTCTGAGTCCATTGCAAGCCCTGTGTCCTGCCAGCTCCTGCCCCAGCAACCTTCAGCCTTGCTCTGGTGTTAGCTGAATGAGGCCACTTGCTTCCTGGGGTTTCTAAAGGCCTGCGAGTAATTGGCACCTGTCTGGCTTTGGGAGCTTCCCCAGCACAGGCTGACTGCTCCTGGCCAGGGCCTGTTCAGTGCGCGGCCCTTGTGTGCTCCACTTCCCACCTCACCCCAGAGTATCTCTGAGCAGGCCCCCAGCCCCTCCTCCTGGGCCTGGGCCACACACCTGCACCCTGTGCTGGGACACCCCCGAGCGACAGGCGTTAAAGGGCGTTCTGCACGGTGCCCAGGGCGCGTTCCTGCCTCTGAGACTAACTCCGACGTGATTTAACTGCTCCACACACACGTCCCAAGTATTCCCGTGGCCTGTGAGCCCGCCTGGCTCAGTTCCTGCGCAGGGAGCGGGGCTGAGAGGGGAGGCAGAATTGCTGAGTTACAGCGATGCAGCTGACTCAGATCCGCCTTGTGCTGCTTGGCCTGAGACTCTGCTCGTCTGGTCTGTGTCCTAGGGCCAGAAGCAGGCCATGTTAGTGGAGCAGCTGCAGGGAGAGCTCAAATCCTGCAAGCAAGCCCACCAGGCAGACCTGGAGCAGCTGAGGGCCAAGCTGCAGCTCCTTCAGCAGGAGCTGGATGTCTGCAAAGAGAAGAACCAGGATAATCTGAGCCGCCTGCAGCAGCGGGAGTGCACGGCGGAAAGGCAGAGCTTGGCCTTGGAGTCCCTGCTCCAGCAGTGCCAGGCACTGAAGGATGAGGTGGGCCCTGAGACACCCCAGAGTAGAGCAGGGATCCCACGGGGTAGAACAACAGGGCTGGGTGCCTCGCCCTGGCCACGGGGGAGTTATGAGGAAGGGCACTGTCAGGGCCCATCTAGTCGGCACTCCTGCCGTGGAGCCAGGGCCGGGAATGGGCCTGCTGTGTGCGTGCTGACAGCACCCCTGGCAGGGTATAGCTTGTGCTGGGAGCAGTCGCCTGGCCCCAGGGCACAGCTTGGCCCAGGGCACAGCTGACAGTCACGTCTCCCTCAGTGCCTGCAGCTGTGCCCACAGAGGCCAAGGGGAGAAACAACCCAGCACCTGTCCTACTCGGTGCCAGCGAATCAGTCATGCGACCAGAGCACAGGAGGGCAGGGGGCTGAGGGAGTCCAGGAGACGCTCTGGGCAGGAGCCAAGCCCTCTTGCTTGGGAGATTTGAGCCTAGACAGTAAGGCGCTTCCCTGCCCCAGTCCAGGGGGTGGACAGGACCGAACTGAGCCCATCCATCTCTGACTGGGCCTGGCCCCGGCCAGGGCTGGGCAGCGCTGCTGCACCACATGCACTAATGGGGCAGGCAGGCGCAGCCTGGCAGGCGGTGTCACCGCTGCGGTCACACTCCCAGGGGCTCTACTACGAAGAGGTGGTGCAGAAGCAGGAGAGGGAGCTATCCCAGCAGCAGGAGCAGCTCCGAGCGGCGCAGGAGCAGCTGGCCATGGCGGAGAGCAAGAGCTGGTCCGCGCAGAGCAGCCTGGACCTGTACAAGAAGAAATATCAGGCCTCCTTGGCCAGGGCGGGGGAGCTGGAGGGCAACGTGCAGAGGCTGGAGGAGGATCTCCAGGATGTGAGCAGCCAGGTGGGGCCCGGCCTTCTGCGCAGCAGCCTCTGCTTGGCGGGGCCCTGTGCACTGGGCTAGAAATGAGCAGAGCGGGGTTTCCCCTAGTGCCTTTGATGCTTGAGGTATTGGAGTAGGTGGCCCTGGCCACACTACTGCTGGACCACTCTAGCAGGAGCCCATGGCCCAGCCGCGCCAGTAGTTTCCTCACAGGCTTCTTGCCAACACCCTTTCAGCCAGGGACTGTTTAGAGCCCAGCTAGCCCAGGCTGCGTTGGCTCTGTGGCCTGGTCTCTGTTGAGAGGTTTGGTGATTCCCTGCCAGTGCCTTCCCCAGTTCATGGGCTGGGGGGTTGGGGGCTAGTGTCGCCGAGGGCTGACGACAGGGCGGACAGTGCCAGTGGGGCCGGAGCTGCGTCTGCCCTCTATGCCCTGCTCTGGAGGGGCTGCGCTACGCCCCCGACAGTTGGGAGCCGTCCTCAGGCAGAGCTTGCCCATGGCTCTGACGTGGCTCGTGGATGTGCTGGCAGTTCCCATGAGATCAGCACCGCGGGCTGGGTCAGGTCCCGCAGCCTAGAGCATCTGAGCGCAGCTGCCCCGCTCCTGCAGCAGGAGGCGACGGGCAGGTGTTGCCAGAGGGCCGTGGAGCAGCTGACGCAAGCCCTTCATGCCACTGAGGGGGAGCTGTGCAGCAGCCGGCAGCACGCCCACCACTGCGAGCAGACCATCCAGGGACTCCGCGCGCAGCTGGCTGCCAGCCACACCAAGGTGAGCAAAGCGAAAGGGGCGCCGGCCTGTCTCGTGGACGTGCTCTGTGTCACTCTGGCTTCCCTGCGGCCAGAGAGTGCCTCCGGAGCGCAGCACTCGCAAAGATCCTCAGAACAGTCAGGCCGGGAGCCAGCATCAAAGGCTGACGAGGCACCAACGGCTGTCTGGCACCACAGAGCGCAGTCAGCTCGTGCCAAGGCAAGGGAGGCCGAACACCGGGATGGGCACGGTTCCCTGCACTGGGTCCTTCCACCCCTGCGCTCCCAAGGACACAGCACAGTGTCTGCTCACAGACCAGGCACGTGACACCAGCTCTCGCCAGGGGAAACAAGCCACGGCTGGAGCCTGTCACATTCCAGGGAGCAGCCCAGACCAGTGAGGGACCATGTCAATGAACCATAGACAAGGGTTGGAAGGGACCAACCCCAACTAAATCATCCCAGCCAGAGCCGTGTCAAGCTGAGCCTTAAAACCCCCAAGGAGGGCGATTCCACCACGTCCCTAGGCAACCCATTCCATTGCTCCATCACCCTGCTAGGGAAAAACTTTTCCTAATGTCCAACCTAGACCTACCCCACTGCAACTTGAGACCGTTGCTCCTAGTTCTGTTGTCTACTGCCATTGAGAACAGCCCAGCTCCATCCTCCCTGGAACCCCCTTCAGGTAGTTAAAGGCTGCTATCAAATCCTCCCTCATTCTTCTCTTCTGCAGACTAAACAAGCCCAGTTCCCTCAGCCTCTCCTCATAAGTCCTGTGCTCCAGACCCCTCATCATTTTTGCTGCCCACCTCTGGACTCTCTCCAATTTGTCTACATCCTTCCTGTAGTGGGTGGCCCAAAACTGGACACAATACTCCAACTGAGGCCTCACCAGTGTGGAATAGAGGGGAATAATCACTTCCCTCCATCCGCTGGCAATGCTCCTACTAATGCAGCCCAATATGCCGTTAGCCTTCTTGGCAACCAGGGCACACTGCTGACTCATATCCAGCTTCTTATCCACTGTAATCCCCAGATCCTTTTCTGCAGAACTGCTGCCTAGCTTGTCGGTCCCCAGTCTGTAGCTGTGCATGGGATTCTTCTGTCCTAAGTGCAGGACACCTTCCTATGAGTACAATAGACCCTGCTGCTAAGTGGGAAGCTCCCCATGGCAAAGACTTACTCCTCTCACTGCAAAAGGTCTTCAATTTGAAGCCCAAATTGACCCATAGATGGCCCTGCACCAAAAATCCTCAACTCTACTCTGAGTTTGCAAAGCGCTGGCCTCCCATTCCATTCCTGCCAAGGCCACCTGGCAGCAATCACTCCCCTTGCAGTCAGGGGCCATTTTTCTAACCCTTCCTCCCCGGCCCCATTGTCCAGATTTCTATTGGGGCGAGTGCGGGCTGCCCCACCAGTGAGAGAACCCCTCTGACGTGGGATCTCAGTATTGTTCTTAATGTAATGCAGCTTCTTTGGGCCTCTCCCTGCATGTTCTTCACCCCACCTCACTCAAGATGGCCTTTGTAGTCGCCGTCTCATATTGTTTGATTTGTTCCATTGTCTCCTGGCTGCCGTTCCTTCCACAACACTCCCCAGGGCTAGGGCTACAGTGAGCTACAGTTGTCACATGGTCATTTCCGCCAGTCTATTACATACCCGTGTGACTCCATTCCTCTGCAGGAGCTACAAACTCCATGGCAGACCGTTCCAAGGGCCTGGAACCCTGCTGCAACTGGCCTATGCCTTTCCCGCTGTCACCCCCGCTCTTCATTTGCATCGCTCGTGCTCAAAGGCTCAAGCCATCTCCCCCTTGTATGTGCTTCCCCCTCCAACCAGTCCCGCCCCCCCGCATGCCTCAGGGGCAGCCCCCTTGGGGGCATTCACACGTAACCCCCCCCCCCACTGCGGTTAAACGCTGGCCCGGGAGGGAGGGAAGCAGGGTTAGACGCCAGACTTGGTGGGGCAATCATATATTCTTTGGTTGGGGCAGTCAGGACTTGTCAGTCCCACTGTCTACGTCAGGCTCCAGCAGCGGATGCCACGGGGCCCACACTTTAAAAGAAAGGGTTCATTTCCCCAGAGTGACTGTGGGTCTCCCACACCAGCTCTCCAGCCTGCCTTGCGGAGTCCTCCTTAGCTGGGGTTCTGGATGAGCAAGGGAAAGCAGAGACAGGTGCAGTGGCTCTGCTCTACGGCCTCGGGGACGCTGGGCGGGGAGGACATGCCTGGCACGGGCAGTCCAGCCACACTGCTGCTCTCGCCCACCTGGGGCACTGTGTGCCCACAGGGAGCCCACATGGCTGGAAGAGCGGCAGTCACGGGAGGGTAGGTGTCCGTTCTCACCAAGGCAGGAATGGATCATTGGATTATCTGCGCTGACCTCCTGAAAACCGGGCGTGCCACGCCGTTACCGCGGCGTTCAGCCCAACCTGTGTGGCTAAAGCCTCTTTCTGAAAGGCGTCCTGTCTGGATGTGAAGAGTGCCTGCCATGCCCCTGGGCAGTTTGTTCCAGCGGTTGGGCGCCCGCACTGCTAACCTTTTGTGCCTTCTTTCTGGTCTGAATTTTTCCGTCTTTAACCTCCAGCCATTGGCTCTAGTTCTGCCTGGGTCTGCTGGTGTAACGAGCCCGTCAGGCCTAGTGCTTTCTCCTTGTGACACTAAGTATCCACTGTAATCACATCACCTCTCAGTCTTCTTTTGATAAGATCACCAGCCCAGGGATCAGGCATTTTCTCCAGCTCTCAGATAATTTTTGTGGCCCTTCTCTGCACCCTCTTCCGTTCTCCAACACCTCTTAACCCGTGCGCACCAGCACAGGCAGCAGTATTCTAGCATCGTGCCCCTTCCTGGTGCCCTCCCTCCATATGGTGCTTCCCAGCGGTACTGAAGGCTGGCAGGGACCACGCTACCTCTGCCCTTAGCGTGAAGGAGCCTCATCTGTGCCTGCCCGGAGACAGCCCCACCCTCCGCCACCAGCCACAGGCAGTGAAAGCCCACTCCTCCCCACCTGTTCCTCTGAGCACCCCTGGGGTCTGGGCCCCGTCTCCTGGGCCTCACGGCATCGCCAGAGCTGCTGTGCCCCAGAACAGGCACCAGCTGCACAGTGTTGCCTCATTCGGCACTTCCGTTGGCTTCATGTAACAGCCCCAGGTCATGTGTCACCACAGAGCCGAGTCAATGGCAGCAGGGAGACGGATTGCGAACATCTGGGTACATGTAACACAACTACCCTGCCTGCGGGCGCCTGGGCTAAGTGAACACAACCTTGGCTTGGCTAAAGATTAGCCTCCCCGAAGCCTTTCGCCCAGCGATTACCAGCCGGGCTGCCCGGAGTGTCCCTGCATTCCCCAATACACCCGATTAAGTCTTTGATTTTAGTCCTAACCAGGCCCCCAGCTGTGTGCACCTGCCAGGCGGTTTCTGTGTGTGCTTGGCCATGGCGCAGTCGTGATTAGCAGTGGCTCCACACACAAATAGCCTCACATTGTAAGCGACACACTACCCAGTGCTCAACCAGTAGAGAGAGAGAGACGCACACACACACACCTCGAATCCCCTGGCTAGCATTGGGGGTGGCGGGGGGGTGCCTGAGTTCTGTCTAGGGCCATAGCTTGTCACACAGCCACACACGGCTCATCCTGATGAGGACGGGGCACGCTGCGGCGTGGACTCAGAGCCTGGGGAGCCCTGTAAACCCCTCTTCACCCATCCGCCCAAGGGCTTTCTGCGACACAGACGTGGTTCTGCTTTCAGAGCTTGGCAGTGGAGGAGACACTGGTGAAAGTGCAGACAGAGTTCGCCTCCTACACAGCCACCCACAGTCACAGCAATGCCAACTACGAGAGTCAAGCAGCCATAGCAGAGACCCTCCAACAGGTAGGAACGTTCCCCCTCCCCGTGTGGCTCTCAGCAGTGAGTGCCAGACAGGGCAATGTGCCCCTGGGAACAGCCTTGCCTGGCCCCCAGCACTGTGGGACAGCCAGGCCCCGGGGAGCCAGGCCTGAGCTGTGCTGCTGCATTGCGCGTCTCCAGAAGCTGAGCCAAGCCGAAGAGGCGAGCGCTAAGCACAGCCAGCGGGCTGAGGAGTATCAGAGCCTGGTGCAGGACTTAAAGCTAGAGCTGGTGAGAGTGACCGAGCAGAAGAACAGCACCAGGAAAGGTAAACGCGAGCGAGGCCGTCTCCTGCCAGCTGGGGCACCCTGGGCGCTGCCTCTGCTGGCCCCGTGCACATCCAGAGCCTGCTGTGCCAGCGCGGCCCAGGGCCAGTGGGGCTGCCCAGGTTGTAGGGCTAAGGCCTCAGCCCCAAACAGGACTGTAGAGCCCCGCAGGCTAAGCATGGGCGACCTTCCTGTGGTGACAGGCTCGCAGGCAGAGACCCCCAGGGTGCCTGGCTGCCTGGACACAAGGGTTGCACCCTCAGGGAGCCATGCTCAGGCCAGGCGCTGCTCACGGCTGAGCCGGCCCCATGCTGGCATGCCAGGGCGGCCCTGGCCTGTGGCACAGTCCGTGGCGGGTGCCCCGCATGTCTCGCTGCACACAGAACCCATTGGCGCTGGAGCCAGGCTGTGGTCACCGGCTTGAGGAGATCTGCCCCCCACGGGCTCTCCGCTAGCAGGGGCCATGGTGGCTGGAGGGGCTGGTGGCTCAGATGGGCTGCGCCACCCGCAGCTCACATCGCTGGCTGCACCGTGGCGGCTGCACGCCAGCTCGATGGGAACCAGCGCAGGTGTGTCTGCTCGAGGGGGTGTCCAGCTCCAGCGGGGACGCCCCAGGCAGCCCAGCCCAGGGCAGGGGCAGGCACTAGATTCGGGTGGCTGGCGCCTGCCGTTTCAGACCTCGGGACGCTGGAGCTGCAGGTGCAGCGCCTTAGGCAGGACGTGGCTGCTGAGGGGGCCAGGAGGCAGCTGGAAGCGTCCAGGGGGCAGCAGGCGACGCAGCAGCTGGAGCGCGAGCTCCGGGGGAGCCGCCGGCTGTGTGCGCAGAAGGAGCAGGTGAGGCCGGGGACCCAGCCACAGGAGGGGGCTCCCACCTCACCCTGGGGCCTGGGGTTCGGGGGGCGTGGGGAGGACCGGGCAGGGCTGCAGCGCATGTGGCAGTGCCGCAGCCGGGCTCTCTCGGCACAGATCACGCAGAGACGGGGCGAGCAGCTGCGGCAGGCCCACCGGGCCCTGCAGGAGAAGGGGCTGGAGGCGGAGAAGCAGCGTGCAGAGGCCAGGAGCCTGGCCGTGCGCCTGCAGCAGGCCCAGCAGGAGACGGCGCAGAGCCAGGCGGCCAGCAGTGCCCTGTGGGAGGAGATGCAGCTGCTGCGGCAGAGCCTGCAGGACAGCCAGCAGCAGCAGAATGGTGAGCAGCCCCTGCCTGGGGCAATCGCCGGCCCCCCCCCACGGCGCCCTGGCTGTGCACTGCTCCCATAGCCCCTCACCGCGCAGACAGCTGAGCCCCGCCAGTCCAGTCCGCTCCGAGCCTCCCATGCCCCCGTGACGGGCTCCAGCTGCCCAGGCTCCCAGCTGTGTCAATGGAGCAGCCAGTCTGGGCGCTGGTCTGAGCCGCTCTGGCCAGGGCTGGCAAGCAGAAGGGACAGCGCTGCCCGCGCTCCCTGCGCAGAGCCATCGTACGGCTGCCAGCCAGCACGGAGCGACCGCTCACGCCCAGCCTGGCACTCAGCCTGGCCGCGCTGGGTGGTGCCGGCTGCCCCTGGCTGGGCAGACAGTGGAGGAATAACCACAAGGCCGTATGCTGGGCCCTGTACGTGCCGACCAGCTCCCCCTGGCCACGCAGCCTGACCTGCACCTGGGAGGGCAGCACCATCTGCCTGGGGTCAGCTCGTGGGCCTGGCTGGGCCACACAGGACTGAGCCGTGCCTTGGCCATAGCGCTCTGCACCCAGCTCTGCCGTGCCTGGGGGAGGGCAGCAGCATGGGGCCCCAAGTGGCAGGGCTGCAGCTGGGTGAGGGCAGAGGCCGAGGGTGTCCTTCCGTCTCTGGCAGCTCGGGAGCTGGCGCAGCAGCAGGAGCAGGAGCAGCTGCGCCAGCGCATGGCGGAGGTGGGCCGGCGGGAGCAGGCCAGCCACAGGCTGGAGGCAGAGATGCGGGCGCTACAGGAACGAGTGTCCAGCAGCGAGGACGAGGCGGAGCAGAGCAGGTAGGTGGCAGCCGGGGATTTGCAGCCCTGGGAATCTCCCATTGCCCTGCACCCAGCTGGGGAGGTAGCGCCTGGAGAGCCAGGCAGCGAGGGGCTCCAGGTGTTGGTGTCTCCCAGTGCCAGGCTCCACAGCCCAGCGCAGGGCACATCAGCAGGCGGAGCCGTGCTGGAGGGAGAGTGGCAGCAGCACCGGGCCAGGGTGTGGGTTTTTTTGTTGGGAGGGGCTGGGCGTCCTGCCCTCGCTGGGCCTGGGCACCAGTGGCAGCAGCTGGAGTTCTGGCCCATTGTCCTGCTCGGGGCCGTGCCCGCAGAAAGCTGCAGGAGCGGCTGATGTCGGAGCTGAGCCAGTGGAAGCAGAGGCACCAGGGCGCCGTGCAGCAGGGGCACCGGCAGCAGCACGCGGCGGTCCAGCTGGAGCTGAAATTGCGGCACAGCCAGGAGCAGGCGCGAGCCCTGCAGCAGCAGGTACGGCTGGGTGCGGGTCAGGCTGGTCTGCAGCTGACCGCACAGTGGGGCCGGCCCCAGGGCGCCAGGCAGTAGAGGTGCAGCTGGGCATACGCTGCCTGGCCCAACGCAGCAGGGCCCACCTCCCACCCCCCGCAAACCCCAGAGCCATGCCCTGCCCCAGGAACTGATGCCGCCCCAACCTGTGCTCCCTCCTCGCTGCTGCCTTGGGGAAGGTGAGCCCTGGCCTGGCTGGCACCCGCAGCCCTGTGTTCCCCTAGCTCCAGGAGCAGGACGCCACCCAGCGGGAGCTGCGCGAGGAGCTGAGCCGACTGCAGGGCAGGGAGAAAGAGCTCCAGTGGCAACTGCAGGGAGCCCAGGAGCGGGCGAGCGTGCTGGAGGGCGAGTGTGAGGAGCTGCGGCGAAAGGTGAGGCAGCCGGCGCGCTGGGAATCCGGGTGGGGGCCGCACACGGCAGGGACCCCAGCAGAAGGGGAGCCAAGGCAGCTACAGGGCAGGGAGGACAGCCCTAGAGGGACATGGGGGACAGGCGCTGGGTGGGTCCTGGATTTGTGCGGGGGGCAGGGGTGCCACCTTGCCACAGCTCTGCCTGTGTTCTAGCTGTGGGAGCAGGCGCAGACGAGCCAGGGCCTGCAGCGCGGCAGGACCCAGCTGGAGGAGGAGGGCCAGCGCCTGCGGGAGCAGCTGCGGCAGTGCAGCGCCCAGCTGGAGAACACCAGCAGTAGCCTGGGCCAGGCCCAGCAGCAGCTCCAGCAGCAGGCAGGCGAGGTGAGCGCCCCGACACGCTGCGCACCACAGACCGCAACAGGCCCCGTGCCAGTGCCCAGCTGACAGGAGCAGCTGGAAGCAGCCCAGGCCAGAGAGCGGCAGGGCACCCTCCAGCCCACAGCAGCTTCACGTCACAAGGCCCCGAGCCAGGCACTGGAGCCGGCGGGGGCGGGGGCGCAGCAAGTGGGCCAAAGCAGTGCTGACACCCCAGGGCCGGCGGGGAGGCCTCAATAAGGCGACAGCTCCTCAGCCTCTTGCTACACCCCAGCTTTTAAACAGCCCCCTCGGTGCTGACCCCCCGCCCAGGGTTCCCACTTCTGCAGCGTTGGCCACATGGCCTCCCCCCCCCCGTGGGCCCAGCCCACCTGCTCTCACGGCACAGCCACACCCTGTGAGGCTACGGGTAGCGCTGAGACCTGATGGTTAAAGCAGCAGCCAGCTGGCAAAGCCAGTGCCCCACTCCCCGCCCGCCAGCCACTCTGCCAGGGCCTCCCTTCGTTGGCTCGCCCAGGCCCAGCTCCGCTCATGTCCCTCGTCCAGCTCCACTTGCTGCAACAGCCCCCGGGGCAGTCGGCATCGCTCAGGCCTGCGGCATCCAGAGCTGGGGCTTTCAGCCAGGCCTGCAAAGACCCCGTCCCCACCAGGCACTGCCTAGCCAGGGCCCCCTCCGAAAACTACGACCGAGAAGCCCCTTTGTGATGGGCAGCCACGCCTGCACAGCCAGTGCTGCCCCCCCCCCATGAGGGGCCCCTGCCATGGGGGATGGTGCTGGGCTCCGGTCGTGGGCGCTCGCTCGCTCTCTCTCGCTCTCGCTCTCGCTCGCTCTCGCTCTCACGCACACGCACTACCCCCCCCCCCGGCTGACCCTGGCCCAAGGTGGTGGAGGCTGCACAGGTTGTAGAAGGTTCTTGCGTCTGTGGCCAGGCTGGGCCCTGTGCCCCGTAGGGCACGTCCCGCCCGGCTGGCTGCCGGCCCTCGGCGCTGCAGCCCCCCGCTCCTGTCCACACGGCAGCTCACGGAGAAGATGCAGGCGGCACTGGCCCGGGCGCAGCACCGGGAAGCCCAGCTGGAGGCTGCCCACGAGGCGCGACTGACGCGGCTCAATGGGGAGCTGAAGAAGCTGCAGGGTTTCCAGCAGCAGAGCGAGCAGGAGGTGAGTGACCCACGGGCTGCACCCACCTCCCCGCCTGCTCCGGCCCCTGCCTGTCACCTCCCCTGCCACACCAGGCCCGATCCTGCGCGGAGCAGCTGGGGCAGCGGAGCAGCCAGGTGCGGCAGTGGCAGAGGCGGCACCAGGAGAGCGTACAGGCCCTGGCGCAGCGGGACGAGGAGCTGCTCGTCTGCAAGGTGGAACTGGCCGCGCTGAAAGAAAAGCTCCATGGCGCCGCCGACGAGGCAAGTGGCGCCGAGGGGGCGGGGGCCAGGAGGGGGTTCTGGGCACAGGCCGAGAGCCTGACTGGGCAGCGGGGACGGGGACATGAGCGCTGGGCCTGCAGAGCTCCCATGCCCCAGGCCAAGGGGAAACAGGCATGGCGCCTGCTGCAGCTGGCCTCGCGGGGACCAGAGCCAGGGGCGCACACGGGCAGTGACATGGGCTTGATGCTGCGGTGGGGCCTTGTCCGCCCCCTGCCCAGCAGCCAGATGCACGGCCCGGAAGTATCCAGGCCGGGGACCTGGAGAGGCAGGGCTGGGAGTCTTGCACTGGACTTGCCCAGAGTTGTCTGGCTTAACACACCTTCCTTGGCTTCCTGGCTAGAGAGACCGCCTGCAGCAGGACCTCCACGGCCTCAGGCAGAAGTTTGTGGCCTCCAGCAACGAGGTAGGAGCCTCCCTGGCCCCCGGCTGTCTCCAGGGCGGGTGTGTGTTTGCAGCCAGCGGGGAGCCGCTCCTCACCCCAGCAACACAGGCCTAGGGGCAGGGAAGGGCTGAGCTGTCCACAAAGGGCCCCAGCTCCATGCCAGCCAGGAGCCCGGCTCAGCACTGACTTAGTGCCACTCCCGCCAACCTATGGCCCCGCCGTGCACGGTGCGGCTGGCGGGGCAGGGAGCTCTCACGCAGTTGCAGGGCTGGTGCTGGCCTCCCAGGAACAGTGTTGCTCTCTTGCAGGCGGAGGCCCTGCGCTCCTCCCTGGTGGCGGCACGGTCCGACAGCCGCAGGCTGCAGCAGGAGAGCGAGCTGGTGCTGGCCAACGTCAGCCAGTGGGTGACGGAGCAAAAGTAAGTGTGAAAGGGGCTGAGACGGGCGGGCACCCCCCTCCACTGCCGCCTGTCCCACACCCGCCACCCTTGAACCAGCAGCGGGGTCCTTGGTGTGAACAAGGTGTCAGCACATGGCCCAGGCTGCAGCCCCACAGCCCTTCACCACGAGCAGGGCCCCCCCGGGCTGCATCCTGCGCAGCATTACTGCTAGACATGGTGGCTGGGCCCGGCCCCTGGAGCACCAGCTGCCTCGCCCTGTGCCCACCTGGAGGAAGGGGGGCTGCACTATTACCCGAGCCTGACACGCTGGGGCATGCTGCTGCTCAGCCCAGCGCACAGCTCTGCTGACCGTCTCCCACCCACACGTAGGCAAGCCAACGACAAGCTGGGGCACAAGATCCGGGCCCAGGTCAAGCACATCGCTCAGCTGACAGGCGAGAAGGAGTAAGTGGGACCAGCCCCTGGCACAGCCCAGCCATCGGCAGGGGTGCCAGGCTTCCCGGGCAGCTCTCTCTGACTGGGGGGAAGGGGCAGAAGGCCTGCAGGTCTGATCCCCTGGCACAGCTAAGGGCGGGGCAGCCCCATGTGCCACAGTGAGTGAGGGAAGGGCACCAGTGCCCCGATTCACAGCACCCGAGACGATGGGAGGGCCCTCGGGAGTCATCGAGTCCAACCTCTGCTCATAGCAGGACCAAGCTCTGCAACATCATCCCAGCCAGGGCTTTGTCAAGCCAGGCCTTGAAAACCTCTAAGGATGGAGATCCCACCATCTCCCTAGGTAACCCATCCCAGTGCTTCACCACACGCCTAGGGAAAAACTTTTTCCTAATGTCCAATCTAGACCTCCTCCACTGCAACTTGAGACCATTGCTCCTTGTTCTGTCATCCACCACTGAACAGCCTAGCTCCATCCTCCCTGGAACCCCCTTTGTGGTAGTTAAAGGCTGCTATCAAATCCCCTCTCATTCTCTTCTAATCGAGCCTAGTTCCTTCAGCCTCTCCTCGTAAGTCTTGTGCTCCAGCCCCCTAATCATTTTTGTTGCCCTCCGCTGGACTCTCTCCAACTTGTCCACATCCTTTTTGTAGTGGGGGGGCCCAAAACTGGACACAATACTCCAAATGCAGCCTCACCGATGCTGAATAGAGGGGAATAATCACTTCCTGCGATCTGCTGGCAATGCTCCTACTAATGCAGCCCAATATGCCATTAGCCTTCTTGGCAACCAGGGCACACTGCTGACTCCTATCCAGCTTCTTATCCACTGTAACCCCCAGATCCTTTTCTGCAGAACTGCTGCCTAGCTCGTTGGTCCCCAGTCTGTAGCTGTGCATGGGATTCTTCCGTCCTAAGTGCAGGACTCTGCACTTGTCCTTGTTGAACCTCATCAGATTTCTTTTGGCCCAATCCTCTTATTTGTCTAGGTCACTCTGTATCCTATCCCTACCCTCCAGGGTATCTACCCCATCAGCTGCATGCCAGCCATAAACCTGCTGACGCTGCAATCCCCATGCACCCGCTCATTAGTGAAGATGTTGAACAAAACTGGAACGCTCAGACACCGAGCAGCCTCCTTTGGAGCTGGCCCCCAGCAGGGCCTGCCTTAGCAAACAAGGCCCAATCCTGGCCCAAGCTCTGCTCTGCCACCCACCCTCCTACCCCAGGATGTAACTAGTGAGAAAGAAGCAACTCGCCCGCCCCCTACGCTGCTACAACCATGGGCCAATGAGGCCAGTGCCATGCACAGCCGCACCCCCCACTAAATCCATGCTTGGGGGGGGTGCAGCATGTAAACAGACATGGGGGGCACCCCCAGCTGCACTGCAGCCTCCTGGTGGGCCATGGCCCCTTCCCCATCAGCACCTTGTCTCCCTGCCCATCCCCACAGCCACCTGCAGGAGGTGCTGGTGCGCCTGCAACATGAGAACAGGCATCTGAACAGCCAAGCGGAGGAGCGGCGCGGTGCGTGTGAGCGGCTGAAGGTGAGAGGACAGCAGCTGGCAGGGCTCTGGCTGGGCACAGCTGGACAGGGAACTCTCCTCGCAGGGCAGGGCCGGGCCCCAGTGCCATGGGCTAGAGCTGCTCCTGATTTTGTGTTTCTTGGCCAGGCTCTCCAGAGCAGCAGCTCAGATGTGGGGGCTGGGCTGCGGCAGCCCTGGGCCCTGTTCGTGGGCCACGAGTGAGCCCCACCCATCTTCCAGCCAGGAGTCACCCGCACAACGGACCCAGCACAGCCTGTACGCGGGGCCAGTGCAGCCGCTCCACCTACCTGCTGCAGCCCCTGGCCCGGGCACCGCCTGACCTGAAATAAAGCCAAGCGCAGGCCGCCACCGCCCATCCAACAGTGATTTCACCAGGCTGGGGGCTGCAGCACCCTTGTATTTCATCCATTAAAGGTGTCACTAGTCCAGCCCCCATGACGAGCCAGCGTATTCACTGCGGGCAGGGGGAACGGGCAGGGGCCGGGGACGCTCCAGGGGAGTGACGGGAGCAGTGCTGGGCCTGTCCCGGCTCTAGCCTGGGTTAGAGCACGACTTACAGCGGGGCTTCTCCAGCAACCATTCCCATCTGGGAACTGGGGCAGGGCCAGACTCAGCTGGTAGCCGCTCTCTCCACAGCAGCAGAGCTACCACAGCGGGAGGCCTACACCCGTCCTACAGCTGCAACCTGGGACAGTCAGAGCAGCCCTGCGGGGCCAGGCTGGTCGTGCTGCAGAGACCCTGCAGGGTGGGGTGCAACCTGCTCCAGGTCTCTGGCTGAGATCCTCCTTCTGACCCCTGGAGCCAGCCAAGGGCCAGGATGCCACGCTGCAGGGCTGGGGCAAAAACCAGACAGCGCTACCCTCCCTCCACCACCAGCTGAGCAGGGCGCTGGGGGGACGGGCAGGGGGAGACCTCATCTCTCTCTCTCAGCCAGCGACTGCTGCTCGTCCCACCTGCAGGGCCAAGAGCTGGACTTCACACTGCTGACTGGCCTCCAGGGCTCTGTCGGACCAGACTGTCCTGTTAAAGCTGGACAGCTGGCGCCCCTGCACGCAGGGCTGGGAGAGGCTCACAGTACAGCACAGCACATTCCTCGCCCGCCCCCCCCCCCCAGCAGCAAGAGCCTGGGCCACTGCCCTCACCCCAGAGATGCTAAAATGGCAGGGCCAGGGCTGCCGCACACATGCAGCACTGGCTGCTGGGAGCCTGCAGAGACCAGTCGGGGCGTGTAGCTGCGCTGGGTTCTCCATCATCCCACGCTGGGGATGCAGGTGTAGCTCCACGCGGGGGGCAGGGAATCTTCACCAGCCCTCAAACTCCCCTTTCCTGGAGTCCCATACAAAGCAGGGCTGCAGAGAGAGGCAGGCCAGTGCCTAGAAGCTAGGCCACACATTGCGGCTCTTTCCCTCTCCCTGAGCCTTGACCCAGCCTCCAGCCGTGTTTGCTCTGGACCAGGCCCTGCACTCACAGAGCAGATCCAGGCAAGGCGGCAGGCCCCTGCCAAGCGCAGCACATGACGAAGCAAGGGCTGGAGGCCACCAACATTTATACAAATAAAATTATTTCTCCTCTGTAGCAAACAGTGCCCAGGTGTGTGCAGTGCCATGCAGGGCGGGCCCCGCACACCAGTCACATTTACACGCCATGGGGCAGCTCCCTGCCAGGATCGCCAGCCCCGCTCACAGGCCGAAGCGGGCAGGAGTGCGGCGCGGTGTCACGGGTTCCCCCTGCTCCTTGCGCCCAGGAGTGTAGATCTTCAGAGCCCTGCGAGAGAGCGCACCCGTTAGCCCTGCTGGCGAGGGCAGGTCCTGCTCCTCCCCACCCAGCTGCTCGCCACTCGGGGCCACGGGGGAAGGCCCAGCCCGTCGCCCTGTAACACACAGGGATTGCCCCTGCCGGCCAGCCCAGCACACACCTCACACCACCCAGGGGGTTGCGCCGCTCCTGCTCTTCCCGGCGTGCTCGCAGCTGCTCTTCGGCCAGAGCCATCTCCTCCTCCATGGCTGACACCTCCTCCTTGGCCCGACGGCGGTTCTCCTGCAGCAGCAGCAAAGCCAAGAGCTGTGAGGGCAGGGGCTGCGTGGCTCAGAGCTAGGACGCGGAGAGGCCCAGTCTTGTCCAGCCCTGCTGGGCTGTGAGCATACCTGGCTGGCCATCACCATGGCCCGCACTCCGTGATGGCCCCCCCGCCCCCCCGCAGAGCTGTTGGCCTGCTCCCCAGCAGCAGGGCAGGGGCCTTACCTGGCGTGACTTTCCTGCATGCTTGATGCTGTAGAACATGGGGCCCAGCTCCGCCAGCCACTCCCCGTCCACGGCTGTGACACACTGCATGTATTCCTGGGGGAGAAAGCAAGGCCAGGCCGTAGCAGTGCCACCCTCCCTCCCCAGGCACCGCTGCCACCTGCAGCTCACGCCACTCAGCGCCCTCGTGGGCACAGCAGAGGGCTATGCTCCGTGGGGCCAGGCCCGCTTCCCCGGAGGGCAGCGCCAGCTCACCTTGGTGGTCATGACCAGCTCGTGGTAGACGATGTAGTCTGGCGTGTAGCCCATGCCGAAGAGCGAGCTGGTGGGGTGCAGGTGGCAGGGCATCCCGGTGCGGATGTTCACGTACTCCCCGATGCCCTGTGGGAAGAAGCGGGTCAGCAGCGCCCCGAGTGGCCCTTTGCCCCAGCCTGTGCCCGGCAGGCCTTGCCCTTCACCTTCAGTTTGGCAGCCTGGTGGAAGTACGCAGCACAGATGCACTTCCTGACGACGTCCCAGTCTGAGCCGCAGGAGGCTAGGCTCATGCGCTGCTGCACCATGATATCCTTCAGCTGGGCACGCACCTCCCGCACCTGCAACAGCATGTGCCCGTCAGGGGCCTGTACCACTCGGAAGTGGCCCGCCCCAGCCCCGGCCCCACCCGCCGGCCCCTGGCCTTGGAGCCCGGCCCACCTTCCTCATGGCCTTGGCGTGGATGAAGTGCTGGTTACACCACAGCATGGAGTAGCTGTTGTTCTTCCACTGCAGGTAAACGTTCAGGTAGGTCAGGTGATCGCTCTCTGGGACAGCAAACTTCTCCCGCACCTGGTCGCTCTCCTCCTCCCGGCCCTAGGAGGGAATAGGGGGGCCAGGGTTAGCGCTGGGCCCTCAGCCTAGGGGAGGGGTCACCCCGCCACCCGCCAGAAGAGGGAAGGCGGGGGAGCACGCACCTTGGGCCGGTAGAAGATGGCGGGCACGGAGAGCATGGAGACAATGAGCAGGATCTCGGAGCTGCAGCCCATGTCACAGGAGACAATGAGCATCTTGGAGAGCGCTGGGTCCAGCGGGAACTCCACCATCAGCCGCCCTGTTGAGGTCAGGCCACCTGCCAGAGCAACACAGGAGCCAGAAGACAGGCCATCTCCCAGGGCCCCCTGTACCCATGGTACCACAGCACTGCCCCACCCCCTCCCTCCCTCCTTACCTGTGTTGTCCATGGCGCCCAGGATCCACAGCTGGTACATGGAGTTGAGCATGTTGTCCTCTGGGGGCGGGTCCATGAAGTGGAACTGCAGCAGGTCCTGCACGCCCAGGGACTTGAGCAGCAGCACCACGTTGGCCAGGTTGGTGCGCTGGATCTCGGGCACCGCGGTGGTCAGCAGCTCGTTCTTGTAGGCGCTCTGGGTGTAGAGCCTGGGGAACTGAGGCAGTGAGCGCCAGTCCCTCCCTAGCCAGCCCCTCAGAAGGTGCCGCTTTCCCACCAAGCTCAGGCCCTCGCCTACTCCAGCCTCTGCCCCTGCCCCAGCCCCAGCCAGGGCAGAACTGCTCTCTAGAGCAGGATCCTGGAGGCTTGCCCTGCTCTGGGGCAGGGATCAGACCCTGCACACACCCCCCAGCATCAGTGGAGCCCTAGGTCCCTTTTCAGAGCACAGGTGATCCTGGGTGCGCAGTGAGCCCCAAGTGCAAGCCCAGGATGGGAGGGAGCCAAGGCAGCTTGCTCTGTACCTGCTGCTCCCCGGGGTGTTGGGAGACCCCTGGCATGGGAGCGCCCCTGCAAGGTGGGCACTTTGGGGTCTGCACGGGGAGCTCCCATGGGAGAGCTGGCCACACAGCTCAGACTGCCCTCCTCCCACAAGTGCAGGCCCTTCCCACAGAGCCACGAGAGCCGAGTCCAACAGGAAGCAGCTGCTCCGCCCACAGCTCCACACCCAGGGGTTAATGCTCAGCAAGGCTCCTACCTGAAGCACTGACCTGGGCCCGTCCGGCCAGCTCGACCTGACCTCTGGTTCGCGTTGGCTTGGCTGATGGGGTAGATCTGCAGGGCGTCCATCCCTATGCGGGGGTTGAAGACCTGGCGGGGCAGGCAAGGGGCAGTGAGACGGTGGGGGGCAGGGCAGGGCTGCCATGGGACTACCCGAAAGGCAGGTTATGCAGCAGCCACTGTGGGGGCCCCAGCCAAACACCATGGCACAGGGGCTCCGTCCCCAGCCTTCGCCGCTCACCTTCAGCTTGCAGTAGCCGGAGTCGATGACGAACATGATGCCATCCACGGTCAGCGAGGTCTCCGCAATGTTAGTGGCGACAATGCACTTCCTGACACCGTCCGGAGCCTGCAACACACCAGCGCCGGTGTCCCGGGGGCCAAGAGCACCAGGCCCCCGGAACCAACGAGGAGGTGCCAGGATCAGCCCCCGAAGGGAGGGCTCAGACATCCCGGGTCTCACGTGCTGCCCCCCAGTGGGCTCTGCCTGGGCCAGTCCCATGCCCAGCAGCCGCTGCCCCTCTCCCCCAGGACCCATGCCAGGTGGTACCTTCTGAAAGATCTTGGCCTGCAGGTCAGAGGGCAGCTGAGAGTAGATGGGCAGCACAGCCAGAGCTGGGGCCTTCTCCAGCTCCTCCAGATGCTCCACAATCTGCTCCGAGGTCACCTGGGGACAGAGTGGTGTGAAAGCAAGCAAAGGCACCAGGCCCGGGGGGAGTGGAAGTGGGGGGAAGGAGGGAGAGGTGTCTAGCACTGCCAGGCCCTGGCTGCGGGGGTGGGGGGGGTGGTGCCTAGTGCCATCAGGCCCACTCAGGTCACCTCAATGTCCTCCTGGCCCGGCATGAAGATAAGGATGTCTCCAGGGGCCCCAGACAGATGCACCTGCAGGGCCTGCTTCACGGCAGCCTCCACGTAGTCCTCCTGCGGGGTCTGAAAGGCAGAGAGCAGTTTGCCCGACTCCCTTCCCTGCGTACAGGGCAGGGTCACACGGCACATCCACTGGCACCGCCAGACCTGCCCAGGCCCCAGCACCGTGGCCCGGCCAGCGTACCTTGCTGAAGAGGACGTCAACAGGGAAGGTGCGGCCAGGAATGTGAAAGATTGGGACATTCCCAAAGAAGGAGGCAAACTTCTCTGCGTCCATGGTGGCCGAGGTAACAATGAGCTTCAGGTCCGAGCGCCGGGCCACCACCTGAAAAGAGAGAGTGCGAAGGCAGCAGAGGGGCAGGAAGCTAGGCTGACACCCTCCCCCCTGCATGGGGCACAGCTCACTACCCCTGCCCCACATCCCCCATCTTCCTACTTCCTTCCCTCCCTAAGCCCTCCGGGGCACCCACTCAGTACTCCCGGAAGGCCAGGCTTGGGCTGGCATCCCTGCTGACCCCAGCACCACCCCACTGAGGAGAGGGGCTCAGTGCCAGCACCGTCGGGCACCCTGACCTCTCGCAGCAGGCCAAAGAGCACGTCCGTGTTGAGTGAGCGCTCGTGCGCCTCGTCCATGATGATGGCGCTGTAGTGGTCTAGGTCGGCCTCACGCAGGGACTCACGCAGCAGGATCCCATCCGTCATGTACTTGATGACCGTGTTCTCAGACGTGCAGTCCTCGAAGCGGATGGCATAGCCCACCTGCAGAGCAGAGAGGTCAGCACCACATGCCACACCTCACCCACAGCCAGGCAGGCTGCCCTGGGGCCTGGCACTCACCTCCTCTCCCAGGCTCACGCCCATCTCCTCGCTGACCCGCTTGGCTACTGACATGGCAGCCACTCTGCGGGGCTGGGTGCAGCCAATCATGCCGTAGTCAGTGTAGCCGTCCTCATGCAGGTACTGGGTCAGCTGGGTGGTCTTGCCACTCCCGGTCTCTCCCACCACAATCACAATGCTGTTATCCCTAGGGGAGAGCAAGAGGGTTTCTCACAGCAGTGGCCGGAGGGGAGGGGTGGAGAGAGGAGACACCCCTGTTCCCTACCTGCGCCATGCAGAGAATGGCCTGTGCCAGGGAAGGGAGCAAAGGAAAGAAGCTGGATCCCCAGCTCCTGAGCCTCTGGAAGACACGTCGGTCAGAAAGAGACTGGGCTCCACCCAGGTGAGTGGGTGACAGGCTCTGGCCTACACTACACAGGAGCCAATGGCCCCTTTTGCCTTGCCTCTACACCTAAAAGAAGCTGCCCATGAGGGAGGGGCTGGCGGCGGGTACCTGATGATGGTGAGCAGCTCCTGTTGCACGGCAAAGATGGGCAGATACTGCCTCTGCTCCACAATCGACTTTTTCTTAGCGAACTCGCTGCTAGCCTCACTCTTCTCCTTCATGTGATCCGCAAACTTCTGCTCTGTCCTGCGGGACACAGGAGCCCTGAGTGCGGGACTCCATGGGCCTCAGCCAGGTCCCGGGCTCAGAATCCCACCACGCAGCTCCTACCTGTAATCCACCTTGCCATCCTCGGTCAGGGTCTGGTCCTGCTCCTCCTCTTTCTTGATGCCCATAATGTCTCCCAATTTGGTGCCAGCCAGTTCCCAGTGCTTGTGCTGAGCCTGAAAGGGCAGAGAGCAAAGTGCGAGCTCACCACCACCAGTGCCAAGTCTCTGAAGCCACACGCCAGAGGGGACGTTCACAGACGTTACGGCCAGACGGGCCCATTATGACCATCCAGTCCAGTGTTCTTCATTGCAAGGCCCGGGAGCCAATGGCAGCTCCCATCCACCCTAACTGACTAACTGCCCCCCACCTGGAAAAGAGGACGGAGCTGAGCAGGGCGAGGGGGGCTCTCCAGGTGGGCAGCACAGCCCACCAATCCAGGAGAGGGGGAAGAGCTGCACGCTCCTGGCCAGGGCCCTGTGCGGTGGTAAGTGACACAGGACATGTCACTGTGCAGAGCAGGGGAGCCAAGGTGAGTTACTGCTGGGAGCAGCGGCCACAGGAACGGGGGAAGCGCTCAGCACCAGCCAGCACCTCTTTGCCTCCCGGTGACTTGGGGGAGCAGCAGGGCTGCAGCCCCCTGCCCGGCCCAGCAGTGGCATTGCCTTTCGGTGGTGTCACCACCTCCCTCCACGGCTCCCCCCACCTGCTGTTCACACCTCTTCACCGGGGTGGGGGGAGGGGCGCAATATCTTGGCGGAGGTGAAACCACCAGGAGACAACGCCACTGCAGGGGGTGGCGGTGGCAGCTGCAGCCCCCCACATCACTGAGAGGCAGAGGTGAGCATTTCCCTCGGTGCCCCTCCCGCTCCGGTGCAGTAACTGAGCTGCTGGCCTCGGCTCCCCCACCCCGCATGGCGCTGACTCACTCTCTCAGCCTCGCAGGGTCCTGGGAGTGTGAGAGCAGAGGAGGTGGCTCTTTCCCCTCTGCCCGGCAGGTGGAGTGGCCCCCGCCTGAAAACTAGTGAAGATCACTGATCTAATCTGACCTCCTGTGGAGCCCAGGCCATGATCCTGCAGCACTACGCCCACAGCTCCTGGGAGAGCTAGAGCAGACTTTGTTAGACAGACACCAATCCTGATTTGAAGATTTCAAGTGCCGGAGAATGCACCACACCCCATGGTAAACTGCTCCCACGGTTAATTCCTCACTGTTAAAAACTCATGCCTTACTTCTTGTCTGAATTTGTCCATCTTCATCTTTCAGTCACTGGATTGTTAAGACTCAAGCCCTAAACATCTCCCTCAGGCACACAGAGTAACAAGGGATCCTCTCCAGTGCTCTCTAGGGACCCAAGAAAGGCTGCACTGATTAAAAAAACAAGCTCACTTAGAGGGGAAATGAATCCAGCTATAAAAAACAACATACAACAAATGGAAGGAAGGAATTGTTCATAGGATGAAATTCGAGGAGGACAAATGCAAAGTTGCAGCAATACACAGTGGGAAACGATGGCTTGGGAAGGAGTACTGGGGAAAGGGACCGGGGGGTTATTGTGGAGCACAAGCTAACTATGAGTCAACAGTGTAACACTGTTGCAAAAAAAGCAAATATTCTGGCATGTATTAGCAGGAGTGTTGTAAGCAAGACAAGAAGTTACTGTTCTGCTCCACGCTTGTTAGGCCTCAACTGGAGTACTGTGTCCAGTTCTGGGTGCCACATTTCAGGAAAAATATTGACAAATTGGAGAAAGTCCAGAGAAGAGCAACAAAAGATGATTAAAGGTCTAGAAAACATGACCTATGTGGGAAAATTGAAAAAACTGGGTTTATTTAGTCTGGAGAAGAGAAGACTGAGGGGAGACATGATTACAGTTTTTAAGTACATAAAAGATTGTTACGAGGAGGAAGGAGAAAGACTGTTTTTGTTAACCTCTGAGAATAGGCCAAGAAGACACGGGCATATGCAGATATACAGAGCTACCTCTCCATTCCTGACCCACATCTTTCTGCCCACACTGAAGTCTCGGCCTGTCTCTCTGACATCTCCTCAGGGATGTTTAGTTATCAGCTCAAGTTCAACATGGCTAAACCAGAGCTCCTACCACTACCTTCTCTCTCGGTCACTGAACAACACTACCATCCTGCCTGACACTCAGGCCTGTAACCTGGGCATCATCTTCCATTCGGACCTATAGCCAGGTGCTCACACCTGGGCTATGTCTAAATCTTGCTGGTTCTTTGTGCATTAAATCTCTAACATACAGCCCTTCTTATTCATCCACACAGTTGAAACTCTCGTCACCTTGTGTCCTGTTTACAGCAACACCCTTGTCTTTGGCTTTGCCCCTTCCTGTGTCACGATGCCTACAAATACCCTGTCTGGATCTAGGCTGCTGGTGGGTGGAGACCAGGGCCTATCATGCAGACCAGTGCTGTCTCATTGGTTCCTTGTAGCCCCCCACTGATCTGTTTATAGCTCGTTCTTTGTCCTACATTTAGTTCTTTATAAGCTCTTCAGGGCAGGGACCATCCCTTGGGTCTGTGTTTGTACAGCACCTGGTATGTGACTGGGGCTCCAGAGCACTTAGAGCAAAACAAATCAACCCCACCAGGAGATGGCAGCCACGCCCTTGCACCTACCTTTTTGCGTTCCTTCTGTTCCCTGTGTTTGCGCACCAACTGGCTGCCTTTACGGGCAATGATTGCCAAATCCGAAGTGGCATCCTTAACCGGGATGACTGGCTCTGGCTGAAGGGAAGGGGCAAGAGAGGGAGAGGTCCCAATCAGCATGGATGGAGCTTTCTTGCAGTGACCGAGTGGCTCTCCCTACTGGCAAAGCAGCAGGCTTCCACAGAGCCCCTACCTGCTTGGTGAAGACGATCCTCCCATCCAGGAATGGGGGCACTAAGTTGTGCACAAGAAGGTGCACTTTGGCTGCGTTATCCTCCTCAAAGTCCTCATCCACCTCCAGCCGATGGACCACCCCACTCGTCAGCATGCGATTAGTCTCCCAGCGCTCATTATCCTGAAGGAGAACCATACAGCAGCAGCATCACATACCCACTCGGCTTGTGGGGAGGGGCGCAATACCCTAGATTGTAAGGGGTTACCCTCATCAGCCTGCCACACCCAGAGATGAAGACGACAGTCCTCACATCTCAGCTGCAGCGAAGCACAACACCGGGTCCCTCATTGTCCCCCCAAAGAGCACTCTGACTCAGAGCTCTGCTCCAGGGCAATGCGGCAGTGACGCAGGGAGTTGTCAGTCTGGGTGTAGTTACCATTAGCCTTCTCAGCAGGCTGACGACAGACACAATGCATGCCCAGGGAGGTGGGGGATGGGAACATGGGGCTCAGCCAGGCCAGTCACTCCGGGAAAAACGCTAGCAGAGACTCCCGGGGAAGGGGCTGTGGGCTAGAAGCCAGGTCCGACTGCCACGCAACCCAGCTACCAAAAGTGTGTTTGAGGATGCACGTGCAGAGGTCTCCCACCTGCAAGCACAGAGGGGTGAGACTCCTGAATGGAGGGCTAGGAAGATGGCACTGGCAATGCAGGATTCAGTTCTGGGCACCACATTAACAGAAACCGAGCAGGTTCAGAGAAAGAGCCATGAAAGTGACAATGACTGGAAGGGAAGATTAGAAGCACTACATCTGCCCCGCGCGGCTGAGATCACTAAGGGGTCTGGTAACAGCGCCATTAAGTGTGTGCACCTAGAGGGACAGCAAAAGCCAGCGGCTCCATAGGCAGGGGCGAGTGGGGGGATGGAGGCAAACTTGCTGCAGAACTGGCCCCCCAGGGGGAGGCCCTTGTCAGTGAGCCTGGGTGACAGGCACGCTGTCCCTCAGACACTGCAGTGAGTGCGGACACACCAGCAATGTGTGCTTGCACTGGGGAGGGGATCAATCACTGCAGTTCTAACCCGCCTCCAAGTGACAGCGCCTGGGCCCTCCCAACCATGCACACATAGAGCACTGGGACACCCAGACTGAGGGCAGGACAACAGCTCCCACCGTCCATCCCCACACCAGGATGGGCAGAGCAATGGGGCATGGCTCTGACAGACCCCACAGAGCCAGCAGCTCCTCGTGTCCCTTGCCCAGTGGTAGGCCAACCCAAAGCCACCTTCTTCTACTCCCACCATCTCCTGATCTGCAGGACCTGTCGTCCCTTCCCCAACCCCCATCAGTAATATGGGACTCCCTGGGATGGCAGGTGCTCTCAGTGTTCAAAGCAGCCTGGCCCCGCCTTGCGCTCCTACCTCATTGATCTGCCTGCGCTGCGCAGAGATGCGTTTCTGCTTCTGTTTGTGCAAGTGTTGCTCCCGCTTCTTCACATACTCCTCAGACGAGTAGGCCAAGGGGTTGTGGAACTCGTCATAACCCTCGTCCATCATGTACCAGTCCCGGTCGGCTTGCTGAGAGATGAGGACAGGCGGGGTGGGAATGAGAGAGATGGGGAAGGCAGGGTGAGCTCAGGAGGGCTGCATACTGTGCCTGCCACAAAACGCCAAGAGCCGGGGCAGTTTGGGGCCTGGCTCACCGTTGAGGGGTGGGCAGTCAGAGCATGCTGAGCAGGCCCGCTCCGTGGAGGGGCTGCCCCAAGCTAATACTAGTTGGGTGCCTCGATTTGCACATGAATGTCTGCAATGGGGAGCAGCCAGGCTCAGTCTCACCGCTAGGGGGAGCCAACAGCTCAACAGCACCCACAAAGGGGCAGACAGCACTGTGGGAATGCAGGGTCCTGATCTCCACACCCCACCCAGCCGCCCTGGGATCTCACCGCTGAGCCCCGCCCTCCAATGAGCCCCCCAACACAGGGATCCTGCACTGAGCCCCACCCACCAACCCAGCCCTCCGCTGCGCCGGGCCCCCCAACTCCCAACCCAGGGACTCTGCAGTGAGCCCCCTACCCGACGGGATCTCACCCGAGCCCGTGCTCCCCCACCCCACCCCACATACACACACAGGGACACTGCTCATCACGGCAGCACCCATGTACGGCAAGCACCCTGCTGAGCCTCCTCCACCAGATGCACTGGGGGCCGCACCAAGCCCCCCTCACAGACCCCTACACAGCTCTGCCTGCCTTGGGTGCCTCCTGCCCATGCTGTGTGCACTCTGCTCGGCAAGCCTCATCCAAAGAGGTTGAGGCCCAGGAGAGCCCGCGGCCATTTCCACTGGCCACATGCCGTGGCCAGACCTGGCAAAGAGCCCATCAGCCCTGGGCCACGCTCGCACGCCCCCGAGAGGCTCACCCGCTGGTCATCCTCCCACTGCCGTCGCTCCTCCTCCGTCTCAAACGAAATTCCCTCTTCTCCCTCTTCTCGCCTGCCTGAAGGAGGAAACAAGCTGGTCAGCACAGGCGCCCCCGGGACGCCAGTCCCTGACCCATTTGGAGTGATGAAGGAGGGGCCAGACAGTCTGGGCTCCCCTCTGCCTCACCTTTCCCCCTAGACAGCCGCGGCGTGGCCCCTAAGTGTCTCCGGTCATCAGCCCATTCATTGTATTTGTAGGAGGGGGTGGGCAGCGGTGTCTCATCGGGGTATTTGCTCTTCACTGACCTGCGAGGACAGAAGCACAACAGGAATGACTGGCCAGCCCTCATGGACCCACCAGAGGGGAACAGCAACCTATGGCTCACACCCTCGCAGCACCACCAGTGAGTGCAGCCCTGCCGCAGCCCGCTGCCCCTGCCCCCAGCCCGCCCATTACCTGTCCCGGTCCCTCCTGTCCGTGTCACGGGTGGAGGATGCTCGATGGCTGCGGTCCCGCTCAGAGTCCCGGTAGGAAGGTGTGGGGGAGGGCGACTCCCACTGCGAGCGCCGTGAGCTACCATAGCTGCTGTCATCTTCCTCCCAGCTCGAGCGAGATGGTGTGGCTGCATCTGGGAAAAGGAGACTGGGTTTGATATCTCCTGCTGGGCCAAGCCAGGCCCCTGCCCAGCTGCAGCCAAGGCCCGGCACCTTCCAACAGGGGGCAGGGCCAGGGGGCCACTTACTTATGTGTTTACACACACTCATGCTGGGCTTTCCATGGGCTGACCCAGAGCGCTAAGGAGACAAGCTCCCAGGGACCAGTTCCCACGGCTCCCCACACCAGCTGCACAGAGCCGCAATGGTGCTACCAGGGGCCAGGCACGGACTCCAATCACTCCGGGCCCCATGACACACCTGCACAGATACCCATCCTACTCGCAGGGAAAGTTCACTGCACCCAGGGATTTCCACTCCAACCTCCCCTTGTGAAGGTGCCAAGAACCCAGGAGGGACGCGTGCCCGCCCACCGGCTCCTGCGGAGGAGTTCTGCAGGAAGGACAGCTGCTCCTACCCTTAGGTCGGTGTCTGGGGCTTTCTGGTTCACTCTTCCTGCTGCTGCCCCTATCCGATGAGCCATCCTTCTCTGACCGGCTGCTGCTATGACGGCTCCTGTCCCGCTCCTCTGCAAACAGAGTGCCCGATCAGCCCTCCCAGGCATAAACGGCCGCCCAGGCCCACCGCACCTGACTCAGGACAGTACACTGGGATCTGGCCAAGGGCTACGGAGCAGCCAAAGCCGGTCCCCAGATCCTGTGTTAGTGATCAGGATGGTCTCAAGGACAATTACCTCGGTCCCGCTTGCGGTCGTGGTCCCGCTCTCTATTGCGCCCCCGCTTGTGCTCCTTCTCCTCCTTGGAGGAGGCGTAGACTCCATGCTCTCGCCACTCCCGCTCCCGCTGCCGGCTGCGCTCCCAGAACTCCTCGCTGACCCCTCCCGTGTGGGATGGTGTCTCCACGTGGGCAGAGCGGTAATGCCTGAGAAACAAATGGCAGTGCAGCAGTGTCAGGAACTTACTGTGGCTCTGCCTGCATCTCCCACTGCTCCCTGACATGCCACGCACAAGCCTGGCCTCATTCGCTACTAGCCTGGCAAGGAGTTTGCAACTGGAAACCGTGCCAAGGAGCTGAGCATTGCTTCCTGCCTGCATGTTCTCCTAGCTCACAGCTTAGCAGATCTATTCTTGCACCTCACCCGTAGGACGTCTCCAAGGGAGCCCACTGCCTCCCTCCAGCTGGTTTCAGCAGACCCCAGGAGGACAGCATAAGCCTCAGTAACTGAGACAAAACCCTACCAAGAACCAGTAGGAAACACTCCCACCCGCAAAAGCAAGAGGACTGGGACAAGGTCTTGCCCAAGGAACACCTGGCTCCTTCTCTGATACATTTATGAGGCAACCAGACTTGTCTCCACCAAAGGCCACTCCCCACCTCATCTCCATGCATTACCCTTCACTCTCCCTAGCAGAGTTCAGCTCATCAACAACTCCCAGCTCAGAGAAAGCTTCAGTTTCTCTTCTCCCCAGGCGCTTGGTGCCCACAGCTTCAGTCCTATGTGCCCTATACCCAGCACAACAACTAGCTTAATGAATCAGCAAAGCTGCCTTCAGCACTCACTCCAAGCTCCATCCTGAAAAGTAGGACAAAGCCACCACCCAAGGGATGGGAGAGGCCCTGAACTCCCCTCACACCCAACGCCAGGGCCTTCACCTGTCCTGCCGGCTGCTCCTGCTGGTCCTGTCACTCTCCTCCTCTTCAGAGCCTCCCAAGTCATCTTTGACCTCCTCCCAGTCTTTGTAGGAAGAGACTTTGGACTTCTTCTTGTCCTCTGTGTCTTCCTTCTCCTCTCGCTCCCTGCGTTTCTGTGCAGCCAGCAAGTCCAACCCCAGCAGTGAGGTGCGGGGGGCCGGAGCTTTGAAGACATGCTGCTCACTGCAGGCACTTTTCTTCTTGATGATCAAGCCTCCAACCTGTGCCTCCAGATCAGTTCCTTCCAGCCGATGCATCGAAGTGTCCTCAGGGACATCCTCCATCGCTAGGGTCTTCTGGCCCACACAGTCTCTTCCCTGGAGCTCTCTGAAAGAAACCTAGTCAAGCACTGGTCTGAGGAGACAAGGTTGTTGAGACTCAAAAGGATGGGCTTCTGATTAACTAACCAGAGGGGAGGAAGGGGGCATAGATGGTGCTCTATGCACTGCTTCCCTCAAAAGGCAAGCCCCTCACTGCCCCAGGAGACGTGAGGCAGAAGCTCAGAGTCCCAATTTCTCTTGAGGGAAAGAAGAATCAATCATTTCTGGACCAGTGCTCGACAAGTCCAAAGGCCCAAGATGCTAAACTGGGAATTCAGGTGGATAAAAATCAATGGGTTTTGTTTGTTTGTTTGTTTTTAATATAATCAGTTTTTTTTATATAAATCAATTTTTTTAATCATCAATAAAATACTAAATTTCTCTCTCCATTAAAAAATAAGCGTTACATTTAAATCTCATCACAAACATGCTAACCCTACACTTACAGTCTTATAAAAATGAATGAATGACTCTAGTCTGTCCAGCTTATCTACCAGCTCTTGCTTCTTAAAAGTTCTGGGCTTTCAGTTTCTGTTTCAGTTTCTCAGCAGAGAAGTCGCATGGAGAAGTCACATGTGCAAAGAAAAAGACAGGCTGGCTAGGATTGCTGTTGTTCTGTGCTTATGTGGGGGTGAACCTGGGCCAAACAAGGCAGAGCAGTTAGTTAAGACACTGTCTTAAAGACAGAGAGACAAGGGACAGAGGCAGAGTAGAAAAGAACAGTGGAGTGGAGTGGACTGGAAAGAAAAAGGGAAGACATCATTCAGTACACACATAGCTTCCTATATTCCCCCACATTTTTCCAAAAAAACCTGTCATGGCTTCTGGCTTAGTCTCATAAAACTTTGTGAAGAAAACCATGATTAGATGGCAGTATCTCATCCAAAGTATCTAACTCTGGATTAAAGAGGAATGTAGAGGATATGCTCAGCATACTGAAGCCTATATCCATAGCCTTAAACAAACTTCAGAGAAATTGTTGCTGCATTGCTGATGCTGTTGAAATTTGGAAGGCATTTCAGGAGACATTGAAGAAAGAAATGCCTCCCCAGAACGTTAAACTTCAGGCAATAAAGAAGTGAATGGATCAAGCACTAACTCCACCTCATTTTCTTGCAAACATTCTCGACCCCAGATATAAAGGTAGATGCCTAACTTCTGAAGAAATCACTCCTCAGTTATGCCAGTCATAACAAATTTCAGGGCTGGAGCAGAACCATTTAAACAGAACATGTTTACTGATGATGTTTTGAACAAAGTCACTCCCCTGAATTGGTGGAAATCATTAGCCAGGCACCTTAAAATAGAGTTCCTTCAGTTGCTAAGCCAACTTTTCACCGCAGTAGTTTCCTCTGCAGACACAGAGAGAATATTTTCATCCTTTGGTATTATTCACTCTCAGCTAAGAAATGGACTGGGAGTTGAAAAAGCAGGAAAACTCGTATTTTTGTTTCAGTTGATGAATACAAATGACAGTGGGAGTGGGGAAGATGAGAGCTAGTTGTAGAAGTTTTAAGGACAGTCTACAATTAGTGTTGTGATGACTTGTCTGTTAAAGTTGATAAAATTTAAAAATAAAAAAAAAAGTTTAAGGACAGCCATCAGCTGGCAACTCAGAAGACTGCTGCAATTGCAAATATGAAACATTTATGTATCATTTAAGATTTAGTTTAATAAAATGTAAGTGCTATTGTGATCGTGTGTGTGATTTAGTTCTTACCATTCCTAATATACTGCTGCATCTGCAGCTTGACACAGGTAATGAGTATTATGTACTATTTCCTAAATTAGAAAAAATCAAATTATCTAAAAAAATTACACAAAGTATACCCTCCTAGATGATGTAAAATGCTGTACTGAGTTGTAAATTAACATGTTTTAGTGATCAGATTTGCACCGTTGTTTAAGAAATATGTGACGACGTATCAGTGGGAAACTTGATTTAAATCAATGATTGTCTCTTGGTGATTTAAATCCATTATTTAAATCTCTCTGATTTAAATCAATCCACCCTGCTGGGAATGCTTACACTGTCAGGCTGACACCTAGGAGCCAGGTCTCCTTTCAAAGGCCAATCCCCCAAGAGTTCATCTCAGCAATAGTCCCACTCATGGGTAAAAGCCCTTTCAATCACTTGAAAAAAGGCCCCTTCCACATTCTTGGACAAACCCTAACCCTTCCCTGCTGTACTGCACATCCTTTCCATGCTCAATGTCTGAATAAACTGACCTCCATATGGCCCCTAAAATACTATCTATACAAAACACTCCTTTAGGAACATAAGGATAGCGAGGCCAGATTGGACTGGGAGCCCATCTAGTCCAGGATCCTGTCTCAGACAGTGGACTGTACCACCAGTAGCTTCAGAGAAAAGGTGCAAGAAACCTTAAGTGTGCAGTTACAGAATAACTTGCCCATCAGAAAATCCCCATTAATTAGACAGGCGCTTTATTCTCAAGAAGAGAAGAAATTGCCCCCCTTTTTTTATCCTAATGCAACACTAGATATTCTCAGTCACAATACAGACGCCCAAGTCCTTTACTGACCCCTACACCAAGCTACTGGCCTGATTGATATCTTATGGCCATGAGTTCCAGAAGCTAATTATACACAGGCTAAAACATATTTTCCTTTGTATCAGTTTTAAATGTGCAAGGTCACGGAACATGCTTCGTTTTGGTACTGTGGGGTAAAAGAACAGTGCTCACTTGGCGTGTTCCATCCAAACCCTCTGCCTGCCCTGCCCCTGTAAGGTCTAAGGCAGGGGTCGGCAACCCACGGCTCCGGAGCCGCATGCGGCTCTTCAGTCGCAGGAAGCTATGTTTTGCAGCTCCAAAAAATGGGTCTTTTCATAGTAAAGGTTGCTGACCCCTGGTCTAAGGCCTTGGTTTGTTTTTTTTTTGACTAAGCTGCAGCAGCCATGTTAGCAGAGACAGCAGCCATAAACTAAGCAGCATGTGGACACATCTTCAAATCCCCATCTAAATTACATCAAACAACGTCATCGCAGGCTGCTAAGACAGCGTTACTGTTCTAATGATATCTACCACCATCAGATAAAGGAACAGATCTTAAGATGGTTAAAGAAAATTTTGTTTGATAGCATTCTGTCTAGCAAGAAACCACTTACCAACAGTTGTGATTATGAAATCTATACCTTTTTATTTTTTTTTGTCTTTATAGTCCTCATTTCCCTATGGTTTGTTTGTATGGTTTATGTCTGGTTCTTTGTTTCTGTCTGTTGCATAACTAAATGTGCAATATTTAAATCAACTAAGGTGGTTGGCTATGATTGGTTAAAAAACAATTTTGCAATATGTTAGGATCTGTCAAAGAATTGTTTTGTAATATTTTAATAAAATAATTGGTTACGGTATAGCTAAGCAGGACTCAAATTTCACTATAAAGCTGGGGTTCTAGAGGGAAGCCAGCTGGAACATGAAAAATAAGAAGGAAAGACTTGAAAGAAGAATTCACCTCCAAGACACAGCCCAAGATCAGAGCTGCCACAATCCTCTGCACAGCAGCAACCAGAACCCAGACGAGACTGACCTTGCCTGGCCAACAGGGAAAATCCACCTCCCTGCCTGACCAGGATTGGTGAGCATAGTATGTTGAGCAACTGTATTATTAAGGATATGATTTAACCATGAAGGTAAAAGATTCTGTGACTTTACCTGGCCTCCGTGACTTCTTCAGCTTCAGTGGCTGCGGCTGAAGCCGGGGCTGTGTGCCCCCACTCCCCATAGCTGTGGTTGTGCACCCCCGCCCATGGCAGCAGGGCTCAGACTGTTAGTCCCACTCTAGCCCCCATGGGGCTCCAGCTGTCATTCCTCCCCCCACCCCGGTTATTTTTGGTAAAAGGCACAGAGATCCCTGGCTCCCATGAATTGTTGTTTATGGCCCCCAACTTGTCTGAGACTTTTACTAAAAATAACCATGACAAAATCTTAACCTTATGTATTATGTTTGGTAATTGTTAATAAATAGAGATTACCGATATTACTGTGTAAGGCGCTCTCAGTGGTAAAAGGTCCTGCAAATCCCCAGCAGAATACACGCAGAGCCCTACGAATTGGGAAAGGATGTGGGTAGTTAAATAAACCAGGTTAGTTTCACCCCCGAGTCCTACAAATTGGGTACAGGTGGCCCTGAGCCCTATGAATTGGGTAACGGTAGGTGCCTTTTACCAGGAGCCCTATGGACTGGGAAGATAAGGGGTGCCCTAGAATGTGTGGGTAACACCCCAGATGCAGCACAAATCTCCCCACACAGCAGTCTGGCCCCAGTGAGCAGTAGGTTCATGGGGCCCAGCTGGACCCACTCGCTGCCCGCTGCCCTAGCCTTACCCTTACTACTCTGCCCAGCCCAAGCTATTGGCTCCATGCCTTGAGCCCCCCCCACCTTGCTCCCAGCCTAGGTTCTCCTGGGTACAAGCTGCACCACAAGGGTCTCTCAGGCCCCCATGACACAGTGGTCCATTGGTGCACACAAGCAAAAGCTTCACTGTCATTTACAAGCAACTCCTGTTTCAGATCTAATAAACTTACCACACCTAATACAGAGACAAGGTGGGTGAAGCAATAGCTTTTATTGGACCAACTTTGTTGGTGAGAGAGACAACCGTTCCCGCTACACAGAGCTCTTCAGGTCTGGGAAAGGTATTTGAGGTAAACACCACAGCTAAGTACAAGGTGGAACAGACTGTTTAGTATAAGTAGTTAATAAATGGTAAGAGACCCTTCAAAGAGAAGTGGCCTCTTAACAGCTTTGCAGTAATAAAACAAAAAAATGGGGGGGGGGAGTTAGTAGGTTAGAGATTGCTGTAATAAACCAAAAATCCAATGTTTTTATTAAGACCATGATTTTTGGTGTCGTGCAAAGTTATGAATTTGAGGCCCAGGCTCATCTTCCGATGGCATTGTTCAGGTGTCCTTTGAGGTAAGGACTGAGAGATCAGCTATAGAGTGATTATTCTGTGAAAAGTGTTCGTCCATGGTTGGCATGGCAATTTTGTCTTTTTTCATTTTTCTGTGCATCCATTTGAGAGCATGGTGATTGCCTCGTTTCACCCACATAGTTGTTCTTGAGGCATCTGGTGCACTGGATGAGGTACACCATATGTTGTGATAAGCATGTGTAGGACCATGGCTTTTGAAAGGTGAGTTGTGGCATGCACTACTGATCATAGCCAGTGTGGAGGTGTGCCTGCAAGTTTTGTATGTGTTGTTATGACAGGGTCTGGTGCCACTGTGAATTGGTGTGTGCTGGCCTGTGCGGAGCCTACTTCTGATGATGATCTTTATCAGATTGGGGGGTTATTTGAAGGAGAGAAGAGGGGGTTCCTGGGTCACTGCAAAGGTGTCAATAGGCCGTTTCACTTAGTATGGTCTCTTACGATGTTTTAACTACTTATGCTAAACGAACTGCTTTCGGCCTTGTATTTAGCTGTGACACTCAGAGTACCCTTCCCAGGCCTGAAACTCTAAAGCTTGTCTCTCTCACCAACAGAAGTTGGTCTGATAAAAGATATTAACTCTTGCCTCTTCAATACCCTGAGACCAACACAGCTACAACAACACTAAGAACACCAAATATACACTTTCAAGAAATTAACTTATTGATACTCAAGCACTACAGATACAGTTTAGTCAGGTGCGTCAGAGAAGTCATAAATCCTGTGACTGTGGCAGAGGCTGAAGCTGGGGCTGTCAGTTACAGCCCCATGAGGCTCCCGCTGTCATTCCTTCCCCTCCCTCTCCCCCCCCACTCCAGCCCCCTCCCTGTTATTTTTAGTAAAACTCTTGGACAGGCCACAGCTCCCGTGAATTTTTGTCTATTGCCTACAATCTTGTCTGTGACATTTACTCAAAATAGCTGACAAAATCTTAACCTCACCCGTCCATGCATGTCTTAGGGACCGATAATATTCAGGGAATAACGTGACCATCGTGAAAACTGCGCCCTAGGATCTTGGAGTAAAAGATGGTCACCAGAGGCTGCTGTCCCGGTGATGGCCCTGGATGTAGGCGAGGTTCAGCTGCCCACCCCTGGCAAGGACAGCACAACACCCTCAAACCCGCCGGACGGTGGAAGGCAGCCGGCAGGAGACGGCGAGCGGCGCGCCCTGCCCAGGACTCCGGGCGGCAGGGTCTGGGGCCACTCTTGCGGGCCCGGCCCTGCAGACACGCGCGGGCCCGGCCCGGCTCGGCTCCGCGTGGCGGCCCCGGCTTCCACCGCTCCCCGGCCCCGCGGAATCGCGACATGTCCCGAGAGGCGCGGGCTGCGCGCCGGGCCGGGCCGGGCCCAGCGCGGGGCGCCCGCGGGGCGGGGGCTGGGGACGGGGCCCCGCAAGGCCGCGGCAGGCGCTGGGGCGGAGGCGGGCGGGAAGAAGGCGACGCCCGGTGTCGAGCCCCACCCCCGGCCGGTCCCTCACCTCTCAGCCCCCGGGCCCCGCCGCGCGTCTCCTCGGGCCCGTCCCGCAGCCGCCTCAGCGCCGCCGGCCCCGCTCCCTGAGCGCCGCCATTCCCGTCCCACAATGCCCCGCGCCGCCGCCGCGCCGCTCTGCCCCGCCCCGCACCATAGAGAGACCAGCCCGGAGACTCGCTCCCATCATAGAGTGAGGCCAGCGGGCGGCTAGAGTGGCCCCCCGGCCCAGCCTCCGCCCGGGCGGGGGCGGCCCGGTGACCCGGAAAAGGAATGAAGGAGGGCGGTGTGTCACGTGACGTAACAGCGCCGGGCCGCACCGCCCGCCCCCCTCAGGCCGCTGTGGCGCCAGCTGTGCCCGCCCCGGCCTAGCAGCGCCGGCGCTGGGAGCTCCGAGTCCCGCGTCACTGCGACGCCGCTGGCCGCGCCGGGCCCCATCGAGGCAAACTAGGCTGCGGCATAAAGCCGTGGGTTGGGGTATGTGGGTTGGGTTAGGGTTAGGGTTAAGTTTAGGGTTAGGGGTGGGTTATGTGGGTGGGGTTAGGGTTAGGGTTGGGTTATGTGGTTTGGGTTAGGTGGGTTGG
>ML675639.1:6015893-6032130 GCA_007922155.1 Mesoclemmys tuberculata
ATGTGGGTTGGGTTATGTGGGTTGGGTTGGGTTATGTGGGTTGGGTTGGGTTATGTGGGTTGGGTTAGGGTTAGGGTTGGGTTATGTGGGTTAGGGTTAGGGTTAGGGTTGGGTTATGTGAGTTAGGGTTAGGGTTGTGTTAGGTGGGTTAGGGTTGGGTTATGTGTTGAGTGACAAACTGAAGAATCTCAGTCGAAGTGTGAAACACATTCCACTTTAGATTGGCCGGCTCAAAGTCATTTATGGAACACGTGACCTCAGTGACAACAGAAACTGTCTCATCACTGCCAAGAGTGTTCTGAAGAATTCATGGAGCTGGTGGTGCATGCAACATTTATAAATGTATTGACAGGCAAGTTAGATGAAGAATTTTGAACAATCAAGTCATTTAATCCAAATGTCAAGATTACATAAATGTTGAAGAAAATTACCTCAACCTTTTTAACATAACAAATCCAAGTGGAAGCAGAAATCTAAAGAATTTGGCAAAAAACACAAGTCTCACCTATTTTCCGATTCATATAGCAATGCATACGCTGGAGGAGTGTTTTTGTTAATTAATTCCGTGTGGTGAGATGAGAGAAGTGGATTGAAAGTGGGCACAGTGAAAGCTGAACTACAAATGTGCTGAATTTTGAAAATACTGGGTTTAAGGACATGTAGCCAGAATTCCTCGATAATAAGCTATTAGAGGGGTTCCCCCATACTGTGACCTCTCCTCCCCCCCACCCCAGAATACTGCCTGCTTCATGCTGTGACCTCCCCAGCCCTCGCAGATACTGCCTCCACACATGCTGTGATGTGCTCCTGGGATACTGACCCCTGCATGCCGTGATACCCCCCACCTCCCTGTACGCTCAGTGTACAGTTTGTGGGATGGAGACCAATGCTAGGGCAGCAAGACTGGATGATGCAGAGACCCCCAGGCAGGCAAGGGAGAGGGGAGCTCCCTGCCTGGGTCTTGCATTCAGCCCTGAGCCCTTTGGTCCCAAGGGACTCTTCCCCCACAGCAAGGAGGGCAGCATCTGTGGTACAGAACCAGGGAGGGAGTCACTTTCTCCCAGTACAGAACAAGGAGCTTCACCAGAGCCAGGGACTCTTGTCCCCAGAGATGCTCGCTCTGGGTTTGTCAGTCGCTCTCCCTCATTGGAGAGCTTCTGCCTGAGGAACACACCAATGGCTAGACCCGAGGCCCAACTGGCTTGCTAACCTGGCTCTGACAGTGGCCAGCACTGGAATTCAGAGGACGGTGCAAGAGCCCCCCCGGAGGCAGATACGGGATAACTTGCCCCTGCCTCCCACCCCCCCGAAACGCTCCACTTCCCTTCTCCAGCCCAGTCATTGTATAGTCCCCTCTTATTCGACTCCTTTGTAAGCGAAACACTCCAGTCTTTACTCTCTTTGCAGGAGAGATTTTCTAGGCCTTCGAGAAGAACCACAAACTGCTGCTCAGGGGACTGGCAGGATTGACTGGAGGGAAAGACTAACGACGCTAAAGACATGCGGCTTCGATAAGCAACTCCCATACAAATGGGAACAAGCAACGTTCTGCATGAGTAAGTGAGGTTCGGTACAGCAAGGAGACAGAGGAGTTACTGGGACTGGGACAGGAGGTGTAATGGGAAGAGAAAATTCATGCAGAAAACTCCCTGGCACTGAGATGTCAGAGGCTGTGCGAGTCTCCCAGGGGAGGGGCAGGAGTCCCAGCACCGGGGTCACTTGCAAGCAGGGCAGAGAAGCACTCGAAAATGCCCGGTTGGGAACAGCTGAGCCTGGTGCTGGGGAATGGACCACGCAGGCCCTAAGCCTTCTCCGCACGTGCCAGAGGGAGCAGGCCTCTTTGGATGTTCTGCGACAACGCACCCCACCCGCTGTGTCCTCTCTGCATCGCCCGATGGCCTGCTCTGCCACACCCAGCCAAGAGGACCTGGCCTGTATTTTCTCCTTCAGCGCTCAGTTCCTCTCCTTTCTCTGCAGGTTCGTGTACGGTCCCTGTCAGACTCTGTACCTGACAGACAACAGCCATGGCCCGAGCTGCTGCCCAGCCTCCCTTGCTCTCTGCCTCCTGCCGCAGTGCGGCCTGATGTAAAGACTCCCCTGGAGGGGCCTGCAGCGGACTGTGTGTTCCCAACCCAGCAGCAATAGCCCCAGGGCTCCCTCAAGGAGGTTCCCACTTCCTCCCCGCACCTGCCCACCCTTTCAGCTTTTTGCTCTGATGCAATGGAGTCTGCAGAAATCCCGAGAGCAGTGACTGCTCTGCTAGCCCCAGTGCGGAGCCCGCAGCTGTACAGTAGCATTCCCCACTCCCCCACACAGGTCACAGCCTGGGTCCAGCCTCAGACCAGTTTTCACTGTGTGTCAGCCCAGGGCTCCAGCCTGAACCTGCCTCTTTGCTGACCTTCAGGCAGGCAGGGAGCACTGAACAGCACTGGAGCACAGGGCTAGGGGATGGGATCCTAGGGCAGCCCCAGGAGGAGGTCCCCCTTGGCCCCTTCCCTCCAGTTCTCCAGGGCTGCTAATGCCGCCCCCAGCTCCCTGCTGTGTGCGAGGAGCCCATGCAGCGACTCTTGCCCAGCTGTCTCCTGGAGAAGCAGGCAACAGCCTTGGGAACTGACCTGCTTTCGTTTCCCTGTAAGGCGCAGGAGGAATTGGGGTCAGTGGCCCCTGCTGCAGCCGGAGCAGCCTTGGAGTGCCGGGGAAGGCACAGCCTGACACTGCTGCTGGTGGTACCTGCCAGACAGAGGGGAGCCAAAGGGCGTGTGGGCTGGAGCTCGGCACTGCGAGACGGTGGGAAGGGACGGGCCGATGCAGGACAACGGCAGGTGTTTCCAGCCCAGTGATCTGCTGCAGGCTGGGTGGGGGCTGGCAGCTGAGCGCCTCCATCCCTCCAGGTCCTAAGGTGCCCAGGGAGCCCCCTTGGGAGCTGCAAAGCAGAAGAGACATGGAGCCAGGTGGGAGAAGAGGATTTTATTGCCCAGCTGGACTCAGTGTGCAGCCATGGTCTCCTTGATCCAGTCCAGGACACTGAGCACCCGCACATAGACCCCGTACTTGGCAACTGAGCAGCTGCGGTCAAAGCTGAGGATCCCGGCCGCATACCAGGTGTCGTCCTGGGGGTCATGGATTGCAAAGGCGCCACCAGCGTCCCCGAGGCAGGTGGACTCGTGCAGCTCGCTCATGCCAACGCAGAAGGTCTTGCTGTTCAGCAGCGGCTGCCAGGTGTGTGCCTGGTAGTAGTCCAGGCACTGGCCGCTGTTGGCCACCGGCAGCATGACGTACTTTAGGCGCAGCGGGTGCTCGAGGAGAGAGTTCCAGCCCCAGCCCGAGACAAAGCCCACCCGCCTCTCCGTCACGTAGTCCTGCTGGGCTAGGCAGATGGGCATCACGTCCTCCCCAAGGGGCACCTTGTTCCGGAGCTTGAGCAGGGCCAGGTTCACGGCCCCAGGGAACTCAGGGTGCAGGACGATGCGCTCAATGGCCCCTGCAGACTTTCCCTGGCCCAGAAAGAGCTTCAGGGTGGGGGCGATTTCCTCCAGCGTGGCATTCTCGCTGTGGCTCAGGTAGAGGTTCCTGCCCGTCGTCAGCAGCCACTGGTCACTGATGAGCGTGGCTCCCGCCGTGTGGTTGTGCCGGCTCAGCAGCCGGCCTTGCCAGGGGAAGCTGTTCTTGGCTGCCATGAGGCCTCCGATGATGCGCTGCACCTGTCTAGCCGGGTTCTTGGGCTTCCCGCACACTGGGGAGGCAGAGACCCACTGTGAGACCCCTGCCTGGGAGACAGGCACACTGTTCCCCTCCACACTCAGCCTAATGCTGCAAGCTCCTGGCTAGCTCCTTCCCAGCCCTGCCTGGCACTGTTCCCCGACTCCAGCACAGCAGCAGAGCTCCTGCCCCTGCCTGGGGCGAGGGTGGCCGTGTCACTGGCAGAGGGAACAGCACCCAGGGATGTGGCCACAGTACGGGCCGTGTCCTCTGACTCTGGCTGCAGAAGCCCCACTTCAGGGGCTTGTTGCCTGCAGGCGGCCCCAGCACCGTTACAGAGGTCAGGGAGCAATGCGGAAAGCAGCTGCTCCATACCCCCACCTTCCTACAAGCACCCCCAAATGCTCTGCCCATCCCCCTTGCACCTGGTTCACAGACAGGCAGCTCCTCTCCAGAGGCTTCGTTCACCCACACGTGCTGCTGGTTACATCGGTACAGGCCTGGGGACAGAGACCCTGGATCAGTCCCAGCTGGCCCCCCAGGGAGGGCAGGGCTCCGCGCACACACCAGTGATGGCAGGCCCCAGCATGTCCCCACGGGGTGGGGGCAGGGCCCTTGTGTATCCCATCGGGGGGAGGGATTCAGGGCCCCATGTGCATATCCCCTGGGGGGGGGGGACGACTCAGGGCCCTATGTGCATATTCCCTGAGTGGGGGGTGGCAGGCCTCATGCATGTGAACTTGTGGACGGGGGCACGGCCCCATGCGTATCCCCTGTGGGGTGTCTCAGGGCCCCATGCATGTCCCCTCAGACCTTGGGGCAGCCCCGTCTCTCCCTTGGGGGCATGTCTAGGCATTGTGAGTGTCTCACCATCGTGGCGGCCGCGCAGTTGGTGGTAGGGGTCACACTGGTAGCGGATGACGTGCTCCACCCGCCCATGCTCGATGCCCCTGGGCGCCAGACAGCTCTTGCCTGCGGGGTGGTGAGAATTAGCGCAGCCTCCATGGCTGGGGAGAGACCCCCCTGCCGGGCACCCCCTGCCCCCTCCCCATGGCACACTGCTCCCCCCCCAGGGGTGCTCCACCCCCCACGCAGGGCACCCGGTCGCAGGTTGCCCTACCGTTGTCGAGCTGGGCTGTGTTGAGGCTGGTGGCTGTGGAGTCAAGGGTCCCCCAGAGCAGGCTGGCGACCAGCAGCTTGGGCATCCTGCAAGGAGAGGAGCTTCAGTGAGCAGCCGCTGGCCGCTTGCCCCATGGGGGCGTGCAGGGCCCGACACGCTGGCCTAGCAAGCTGGGCCCTCGGGCCATGCTCACAGCACTCGGGCTCTGGTCACCACCGCGCCAGGCGGGGGCGGTGAGCATCTGCCCCCCCGGGGCGTAATCGGGGCAGCCAGGGCACGGCCCAGAAGCCAGCTCCGCGCCAGGGCCCCCGCCAGCGAAGTGTCTGCGATGTGCCAGCCCAGCCAGGCTGGGCTCGGCGCACTCACCACATGGTCCTGGCAGGCTCTGCTCCCGCTGCAGCTGGGCTGTGGCTCCTGCTCCAGGTGCAAGGCGCTGGCTGTGAGGCTGCCTCGGGGCTGCTTTTATCCCCGAGCGCCTGGCCCACAGCCCGTGCTCTGGGCAGATTGCCCTTGGGAGGTCAGTGGCTTTCCCAGCAGCCAGAGCGCAAACAGGCCTGCTGGCTGGGGGCCTGGGCAGGGAGCCAGGTGTTCCCGGGCTGACAGCAAGGAGAGGGGCACAATCCACGCAGCTGCTGTGGGTTTGGGGCCAGGCAGGGCTGGCCCATTCGTCAGGGCACTAGCCGGGCACTGAGAGAGCCAGGGTCAGGTCCCTGCTCTGCCCACAGCTAAGGAGCCTGCCTGTGCAGCATTAAACAGCCAGACCCTCGTGGAAACTTTGTCTCCCGCCGGTACTGGGACAAACCTGGCCATAGCTTCGACTGCATTGGACGGGGATGCCACCCCCCCTCGCTGGCGCGTAACAATGGCGCCCATGTGGCTTGGCTCGCACACCACCCGGGGGCAGTCCCACGCCGTGCCTGGCAGCCATGGAATGGCCACTAGTCCGGGAACGTGAGTGGCCAGCTTAGCCATAGACTCCGTGTCCCAGCCTGGGCCAGTCATGGCCTCTGTGCCTTCGTTCCCACCAGGCCCAGGAGCTAACACAGCAGGCGAAATGCAGTAAAACCATGCTGGGGCTGAGCAAATACCCAGCCAGGGGCCTGGCTGCCTCCCCCCTTGGCCTGCACTCTGCCGCGAGACCTGGATGTGAGCGTGACTCGCAGACAGCGCTGTGAGCCCAGCCATGCCGGCGCCTAGCGCTGGCTGGAGCAGACCTGCTGGGGGTGCGGATCCCAGCGCCACTGCGGAGCTGGCGGGCCAGGAGGGTGAATCAGGGTGGCCCAGATCCTGCGGTGCTGGGGGGCTGGTGCGCTGGGTGGGAGGGCAGGCTGCCGTTCTGGGTGCGGAGCTGCCTTTCCCCACTGCTGGACTTGCTGCATTTCCTGCCATGGCAGCTCAGGCCGACCTGACCCACCCTGGGCCCTGCCTCACCTTGTCCCCTCCAGCCTTTCTGCCCGCTGGCTCTCCCCTCCCCCCGGCTGTCCCAGGTGTTTGCTCACGCAGGAAGGGACACTGTCTGCTGAGTTACGGGAACAGGCAGCCATGGAGCAACTGCCCCCCCAGCTGTGAGCCAGGCACAGTATTGAATGCTTCCCATCTCCAGCAAGTGCAACTGCTCAGTGCCAACCGCCTTGGAGGGCCAGCATAGGGGCGGGAGGGAGGGGCAGAGAACAGTGCAGAGTGGAGCCCTGGGGGCAGAATGCAGTGTGGGGCAGGGCCTGGGGGTGGGGCCAGAGGACAGAAGGAGCAGGGCCCCAGGGGGCAAAGGACAGCGTGGGGCAGGGCACGGGGGCCAGAGAACAGTGTGGGGCAGGATGTGGGGGGCGGAGGACAGTGTGGGGCAGGACCTGGGGGTACCCTGTGGTGCGACTCCTGTAGCACTGGGCGTGAAGCTGGGTGGGCCAAAGCCTGGGTGTGAGCCGGGGGCACAAGGCACTGGAAGGGGTAGGGCTGGCAGGGAGCACCGGGCAGTGCGCGGGGCTGGCAGGAGATGGCAGCGGGAGCGGGCGCAGTAGGTGACATGGGACTAGCGGACATGGCTGTGCTGAAAGGGTTCTCAGAAGAGGCCAGACTGCTGTCACGCAGTCAGCTGTGCAGCCTGGCTCCTGGGCTCTCACCCCTCTCAACCTCCAGCCCTGGCCACCTTCAGCATCTGCCCCACACAGCCGGCAAGGCCCTCCATTCTCCACTTTCTTCCCAGCCCCTTGGGGGGGCATTTGTCCCTTAGAGCCCTTCCCTGCAGCCCTCGGCCCCACTGCAAACAAAAGGGTTTCTCTTCCATGCCCCACCCACTCAGATTGCCACACAAATTATGCAATGCTGAAATTGTGCTTATGCCACACGGTCCCCTTGTGCCTGGCTGCCCCCCCAGCAGAGCTCCCCACGCTACCCTCAAGCCTGCCCCCCCACCAGGTTTAAAACAAACACAAGGAAGCATTTCTTCACACAACGTACAGCCAATCTGTGGAACTCCTTGCCAGAGGATGTTGTGAAGGCCGACTACAACAGGGTTCAAGAAGAACTAGCTAAGTTTACAGAGGACAGGACCGTCACTGGCTGTTAGCCAGGCTAGGCAGGGATGGCTGTTTGCCAGAGGCTGGGAATGGGTGATTGGATGGGTCACTTGATTCTGTTCTGTTCATTCCCTCTGCAGCAGCAGGCCCTGACCCCTGTTGGGAGACAGGCCACTGGGCTAGATACATTGCTCTGGCCCAGTCTGGCCATTCCTTTGTTCCTGAGGTATTTTCTATGCCAGGACTGGGAGCTGCTGGCTCACAGCCCATGGCCAGGCATTGCAGGCTGTCCTGTTCCCAGAGAACACTATGTTTCGGCTCCCAGGATTGGTCCACATTATCAGTACGGGGCAACCTCTGTCCAGTTTCTCAACTCACCCAGGGCTCACAGAGTGAGGTGGCTGGGGCAAAGGGTCTCCATGTGTGGGAGGTCCTGGGAGACAAGGGGATTGTAGAGGTCAGTGCGAGAGAGATCTAGAACAGCTGGCTAGTGCAGGCACTGACGCTGAATGCATGTGCAAAAGCAAAAAAGTAGCAGCCCACGTGAGTTTAGGTGGAGGACTTTGCTAGAGTTTTTCTGCAGGAGCCAGGAGGGAGGGCAGCTGGTTAACTAGCCAGAATAGGAGCCTACCAAAAGCCAGGGATGTGGTTTGTGCAGGAAACGTTTTGGCCATGGAGATTCTCTGCTCCCTGGCGGTGGGTATGGCAATGACAGCGGAGCCAAGCCCACAGCGCTTGCTGGCTGCTCAGCTGAGCGGTGCTGACTGCTGGGCACAAGAACTGCCTCCAAGCATCATGCTGTTCCCTACACCAGGTGCCGAGCGGAGATCTGATAGGAAAACACCTAGCCCTCACACGGACCAATCCGCAAGGGCAGATCCCAGCTGTCCTCCAGCACCATGCCTGGGGGACCAACAGGACCTGACAGAGGAGCGGACCAAAGTCCAAGGTGGAAGGGGTGGGGGAAGACCCAGCCTGGGGGAATCTGGCTCAGTTTAAGGGTCAGCCTCTCTGCTGTGCACTGCCCCAGGCCATGTCCACCTGGCTAAGTCACTACAGCCCTGCAGGATTGGAAGTGGAGCCACTGCCAGTCAGGCACACCCCGTACTCCTAGGACCATCCTGGGCCTCTTGCTGACAGCTAGGCAAGAGCCCCAGCTCTGCAACACAGTGCCCCTCACGTCCAGCCTAGCCCGCCCCCACGGCAACTTGAGACCGTTGCTCCTTGTTCTGTCACCTGCCACTGAGAACAGCCCAGCTCCATCCTCCCTGGACCCCCTTTCAGGTAGTTAAAGGCTGCTACCAAATCCTCATTTTTCTCTTCTGCTTTCTAAACAAGCCCAGTTCCCTCAGCCTCTCCTCGTAAGTCCTGGGCTCCAGCCCCCTCATCATTTTTGTTGCCCTCCACTGGACTCTCTCCAACTTGTCCACATCCTTTTTTTTTTTTTTGGAGGGGCCCAAAAACTGGACACAATACTCCAAATGTAACCTCACCCCTGCCAGTTGGACTAGAAATAGGGTGTACGTTCTCCCAGGTGAGTAATTAATCACTGGAACAACTTACTGAAGCTCCGGGTGGATTTTCCATGACTGGCAATTTTTACACTGAGCCCAGACGTTTTCTAGACCTGCTGTAGGTACGACCCTGGGGCAGGCTGTGGCTGGTGCTGTACAGGCCAGACTAGATGATCACAATGGCTCCTTCGGCTTTGGAATCCACAGACACCCTGGCAGTTTCTAAATAGCCTGTTTGCAATGGAAGCAGATGTGAGATCTAGGCAGCCTCACGCCCCCAGGATGGAGAACTCACTCGGCTGCCTTCACTGGACCTGAGGCGTACAGCCTGCCGCACTGCAAACAGCACACCCCACAGCTTGGCTGAGATCCTTAGGGGCAAGGACAGGTGCTTGCCCAGCGAGGATGCAGGCTTGGGGTGGGGCTGGTGTAGACCCACCACCTCATCCCACTGACCCATGCTCTTTGCAGTCCATGGGGCTGCCCCACAGACTATGGTGTCCAAGCCAGGAGGGGTGGCAATGATGCCCTTACCACCATCACTCAAGCAGGCCATCAGTGGGGTGTTCAGTGCAGTGGGGCAGGAAAAGGATCCACGCCCAGGCCCCTGCTGAACACCACGAGAACCAGGGCACAGGCCATGAAATCAACAGGCAGCAGAACACTGCGAGGAAACATACCTGTGGAACTCACTGCCACATAAAATCTGGGTCCAAGGCAGGGGGGGAGTGAAGGCAGGATTAAAAGTGTGTGCAGATGAGAACATCCAGCGCTGCCCTCAACAGTCAGACTGACCCAGGCCGTAACCCTGCGCCTAGGCTGGAGGAAGGGGAGCTGATGGGCTCAGAGACGCCTCCCTCTAGGTGCTCCCCTGGGACCGTGCCAGGGCTCCCCCACTCTCCCCCCACAGCAGCAAGCACCAGCCCTAGCCCTGGCCCTGGCAGAGAAAGGCCCTGGGCCAGACCCCACCCAGCACCGCAGGCATGGGAGACAAGTGGCCCTGTGCACCAGCAGCCCACCTACCACAGCACCCACGCTCTCCCCTGCAGGAGGCTGGAGCCCACAGCCTGGCCTGCTGAGCCTACCAGATGGACATAGGGACATGGGGCTGCTGACCCTGAACTGACAGACACAGCCACCCCCACACCTTCAGGCTAGTCACCAGTGTCGGCAGGCTGTTTGCATCGCTGTCCGTCCGGCCAGCGCAGACCCCCCAGCACATCAGCGAAGGCGCGATGTGGCGCCGGCCCGTGCTGGTACAGCTGGGCTGGTGCTGCAACAGCTCGTTGCAATTAATCCATGCAGACATCTGCCCTGCACAGACACATGGGTCTGGGGCCCAGCTCACGCCAGCCTGGCACCCACGCACTATTCAAACACCTGCTGCCACCACTGCAGGGCCTTGCAGGGGCAAGAGCCAGGAGGCTGACCAGTGCCAGCGGGGAGGGAACAGGCAGCCCCCTGCCTCCTCCGCACAGCTGATGCCTTCCTGCCCCCACCGGCCTGACGACCGCCAGAACCAGACGGATTCTAGACAGGCCTCAAGAAATCCCCCACAGGACCCGCTGAGTGTGCCCCAGAGCACAGCCCCCCTTGTGTGGGTACACCTTCCCAACCCCCGCAGCATGGGGACAGCCGCAGGAGCAATCCCTCCATGGCCCGGGGCAGACCTGCAGCAGGCAGGGACAGAGCAGGGTGAGCAGGAGCAGGGCATGGAGGGGCAGAGACATCGCAGCAGCTCTGCCTGTGGGGGCTGGAGACACCCCAAGCCTGGCAGCTCAGCTACCAGGGCCCTGATCCGCCAGCAGCAGGCATGGTCTGCCCTTTGCCGCACTGAGCTCTGCCCTGCTGCTCCTGGCCCAGGCTCCCAGCCTGCAAGAGAGCCAGCCCCTCCTTCCATCCCTCCCCACCTGGAGCCAGGCAGCTCCTCAGCTGCAGGGGCTAGAGCCGCCCCATGACAATTGCAGGCCCCAGGCCCCATAGCAACAGCTACAAGCGGCCAGCTCCTGCCCCGCCCCGAGGGCTGAAGCAGGGATGGGGCTGCAGGGCCAAGGGAAGAGGCCCTGCTGCATGAATGTGGCTGCACCAGCCGCCTTGCACAGGACACGAGACTGAACGAACAGCAGGTTTATTAGCACCGCAGCCGCAGGCTAGGCACAGCCTCGGGGAGCAGCGCAGACAGCGCCAGGGCTGGGGGGAGAAGGCAAAGCCAAAGGCAGGGGCCAGAGGCCAAGCCAGCGAGGACGGTGCTGGGGTCAGGCAGGAGGCAGGGAGAAGCTCAGCCTCCAGGGCTGCCAGTGACAGCTCAGGGCACTGCCTGTCCCAGCTGGCCCCACAACACACAGAGGGGTGGGGGAGGCGAGTCCCTTTGCAGGCAAATCCCAAAGAGCTTCCCCACTGGAGAAGGGGGGCAGGACGTGTTTCTTGCTGTGAGCCTCACAGGCCAACCCATCTGCCTCCCAGCACCCCACAGCCAGCAGCACACCAGGCCTCACGCCATCACAACTTTCTACCCTGACCTGCTGCTCCTCAGTGGGACCCCATGTGGGACAAGCTCCCGGCCCAGGCCTGACCCAGCCCCACACACCCACAAACTCTCCACTGACCCCACTGGCCATGCAATGGGCAAGAGCCGGGGTCTCCCCATACGTCATGAGACCCCTGGCACGTTCTGCAGTTGAGACTCGGGACTGTTTCACAGCTGGGAGGTAACAGCCATTGTTCTGGGCGCTGCAGCGTCTCTGGGCTGGGACATCCAGGGGCCACTGCAGAGCGCCCCAGCCGCAGCCCACATGCCCGTCAGCACCGATGATCCACGCCGACAGCTTCTGTGACACTCTGAAATCCCTGCTCCCTGGGCCAAGAACAGACAGCTGTGAGCCCTGACCTGGGCAGGCCAGTCTGGCAGTCCCTATGCCCCCACTCAGGAATGGGCCCCCCCAAATGAGCTACACTTCAGCCTCTGTCCTGTGCTAACCCGAGCACAGAGAATAGCTTTGCTTGCAGCATGAGTCCGCGGGGCTCCAGGGCCCAGCTGCGCAGAGTCCCAAGACACAGGGTCTGGGGAACTCCAGTGATGGCAGAAGCCAGTGAGAGCCCTGGGTGGGCCTGACACCTGCGGGGTTTGGCGTCTGTTGGCCATGAGGCCCCGGGGCCTTTCAGACCCAGCACCTCCCCCATCACCAGGGACACAGAGCCCGGGGTCTGACCAAGGCCCGCCCCACATCCTCCCTCATGCACAAAGCCCAAGTGGGGAGCGGCGTGGCCCCTCACTCACCTCAGCAGTGCCTCCAGCTCCCGTTTCACTGCCCCCACCACAGGGGGCCCCCGGTAGGTGAGTGCCGTGTACATCTGCACCAGGGAGGCCCCAGCCCGGATCTTCTCCAGCGCATCCTGCCCGCTGCTCACCCCGCCCACGCCGATGATGGGCACCTTACCTAGGAGCAGGAGGGGCATCAGGTGGCGGGCAGAGCACCTGGCACTTGTCTCTACCTGGCAGGTGGCCAGCACTGCCTTACCTTGGGTGAGGGCGTACATCTCGCGGACAGTCTGCGTGGAGAGCTCACGCAGCGGCGCCCCGCTGAGACCGCCGGGCTCCATGCGTAGGGCACCTCGCAAGCTGCTGGGCCGGCTGGTGGTGGTGTTGGTGACGATCAGCCCATCGACACCTAGCTGAGACACAGAGGGGACAGCCTGGCTACAGAACACACAGGCCCCCGGCCGCGGGCAGTGCAGACTTCCCCGCGGCCTGGCTCAGCACGGTCACCACCCCCACGGTCCTGGCCCCTCCTGGCGGGGCCTGGGAGAGCCTGTCCACGGGGTGCAGCTGGTGTGTTGTCGTGCCTCAGTCCCCATCGATTCCCCTCCCTCTGGCCAAAGCCTCAGGATTGCCCTCTGCCCCGTGCCCCAACCAGGTGAGGAAGGGGTGACTCCAGCTCACGGCCGGACGCCCTCCCCATCTTCAGCCCCACTTCAGGCCTGTGCAGACAGTTACACCCCCACCGGGAGCTTCTCCCCTTCCCACCAGCCCTGACCACTCGTCGCCAGAGCTACTCTGCGCTGCCACAACAGCTGCAAGGCCTGGGCCCAGCCTTCCAGAGCCGAAGATCTGACACTCCCACCTGCATGCCTCAGAGACATGCAGTGCAGTACCAGGGGGCTACACCTCCCCACACGCAGCCAACATACACACACACACACACACACACACCCGTGCAGCACACCGCATAATGAGTCTGAGCTGCTGGACCCCACGAGCCCTGTCAACATCAGAGTGGGGCTAGTCCTGGTCGCCGCTCCTACCTCCGTCACCACACTGGCTATGTCCTGCTTGTCTTGTGCCGTCAGGTCTGGGGCGATCTTCACCAGCACGGCTGGCTTGCGCTCACACCTCAGGGCATCTCTCTCCTCCAGCACCTGCAGGGACGACACCGGGCCCAGCAGCTGCCAGAGCCAGCGAGGTGCCAAGGGAGATGCCCCTCTGCCCAGCACAGCACAGCACTCGTTCAGCAGCCGATACCTGCACTCATGTCACCAACGCCTCAAGAGCCAGACTGCGGGGCAAAGCCTGCGCCGGCAGCCCGGGGGAGAAGGCAGGAGCACAGAGAGGTCTCTGGGGAGCAGGGCCAGGAGAAGGCAGCCCCAGAACAGGACCCATGGGGAAAGCAGGCACAGGCAGGCAGAGATGCAGAGTGTGCACAGCTCACAGCTGGTATGCGGGGAGGAGGGGCAGATCGGCTTGGGCCTGGCACTAATCACCTCCTCAGGCCACGGCACAGCCCCCTCCTTCCAACACCAGGCACTCAGGCACAGCCCCCGCTGAGCTCCCAGCTCCATCCCAGACCATTTGCTGCTCTGCAGGACTTGCCCGTAGAAAAAGGCCAAACCCGTCTCCTCTGCACACGGCCAAGAAATGCCAGCCAGAGCAGCAGGAGTGGGCAGGGAGTCCCGGTGCCACTACAGAACCGGAGACCCAGGTACCCACCTTGGCCAGCAGGCAGCGTAGCTCGCCTTTGCCCTGCAGGGCCCGCAGCCCTGGCGTGTTTGGACTGGACACGTTTACCACCAGGTAGTCGGCCAGTGGGCCCAGCATCCGGACCCCATCCGTGTAATCTGCCACTGCATCCACCGAGACCTTGTTCTTGCCCAGGTTTATTCCAAGCGGCATCCCAGCTGGAATACACACATGCCACTCAGACACAGGAGGGCCAGCCTGGCTGGATCCCCAGTCCCCGCACAGGGCACGGCTGCAAGCACGTGCCCTACTAACTGCTGCTGGTCCTGCCCCCAGGCTGCATGGCAGAGCAATGGGAAGTGGCTGCTCTGAGCCAGGTTAGACACAGTCCAAACGCTGGCAGTGGCTCCGCACAGATGTCAACAGCACGGCTAGCTGGGGGGCTGTGCTGGCGCCAAATGAACTCTCCAGGTCCACAGCGGGTATCACTTGGCAGTACAGGAATTGCTGTAGCAAGTCACAGTTCCACACAGTCCATGATCCCATCTCCCTCTGGGATGGAGTGACAATCCCCCCCAAACGGGCTGTGATGTAGGCGCGAAAGGGGTTAGTTCTCCTGGGCCACGGCCAGTTGGCTCATGTCCTGGAGCAGGAGAGGCCACTGTCCTTATGGTCTGTCTCGTTATCCCAGCATCTAACCTTCTTCTGAGCCCTTGGCCTCAGCAATACCTTGTGGCAGTGAGTTCCACAAGCTAACAACTAACTGGTACAGCATTCTCCCTTGTAACCTGGTTACAGATCTGCACGACAGTGAGGAGCTTTACCTTCTGTGAGCCGGAGCTGCACTCCCTGCCGGGCACGAAGCCGATGCTCCACGACGGCATGCCCATGGCTGTTAAAGCCGTACCTGCATGGGAATGAGGAGAGGGCTCAGCAAGCAGTACGGAGCTGGGCTGGAATCGCCCCACCCAGGAACGATACACTAGGTACGGGAGGCCCTTGGTCTCCTTGTGCAACCCAGAGGGGGCTGCCAGGCCTGGCACCACAAGGCACTCACCTAGAGGGTGAACTGCAGCTCTGAGTCGTGTAGAACTCAGCCCCAGCAATGCCCAGCCAGGGATACAGGTTGGCAACACAGTTCTGAGCAGACATCACTGCTCACTCCTTCCCAACATCCCGCCCCGCCACCCAGAGCCAAGGCCCACCGGTTCACTCAGCTCCCAGCCCATCCACTCCATTCCCTGCCTCAGAGAGGGCCTTACTGGCTCTTTTCTTGCAACTCAGTGGAGATGGGGAAGGGAGAGAACACCTGCCTGGGACAAAGAAGGGATGTCCCCAGTGACAGCAGCCTCTGGCTGCAGACCAGCCCTTCCCCTACCTGTTAATGACAGCCTGGTCCTCTGGCAGCCGGAAGACCCTGGGTTTGGGGTTCCCTTCCTGAGGCTTAGGGGTGACACTTCCCACTTCCACGAAGCCAAATCCCATTTTGTAGAGCCCGTCCACAGCTTCCCCGTGCTTGTCAAAGCCAGCCGCCAGGCCCACCGGATTCCGAAACCTCCGGCCAAGGACACGCACCTCCTGGGGGAGTGAGCGAGGCCCCGTGACACAGCACACAGGGGGTACCATCCAGCCAGCTGGGCACAGCAACTGGTCCATGGGCAGACAGAGCCAGGGGCCCAGTTCGGAGCCAGCACTGAGCCCAGCCCAGGCAGGGCTGCAATGATGGTTACTGGGCCTGGGGGCTACTAACAGCCACAGCCTGCTGGAGAATGAGTCCCTAGCACACTGGGCCCAGCTAGCCATACCTGCATTCATCACGATAGCCAGTGCCCTGCCCGCGGGACGTGGCTCCAACCCCAAGCCCCTGGAGACTGCAGCTAGTGCAGTGGGGGCAAGTCAGCCCACGGGCCTCCTGCTGGGGACATCCCCTTCCCCCAGCGCCACTGGGGCATCCCACCAGCTCCGACATGGGGTGGGCTGCAGGCCCAGGCATCTGCCCCACACGTCCTGCTGCTGGCCCCGCCCACCGAGCCACCCAAGGGCTGTCTGTGGCCCCGCAGGGCACCCCAGGGCCTGGCCTGTGCGGACATGTCGTGTTGTGTCGTGTCCCAGGGGCCTGGAGGAAACGCACCAGCATGGCGGAGTCGCGCGAGGCTGCGCGGGGCAGGATGCCCAGGCTGAGCAGGCGGACAGCGAGCGTGTGGGCGGCTTCGGGCCCCAGCAGCCGCTGCAGCGCAGGCATCAGGCGCTCGGCGTAGAACCGCTCCTCGCCCGCGGCCGCCAGGTAGGAGGTGAAGAGAAGGGTGCCCCCGCCGAGCACTGCTGCCGCCTCCCGGAGCCGCTGCTGCAAGGTTGGAGAAATCAGTTACTGCCAGGGGCCACACGCCCCCGGCCCCCCCTCCCCACTTACCTCGCCTCCCCCCAGCCCCCCCGCTCC
>ML675639.1:6037130-6072186 GCA_007922155.1 Mesoclemmys tuberculata
CGCGGAGACCCCCGGCTGCGCCGCGCCAGCCGCTCGGCTCCAGCCTGCGCGAGGCGGGACCCGCCGGGCCCTGCTGTGCCGGGGCTGCTCCGCCCCGCGGCGCTCGGCCGGGCCGGGCTCCCCGCTGCGGGCGGGTGCCGGGGTCGTCGCCCGGGTAAAGCCGAGGTGCCCCTGGCCGGCGGGCCGGCCCACGCCCGAGGGGTCGCCCCGTGGGTACGTGCACCCGGCGCTTCCCCGGCTCCAGGCCGGCCGTGAGCCGAGGCGTCTCAGCGGCTCCAGCCCTCCCCCGTCCGCGCCGGGCAGCCGGCTCCTGACAACAGCCTCCCCCAGGGAGGGACGGGCCTGGCCAGGGAGCTCGGGCCTCCCCTGAGCATCCCCCTGGGTCTGACAGCGCAGTGGGGCGGCGGCTTGCTGTGAGAGCGCCGGGGACCTGGGTGGAGCTAGGCAGGGATGGCGCAGGAACCCGGTTTGGTTCTGCTGGGGCCACAGGCCTGACAGCAGCAGGGGCTCCCCAGTCCCCTCCACGTGCTATCAACCCCACACCTCCACCTCGTGCCAAGACATCAACTCTCCCCTCCCAGGGACTGCGTCATTCCCCTAAAACAGCCCTCAGGAGAAAGGCTCCCCACCCTGCCCCGGTTTGGAGATCGGAGATCCTTTGCCAGGGCTCTCCTAGAGCAGCCCCCTGCATGTTTCTCACTGGGAGCTGCTGAGTAACAGAGCTCCTGGTTTCTCCCTATAGTCCTGGCCCTGACCTCAAACCCTCTGTGCCCTGGCACCAGTGCCCCATTAGAGACTCAATGTCACAGACTCCCAGCCTTGGAGGGCCAAAGCACTGAAAACGTCAGTGAACAGCTCCCCTCCATTTGTGTGCCTCCTGCAGGGAGCCAGCACAGCCAGGTGGAGGGATAGCACTTTGCATTGTGAGGCAGGCTGGACAGCTGTTGCTCTGGGGCTCCTGGATTCAGGGACTGCAATTTCTTGCTGCATGTGTATAACCAGGGAGTCAGTGCGGCTTTTGTGTCCTTAGATCTACCATGATCCTCGCACTAAGCAACTGCCAGAAAAGTATCAAGAACAAAGAAAACCTGTTTCTGTGGCCTTCTTAGAGCGCACAAAGGTCTTTGACCTGATCAGCAGAAAGAGCCTTTTTCAACAGCTAGAGAGGCCTGGTTCCCCCACTCCTGGGTCTGATTCAAGCCTTCCATGATGGCATGAAGGCAGCAGGCCAGTATGATGGGGATCAGTCTGGCTGCATCATGGTGTCAAACGGATGGGTTTTGGCACCAATTCTCTTCAGTATAGTCTTCTCGCTGCTTTGTCATGCTTTGTCAGCTTGTACAAAGGGGTACACCTCCATACCAGATCGCTGGAAAACCCTTCAGCATTGCACGGCTGAGAGCTAAAGGTGCAGTTAAATGCCTGCTGATAGTCTATTGACTAATGACGAATGACCATCACATATTGAAGAGGAGCGTCAGCAGCTTTGTGCTGGCTTGGACCACGCAGCAGTCTGAAGCAGATAATGATTATGGCACAAGGTTCGGTGACTGACCAGAGGTTTCAATAGCTAACACCAAGCTAGAAGCTGGGCACAAATTCTGCTGTCTAGGATCAACTGCACAGGGTAACATCTCGCTAGATGATGAACTTAATCCCCACATCAGAAACTCCAGTACCACATTTGGCCAACTGAACTTGCATGTCGGGAGGAGACGAACACTGAACTTCCAGATACACATTCTGAGCAAGCTCCTTTCTGGTGTTGAGCCCTGGATCACCTACTGCAGGCGTGAGAGAAAGCTGGCTGCCTGCCACGATCGTTGTCTTCGCTCTGAGTAAATACCAAGGGGAACCAAAGTACCTTACACCAAAGTCCTTGAGAAAGCAACGTTGCCAAGTCTAGTCGCTATGTTCAAACACAGCCTCTCTTGGCTTGGGCAGCTGCATATGATGGTACGTTCCGCAGGCTCTCCTTTACAGAGAACCTGTGGCGCTCCAAGGCCACTGGGCCAATGCAGGCCTGAGTTCAAGGATGTTTGCAGGTGGGATTGAACCTGGGATCTCTGAAATTTAGAGTATGAGCTAAAAGACAACTCTCTCTTAGCTGGGGCTGCAGCAGATCCATCAGTCTCTAGCTGGTGGCCAAGGTGTCACTACAGAGGGACAGAGCCCACACCAAGCAGCAGGTGACATCTGCCCTAGCTGTGCACAGGGCTGTCACTCAAGAACTGGATGCTAGCTGCTCGTGATGCTCCAGCGTGATGTGCCCTGGTGGTACTTAGGCTAGCAGCTTTCAAGACAGATGGCTGCCATTTCATTTCCCTTCTCAGGCCCCAGACAGACTCCACTGCAAGTTCTCCTGGGTCCAATATTATCCCTACCCAGGAATGGGTTATTATATCAAATAATGGAAACAGCTCTTGAAAGCCCTATTTATCCCACTCACAGGACACACAGTCCTAAACATTCCACCTCGCCTCCCAGCTCCAGCATCTTCCGCCACCCCCGGCTCACCTTCAGTCCCTGCCTGCTGGTGTCACAGCCACCACCCCAGCCCTTCCCCTGGAGTCCTTCCCAGGCTCCTTCATGGCTTTCAAACCACTGCCTGGGGAAGGTCAGCAGGCTAATCCCTCCACTGGGCTTCAGCCCTTTTCAGCCTTCCCCACAGCACTCTGTCCAGGAATCTCCTCCCAGTCACAGCTGTCTTCCTGTCCTTTAGCTCCAGCTGCTCTCCCATCCTCCTGGGACACCTGTGCTGGCACGGGGGCTGGACCCAGTTCACATCAAGGAGCTTGCAAAGCTGGGACAAAAGCCTTTGTGGAGTAGAAAACTGAAACAGTAGGGGCCTCCACCCAAATCAGTGCCACTTGTAAGGCTGGGGGAGGATTAGCCATGCAGCCCAGGGGGAAAGGGGGAGGTTTCCACTGTAATCTGATGACAAATTGGGGGGGAGGGAATTGGCCGGATTGGAGCAGTACCTCTGTGTCTGAAGCAGCCAGAGATACCATGAAAACAGATGCAGAAGGAGCAGAAAGACAAGGACACAGTAGATCACCCCTGGGCGCATGGCTCTGAGAATGCTTTGGGTTTGCGTGCTGCCTGACAGAGGCACAGAAAATAACTCCAGTTTGAGTCCCCATGTCCAAGGAAGTCAGCATCAACAATCACACACCATCCCTTGGGTGCCTCCAGAGGCAGCACTTCCTCTCTCGCAAGCACCGAGACTGAGTGTAGAAAAGAGACTTTTAATTTAAAAAAGGGGAAAGTGACCAGTGTTAATGTGGGGGATGCCACAAGCAGGATTCACATGCATAAAACCATGAGCAAAACACCTACCCGGAGTATGCTGGGCACGCAGCTTGCTGCTCCGCTGCCTGCTGCTCTGCCAGCCACTGTGCTGACCACTCTACTAGCCACACCACTGGCCACTCTGCCAGCTGCTCCGCTCCACTGGCCACTCCAACACACACCATCACCTTCTGCTGTCACTGGCTTCTCCTCTGTGATCTCTGCAGGTCAGGCTCCTGAGGTTCCTCCCAGGTCTTAGTGGAAGAGAGAGAACAGTATCTGGCCACGAACAGTCTTACAGCAAGCGATCTCAGCTCTAGTGATCACTTAAAACAAAAAGACTGCTAAAGGATTCTTAATTAGAAAGAATGCATTGCTCGGACCACAGACCCAAACAAGCCTCCGCCTCCCCCTTTTTCACTGCAAAGGGGGCTTTGTCCAAGCCCCCTGCTTACCAAGGTCAGTTCAGGTAAGGATGACCCCCCTCAAACAGGACAGGCTATGCACAGTTCTGCTGCCCTTTGCTCTCAGGATAAGGAGAATACTTCATTACTCCTGCATGTAACACTAAAGTGATTTGTAACCCAACACCAGCCAAATGGATCATCTGGGCAAAGCAGTCCCATCATGCTGAGCACCTAGATAGAGCAGGCGTGCTCATGCAAATACAGTCTAGCCCTGAAGCCTGTTTCCCCTCCCCTAGCCAGCTCATTCAGATCTTCCTTACAGCAATGCTAGCATGCACACCCCCAGCATTCGCTGCAGTGCTGGGAGACTCGGTGATGGCTGCATTGTTCTCTCCCTGGCCCGCAGCGTGTGCGGGGTTAATCGCTCCTGCTCCTGCTTGCATCTATGGAGCTTTCTCCATGTGGATCCAGGAACCGAGTTCCCCATGGGGCCGGTGCCCAGACGAAGGCTGGTCGTGAGGAACCCTCAGGGAAAGGCCAGGCCTAACCCCTGGCTCATGGAGTCAGTTCCCTGCACTCTGTAGGAGGGTGGGTTTTCCCTCTGGCCCCCAGTTCCACCCCAGCCCCTGTGCATGGGAAGCCCTAGCTGAGCTCATTGACACAGGTTGTTGCTTTGAACACCACCAAACCCTCTACATCCAGGACCCAACCTCCCTGTAACCCATCCTCTCCCGAAGACGCCTGCAGGAACCCTGCTGAGCTGGCTGGTCACGGGTTACTGGACTCGCTCTGATCAGGGCACCACACAACATGCGTTCAGACTGGTAGCAACCAGGCATGGGCTCTGATTTCAATGCGAAAGCGGCACAGACTTGTTCAGCTGCCGTAAGCCAGTCGAACACCGACGTGGCCCTGCGGCCTTTGCTGGGCTTGGTGCCATGGTTTGTACTCACGCCTGGCGTTGTGTGTCCATGCAGGCATGCCCGGGCACCTCGGGGAAAGCCATCTTAGCAGCAGTGCCCACCTGTGCTGACCCTGCCGGGAGCTGTAGACACCCCATGCAAATGCTAACTCCTCGCCAGCCTTCTCACTCACAGCTGGTGCCCCCACGCTGCCCCACCAGGCTAGGCCTTGTGCTCCCTTTCGGGGTGGTGGCTCCTGGCTCGAGCTGGCACATCTGTGGCACAGATGGCTCTGAGTGGGCATGGCTGGCAGGGCGGTGACAGGCCCGGCACACCCAGGGCACAGCTTTTCACTTACACTAAGGACACTGCAAAATAAGCTGAGAAGAACCAGCCCGTTGCACCAGCAGCGTGAATCCAGATTGGAATCGAACGGGATTAGCTAAAATGGTTCAGCATTGGCAGCATGGCAGTAACTGACCCTTTCCACGGCTAGCTGGTGAGCTGTCACTGCCCCGCCCTGCCTGCAGCCCCATCCAGCCCCCCAGTGTTTCCCAGCACAGCCCCAGTCCACGCTAGTGGTGCCCAGCCCACTGCCCCCCAGTCCCCCAGCAGCCCTGCCCAGCCCCACTGCCCCCCACTGCCCCGCAGTGCCTCCCAGCCCAGCCTCACCTGCAGCTCCCTTGTCCCGACCCCACCCTGGCCTAGCCTGGCTTGGTGTCACCTCCCATCCTTGTTGCCCACCCTTCTCCAGCCCCACCCCGCTGCTGACAGCACCCAGGCCCAGTGTGGGGCCTCAGATTCGCGCTGCATGGGCCCCACCGGGCTTTCTGAAGAGGTGCTTCTGGCTCAGCCCCAGGCCTCTGGCCCGCCTGCCCTGAGTCTCACATCACACCGTAGAAACGAGGGGCCCATCCGGTCTCAGGGGCAATGACTTCCCTCCCTCCCCCAGCCCAGCCCAGCCCAGCAGGTGTTCAGCTCCCTGCGTGGGAGGCGCTGGGTGGGAACCTCGTGTCCACCGCATCCCTTTGTGTCCCGCAGCCAACAACAGCTTTGCCCTTCTCTGCAAACACAGCCCCTCAGGGCTCCATGCCGGCAGGTGGGACATGGCAGCCGCCAGCTGCCTGGGGCTGGCCTCTCTTTGCTTGACAGCCCTCGGGGTGGCAACCTGAGCAGACTGCTTTGTTTATTGTCGGCGTTTGTCTCTGCGGTGCTCGGCTCTGACCCGGGACAAAAGCATCGGCTTGGTATAAAGGAAAGGGCAGGGCAGGCAGACGGAGCTGCAGCACCATGAGACTCGCAGCACGCATGTGGCTTTGGGTCTGTTTGGCAAGTGCTGGCCAAGCTGGGTCTGCCCCCAGGTGCCCCAGGCACCGGCAGCAAGTGGGAGATGCCTGCTACGAGTTCATCAGGCTCCAGTGCAGCTTCTGGGCAGCCCAGGCCTGGTGCCAGGCCCGTGAGGGGCGCCTTGCACATGCGTGGAGCCCAGAGACATGGCAGGGCCTGAGCAGCCGGCTGGCGGAGGGGGAGAAATGGTGGGTCAGCCTGCTAGAGCACCCAAGTGCAACGAAGCCAGGTGAGGGCCAGGGGTCCTGGGGACAGGCTGCCTCTCTCTGGGCTAGGAGGAGGGTTTCGTGGGGGGCTCTGCCCCATAGGAGTACTCACCTCGCCCCGCTCCCCGCCATTCCACGTGGCCGGCCAGCCGCAGGGGTGCCCAGGAGCGGCTGCCAGGCCCCTGCCCTCTGCCTGGCCAAGTGCACCAAGGGGCTCGCAGCAGCCTCCAGCCTCCGTGGAAATGCTAACCCAGCCCACAGCCAGCCGGTGACTCAGGCTCTAGCACGGCGCTCAGAATAACTTCCCACCCGCGCCGCCTTGGGCTGCTGACCTGGGCTCCGAGGCCTGGGGCCGCAGGATGCAGCTGGCTGCGTAGACAGACCCTGAGAGTCAGCCAGGGATTCCCAGGGCACCCCGCCTGACATGCCCGGGGCAGCTCCAGGCCATGCTGCTAGGTGGGGCCCGCCTGGGTTACTGGGGAAACACCAGGCCTGCCCTGCCCTGGGGCCAGCTCCCTCGCTGGCTCTGAGGCTGCAGATCCTGGCTGGGCGATGGGGGCACACCTGGCTCCATGCACCAGTGAAAACTGCCCCGGCACGGAACCAGCCAGGCTCCCGCAGCTCAGTGCTCCCTGTGTCTCCTCCACAGGTGCCTCTGCCCACAGCGTGGGCACAGCTGCCACGCCCTCCCCTGCCGGGTGCACTTACGTCGTCAGGGACGCTGGCTCCCTCTGGCCCAGAGAGGACGCGTGTACGCAGGAGCTGCATTTCATCTGCCAGTTCGGTGAGTATGGGACTGATCCAAGACACTCTGGGCGTTACCTGAGCAGGGCTGAGCTGCGTGGGGCGGGGGCGCTGGCTTGGTGCCCTTCCCGTGGCGCCATGGAGTGCGGGGTAGCAGCCTGCCAGGGTCCTGTGCGGTGCCTGGCTGGCTCGCTTGTGCAGGGAAGAGGGTGGAGGTGCTGCACATGGGTGCGGCCCTTGGCTCTCCCAGGGGCCCGGGCAGGTACGACAGGGAGGGAGAGAGGCCACTGTGGGTCCCTAGCCCTCCGTGGCCAGAGTCCATGCCGGGCCACGTCTGCAACATCGGCGCAGGCCTGGCCTCTCACAGGAAGGCTGAGGGCTCATCGCATCTCCCTTTAACTCCCCACTCACCCACCAGGCGCCACAGCCAGGCCATGAGGGGAACCATGAGGCAAACCAGCCATTCCGAGCCTGCTCCGTGGGGCCAAATGCTAATTAACTTGGTGATTAGGAACTGTAAACGGGCCCAGAGCCCCAAACATACAGCTGGAGCGAGGTGGTGCAGGCCCTGTTCACACTCCTCTCTGTGCTGAGCTCTCAACAGACACCTCCCCAGAGAGGAACTCACGCGCCGCTCACCATGCTGGGGAGAGCAAGAGAGAAACTTCACAGGGGGACACCAGCCTGGCCGTGGGGACCGGCACAGCCACCAACCTGGCCGTGGGGACCGGCACAGCCACCAGGCCGGTTGCAGGTAAGGACATTTCTGCCTGAGCTCCCGGTCTGGCATCCGTCCCCCTCTGTGCCTAGGCCCAACGCCCCATAGCCACACTGGGACACAGCGAGTAACTGCCTCAGCAAGAGGCGTCTAGGCCGTGGGCTCAGCTCCCTTTTCCCATCAGACAGCGCTGGCCAGGGTCTGTGTTCCTCGCGATGCCTGCTGATTGCCAGGCACAGAGCCCAGGCAGCGCTGAGAGTGTCTGCACTGAGCTTCGAGCACGTGTAGGCCCGGGAGCACACATGGCGCCAGCCAAACCTGTGCCCGCTGCCGGGCACAGAGTGCCGAGGCCCAGCCAGGAGAGCAAATGCTGCAAATTTCCCCTAGCCCTCCCTGGCTGATGTGCCCTGGGGTCCTCATGATTATGTGCACACCCAGCGAACTGCCTGGGCTTCACGGCCCCATACCATCAGGGTCACGGAGAGGGGCCGAAGGCCATCCAGCAGCGAGCTGAGAGCCTCTCCCACCACCCTGCGTGGCGCTCTGGGCTGCCCCAAGCTGAGCCCAGCCCCCGTGCTCTAGCCCCACCTGCCCCCCCAGCACCGGGACTGGGACGTCCGGAGAACAGCAGCTGAAGTGAGCCGTCAGGTCCTGTGGCGGGGCCGTGATGCTCCAGCTGAGCGCCCACTCCTCCCCTTGCACGGGGAGTCCAGCCGAAGGGAAACTGGCTTTATTCTGCCTGAGCCTCCTCCTCCTGCAGGGCTCCTCGTGCAGCGCAGAGATGCAGCCGTGGCCTGGCCGGTGAGTAGCCAGCCTGGCCCCGGGATTTCTGGGCACTCCTGTCTCCCTGGACGCGTCCCCCCCGCGCTGCTGAAGAGCCGGGCCACGGGGCAGTGGGGGCGGCTTTGCTGGTGGGCGGTGGGGGTGAGAGCAGGGAATGGCCCCAGAGGCCAGGCTTGCTTTTCAAGAGAGACGCGTTATTGCCTGCTAACCTCCTCTGTGCTTCCGAGCAGGCACATTCCTGCCGGAGGATGTGCACCAGAGCCCAGACTGCCACACGCACAGCAGCGCCTGGCGTGCAGCCAACCCTGCAGCTGGTCACACCGAAACCTGCCCCGCAGCCAGTTACGCCAGGACCAGCCCTGCAGCTGGCCACACCAAAACCTGCCCCGCAGCCAGTTACGCCAGGACCTGCCCTGGAGGTGGCCACACCGAAACCTGCCCCACAGCTGGCCACGCCGGGGCTTGTCGCACAGCCACCCTCCATAGGGACAGCCACCACCCTGCAGGACCCTAACCTGGACCCATTTACAGTGAACTCTTTGCTCCAGGAAGCCTCCTCTGAGAGGGATGTTCGGGTAAGGAGGCAAGCCAGGCTCCTAGGCCATTCACTGTGGGCCCATGTTGGGATCAGGTGTTGGGAATGTGGGTCATTTAGTGCTCCCTGGCCGTGGGACCCGAGCAAGCCAGCAGCCTCTCTCCTCTGCACAGTCCAGCTGATGCCCTCTCAGCTGCAAGAGGAGCTGCTGGCTGCTGACTCCCCACCCTCCCTCATCACTAGCCACTCACTAGTTCCAGGACCGTGGGAAATGTCTCAGTTCCTGCTTTGCTCCCAGATGTGAGAGTGTCTGGCCGCGGTGCTGGTGCTTAAATGAAGTGGCAGACCCGGGGCTGAGCTCCCTCCCAGCATGCCATGTCCCACTCCAGGGGCAGAGGCTGGCAGGGAGTGGGGAGCTCCAGGGATCCTGCTGGAGCCAGCTTTGAGCATGTGCTCGCTTCCTCACAGGCCATGGAGGAAACAATGAGACAATTCAACCAGGCCATCCGCAACATCCACCATCTGCCTGGGCTGCAGAGAGCCTGCCGCGTCCTCCAGGACCTGACCAATGCCCCCCGCCAGCTCTCAGCGGCAGCCCAGGTAGCCAGCAGGCAGGATAGGCAACGGGGACTGAAGGGAAAGAGCAGAGGCAGGAGGGGAGGGTGCCAGGAGGGCTGTGCACTCCCGAGCGGGAGGGGATAGTGCTGCTGTGCGGCCCCTGGGGCTGCCTGAACGCTGGGACGGCTCTAGGAGCAGCGCTGTCTCCTAGCTGGGCAGGCCCGATGGCCCTGCACTGGCCCGGCTGAGCCAACAGCCCTCCAGCAGTTGCAGCAGCTGCCCTTAGCGCAGTCCTGGTCAGGCGCGCTGCCACGCTGCTGACACCCTCGCTGCCAGGGCGGGTGCTCGGACCTGCCCGCCGGCAGAGCGCAGGGCAGGGCTGGCTGCGCCAGTCCCAGTGTGAGCTGCTCTCTGCCTTGCCTGGCAGCCACTGACCTGGCCATGGCCTGCCGTCCCCAGAGAGACGCCAGCGAGTCGCTCTTGTTCCTGAGCACCCACTTACTGCGGGCACCACTCCCAAGCAACAGCAGCAGCCCCGACCCCAGCGCGCCCAGCGCCACCTCGCTCTTCCAGTCCTTCAGCAACCTCCTGCTGGCCATTGACAGCAGCACACCCACGTCCAGCTGGGCCCACAACCAGGTAGGTGTGGGACCGGCCTGGCAATGCAGGGCCCAGACTGGAGTGCAGGGAAAGCCCGGGCTGAGCAGAAAGGCACCCTAGGGCCTGGGGCAGGGGAGGAGGGCTCGGTCCCTGCTCCTTTCAGAGGAGGGGCTGGACGCAGCGATGCCCTGGGGTTCTCTGCAGCCAAACGCCCCAGCACTGTGCCTGCCTTCTGCAGCCCTCACTCCCATATGCACAGCCCTCTGCTGCTCCAACCCCCCCAGAAGATCTGCCCTGCACAGGCCTGTCCTCTCCAGCTAACACCCAGTGCCCCACGGGCCAGCGAGCGCCTTTGCCCAGGCCTCCTGCAGCCAGCCCAGGCCCCGCACTGCCACTGGGCTGCTCTCACGGTGCTGCAGAGCACTGCCTCTGTAGGGAAAGCACACTGCCTGGCGACTCCAGGCCCTGCCAGGGACGGCGACCCTGGGGGGACAGCAGACGCCCCTGTCCCACTGCACCGTGGGTGATGTGCCCTGTCTGCTGCAGCTGGAGGCGGTGCTGGAGAACACCATGGCTGCACTCCCAGCGATACAGGCACTGCTCTGGAAGGGCAGCTGCGCCATGGAGTCATCTGTGACGGTGGCCTCGCCCGTCGCCAGCATGATGCTGAGCAGGTAACAGCCAAAGGCTCTGGGTTCGGGGGTCAAGGGCAGCTGTCAGCATTTTAACACTGTCACTCCCTTTCCCCAGCCGCAACGCCTCCACTTTGGCCCTGAGCTCCTACCACCTGGCTCAGCCACTGATGCTGACGCTGGCCTTCCCGTCATCTTTGGCCTTGGGGGCGCTCCTGAGCACACACGCCCATGTGCAGGTCCAGGTAAGTGGGCAGGCGGCGCTGCCAGCTGCAGTTCTGCTTAGGGCGGATCTGTCCCAGTCCCAGGTGCGAGGCAGGCCCTGCTGGGGCACAGTGAGGGCAGCTTGCTGTAGAAAGCATCACTTATGTCCATCGGGACATGACACACCCAAAGCAACGCCCAAAGAGACCATGGTGCTGCCTGCCCCGCCCCGACCTGCCCATGTAACCCCACCGTGAGTGCCAACCTCGGGGCAGGCTGTTAGGAGCCACGGCCAAACTGGTTGTGAGTTCTGTACTTCGTTGTCACCACCAATTATCAAGTGTGAACACCTCAGGCACTATAGCAGCCTGACCATGGAGTCACAGACAGTCCCTGGGGCACGCCAGTCCCCAGCCACCCAGGTGAGCCTCCCTGACACCAAGAATCACTGCAATACTGTCAGTCCCAAAGGACCAGTCACTTACCCCAGGTCAGTTGTCCCTTAGATCTCACACCGAAGACAAGGATTGCAGCCAATCCTCTAATAAATGATACGAAGCTTCATTAAATAGGAAAAGAAAACCAGAGAGTCAGTTACCAGGTTAGAGCAGGGTCAGCGATACACAAATGGGTGGCAATCTTCAGTTTCAAAAGGCAATAGAAGCGTCTACAATCAGCAAGCGCCATATGTCCTTAGGGCAGACCAGGCTAAGCACTGGGGATCTCTTGCTTATGCCCAGAAACACCTTGCCCTGAAGAGTCCAAGCAGCACCGAGCTCATCGGTTCTTTCTTGTTAGGGGTTCATTCTTTCTCACGCTTTCAGCTGCAAAGCTCCCTTGCATGACTCATCTGCACAGGGAGGAGGTAGAACAACAAAAGTCTTTTGTCCTCGCCGCTTGTTGACAGTACATAGGGAAATTCTAGCTGCAAGGTCCCTGGTAATGATGGACCATGCCTTTTGGGCAGGGCCAAATTAGCCCTTCACATTAATTCTGACTCTCTCCTGTCAGGGGTTTACACAGCCATAGAGACTCAATACAACTGCTCAAACATCCCTTATGACATGGGCTACAGCTGGTAGCAGTGAGAGTTCACCCTGGCCTACACTACAGCCTTAGGGGTGTGAGCGCCACAGCTCTACCCTGCTGGTATGTCTACGCCCACAGGAGATATAGGCAGCGTCTTCACGCCGTGCGAAAGCGGTACAGCTGTGGCACGCGGTGCAGACGTGCTAATGCAGGCAGCCTCGCAAAAGCACTTAGTGACGTTGAAATCCTGAATGTGCCGGATCGTTCTAAGCCCATGTGGCTGCTGGCGGTCGGGGAACCGGGCTGAGCCCAGCTATGGAATCGCTAGGCTTCATGGAGGACACAGCGTCACACCCCAGTGCCTCCCTAACTCCCTGCACGCTCAAGGGTCAGTTGCTGGGTCCCAGAGGCCTCCGCAAGCCATGACCTGTTTCCGTGACCTGGTTCCCTGCACAGCGTGGCTGCATGACCTGGAGTTCATCCCTGGGGCAGGCCCCTGTCTCCTGACCTGTCGAGCTGGGCGGAGTGCAGCATCGGGGCCAGGGCTCGAGTCCCGTGTGGCCCCAGGCACGGCCCGGAGCTCACCGTTCGTTGCCTGCGACAGTGTGCGCCATGCCCCCGCGTGGGGAGGAGAACGCAGGGGCCATGCTCATATTTGCCATCCTGGGGGCTGTAACACCTGTGGCATAGCTGCTGGCCCGGGCCCCCTGCCAGCAGCTCAAGCTCTTTGTGCTCTAGGTAACAGGCCTGGCTGTCAACCCCTTCAAGCACCTGGACAGGACAGAGATCAGGAGCCTTGGGAACATTGTGCTCGCTGCCCAAGAGGAACTTGTCACAGTGCAGGACTTGCCCGAGGACATCGAGGTGTGTTTCAACCGAGCGGCCAGGCATGGCTGCAGCCTGGGCAATGCTATTGTGCCGTGAGCCCTGCCCCGCTTGTGAGAGACAGACATGTACAAAGCCCAGTGGCACCTGCCTTGCATCCTCCCCACGTGGTTGCGGCCCCAGGGCACGACTCCCCACAGACTGAGCTCCCCCAGGCCAGGCTAGCTAGTCAGTCTCCGTCTTATTGGCCAAAGTCCTGCCCTGCCAGCGGGCTGCACTCTCTGGGCAGCCGAGGTCCGGCCCCTCCTGGGGTGGGGAACCCGGAGCAGGTGAGGGCATCTGCGCAGCAGAGCCGCTGTGGGCATGGAGCGGCCCTGCGATGTGCAGAGCCTGGCCTCCCGGGGGTGCAGCCTGCGTTGCCCGGCCCAGCCCGGCGGGAACGAGCCAGGCCAGCCTCAGGCGGGGAGACTGGCCACGCCCACTTGCCGAGCAGCCCTGAGGCCTCTGTGCCCCTTCCAGATTGGGCTATGGAGAGACGTGCGCACGGAGACAGCCCCCACCAGCCTCAACACCAGCACGCCGGAGTTTGTGGTCGAGCTGAACGTCACGTCCACGGAGGCCGCGCTGATCATCTGTGTGCTGCCCCATGTTCCCCTGCTGATCCAGCTCTCCCTGGGCTACCAGCACCTGCCCAACAGCACCCAGTCCCTCCTCAACACCACCCTGCCCCGGGGCCGCGGGCAGCACACAGGTAGGGCCCCGTGGCCTGGCCTCTCCAGGGCAGCCCCGCTGCGCCCCGCCTCCATCCCTAGCCCCAGCACCTGCTGCTCCTGCACCTGGGGCGTCGCCACCCAGCCGCGTGACTGATGCTTTGTCCCCAGGTGCCGACTACACGTGGGTGCTGCCCTCAGCGAGGCTGCAGCCTGGGCTGGGGCCCTACCACATCACTGCCGTGGCCAGGCAGAGCCTGGAGCAAGAGCTGCCGAGCCACGTGACATACACGATCACCACCATCGCCACGCAGTGCCACTTCTGGGACCAGCGCAGGAAGGCCTGGAGGCAGGACGGCTGCCGGGTAAGGCAGCCAGGCACCGCTGCGCAGGGCTGGTAGCTGCGGCCACCTGGGAAATACTGTTGTGCAGGCAGGTTCTCTGCCAGCCCCATCTCCAGGAGCAAGTGCTAGGCTGGGTGTGTGGGCTCTGACCTGGGCGTTTGTGTAGGAAGGGGAGAGACGGCACCAGCCTGGCCTCCCCCATGATTGAAAGGAGCAAAGTTGGAGCCTGCCTGCCTGGCATGCAGAGACACGGCCTGGAGCTGGCGCAGCTCCTGCAGCCCAAGGATTGGTGCAGCTGAAGCTGGTCTAAGATTGTCCGGAGCTGAGCCACATCCATGATGCCATGCTGCGCCCCCACCTGCGTACAGGCCATTGTTCTCCTCCTAGGCCTCTGGCTAGCACCAGCGGGTTGCAGGGACGCCTCTTTCCCGGGTCCCGCAGGCAGCACTGTCCCAGGACAGGCCTTGTGGGCACGCTGGTCTCTGCAGCGACGCCGGACTGGAGCCGTGGCCCTCCTCCTGGGTGTAGCTCCTGCCCCCTCCAGCGCAGCACGGTGCTGTGCCCAGCGGGCAGGCTGGCCAGCCAGCCGAGCAGTGCCTTCAAGGGGCCTGTTTTGCAGGTGGGACCTCTGAGCACAGTCAGCAGCACCCAGTGTCTATGCAACCACCTCAGCACCTTCGGCAGCTCCATCTTCATTGTGCCCCGGACGGTGAACGTCCAGGACACAGGCAGGCTCCTCCTCAATGTCGCCAGCAACCCGGTTGGGGTGGCCCTGCTGGGCAGCCTGCTGGTGGTGCACGGTGTTGCTGGCCTCTGGGCGTGGCGGAGAGACCGGGCGGATGTGAGAAAGGTAAGGAGGCCTGGCTGGGGCCAGAGCAGCGGGAGCCATGTCTGCGCTCGTGGGGGCGGGGCCTCTGCTGCCTGGCACAGAGGAGGGGTGGAGCTGTGCACCGGGGAGGCTGGAGGACACAGGTGCTTGGGACTCCAGGGCCCCTGCTCGCAGGCTGCTGGCTCCAGCGCCACATGCAGTGTGTGCTACAGCACGCCACTCCAGGCCTGCCGGGTGCTGCCCTCACTTCGCAGCCCACACCCAAGGACCCACAGGCAGCCCCAGCGCAGCCTGCGTGGCCAGCCAGGATCACCTAGCAGCAGGTCCCCCTCGCGGGCCTTGCCAGGTGTGACCTGTACGTGCCTCGGGAAGACCACCTGATAATGCCAAGGTCAGGGCAGCTGCAAAAGGAGAGCAGATTCTCCCAGCACTGGTGGGTGGCGCTGCAGTCAGACTTCCCAACCAGCCTCAAACAGGGCTTCTGATTCCCCACGCTGGTTATCGAGAAACCAAAATACAAATACACACAGCCCCCCTTACTGCGTTTCAGTCTCTGGCTCCCAATCAGCCACTAGGTCCAGTAAAGAGAGAAGTTATTTAAAAACCCTAGATCCTTTACCAAAAGGTTCTGATCCCCAAAGGATCAGCCACATTGCCAGAGCAATATAAGTTTGGATCTTACCCAAAATAGCACGCTGCCAGCCAATCCCTCAGTAACTAAACTAAAGGGTTATTAGCTATGGTAAGACACAAACGGTAGGAGAAATGTTAAAGGACTAAAGCAATTGGATACATACAAATGAATTGGAAGTCCATCTATAGTAGGTTTTCAGTAGAACTGTGGAGTTTGGAGGTTGTACAGTCCCTCTGGTGTACATCCCATATCTGGATGGGTCTCAGGCCTTTGTTTCACAGCTTCAGTTGCAGATGAGCTGATCCAGAGGTAGGTGGAGGCTGAAGACACTATGGATGTGGGGTGCAGCTGCTTTTTACGTCCCTTGGCCTTTGCCATGCTGCTGCCTGTGGAAATTGACAGCAATAAGATGGAGGCCAGGGTCACATGAGTGAGGGCTGCTGCCTGGAAAGGGGCCCACTGTACCTGTGAGTTCCCTTCATGGGCTGTTGAACTGGCTAGCGCTGCAGCCCTCCCATCTGGGTGTGGCCCGGACACAGCACACGTGGCAATGCAGAGAGGCCTTAGCTATTTATAACCCACCTTAAATCCTTGACACACCGTCGTCCTTCGCACAGGCTAACCTTGCTAACGGAACCGGACATGGCCAAGCACATCTGAATTGTCATTTTGACATATTGCGGTTAAATGCTATCACGGATGGTCCCCCTAGTCCAGCGAGCGTGACATCAGGGCCTGGCAAACACAGCAGGGGGGGAGGGAGGAGCCCTGCCTCGCCCCCTGCTCGGGGCGGGTTGCCCGGTGCTCCCAGCCGAGCTCTCTCCCGTGCCTGCAGGTGAAGGTTACGGTCCTGGCAGACAGCGACCCCGGGGCTCACGTCCGCTATGTGGTCCAGGTCTTCACTGGACACCGCAGGGGAGCAGCCACCACAGCGAAGGTAGGTGAGCTGCAGCGAGTGCCGCCCTGGGCACATTCACTGCCCTGCCCGCACCTGTCAGCACCTCACCTGCCAGCGCCCGCGGCCGACAGGGGGCCAGTGCTGGGCAGCGGGGCAGGGGGCAGGTGGTGGCAGTGGCAATGTGCAGGGCAGTCCAGGACCCGAGGGGGGGGTGGGCTCTGTGCAGCACCGTGCACACCGTGCCATGCGCTCTCCCTCGTGGCTGCAGGTTGTGCTCACGCTGTATGGGACGGAGGGGCGGAGCGAGCCGCACTGCCTGCGGGACCCCCACAAGCCCGTCTTTGAACGTGGGGGGCTGGACGTCTTCCTCGTCACCACTCAAAGCGCCCTGGGGGAGCTGCACAGCATCAGGCTCTGGCATGACAATTCTGGGCCCAGCCCCTCCTGGTAATGCTGCTGCCGACCACAGAGCAAGCCAGGGCCACCAGCTCTTTGCAGGCCTGCGAGGGGGAGGGTGTGCCGCGGGAAGGGCAGCAGGTGCCATGGGTGGGGCAGAGGGTGCCCCAGGGCGAGGGGAGGGTGCTCCCTGGGGGAAGGGCAGAGGGTACGGGGGGCGGGGGAGAGGGCTCGGGAAGCAGCGTCCCACTAGGGTGCGTGTCCCTGGTGCTGCTGCACCGTTCCCGGGCAGCGAGAGAGACGCTGCCCTATCCCGCCCCAGGTACGTCAGGCAGGTGGTGGTCAGTGACGTGACAGCCAGAAGGAAGTGGCATTTCCTCTGCAGCACGTGGCTGGCTGCAGACCTGGGCGACGGCCAGCTTGATCAGGTCTTCCCTGCAGCCACCAGGAGCGAGCTGCTGTCCTGCAGGTAAGCGCCCCAGCAGCTGAGCTGGCTGGGCAGGGCTGGGGCAGGTTGCCTCGCGCTGCCTCCCGCCCCCATTTCTCTCCGCAGGCAGCTGTTCCGCTCGGCCCTCGTGGAGAAGGTCACCCACGAGCACCTGTGGTTGTCGGTGCTGACCCGCTGCCCCTGGGACCCCTTCACGCGGGTCCAGCGCCTCGCTTGCTGCATGACGCTGCTGCTCTGCACCATGCTCATCAACCTCATGTTCTGGAGAGACCCCCCCCGGGGCCAGGGGCCAGGAGCCAGGTGAGGCGGGGAATCCCTGCCAGGGCAGAGCCAGGCAGGACTCCCCCTCCTGCCCTGGTGGCGCCAATCCTGCACCAGGGCAGGGCAGCTACCACTCAGCTGCCCCCCGCGCCCAGCGGGAGAGCCTGCTCCCGAGTGGCTGCAGGCCCCTGCGCCCCCTGTGCCCTGCATCACGGCTGGGGAGGGTGCTGGGGCCGGGGGTTGCACTCTGGGTCCTGGCCTGGGCTACAGCGCGCTGCCGGGTGCCCCAGTTTCTCCCTGGGCTGCGCAGTCCCGTGCCGCCCATGCAGGGCTGGGCTAACGGCCACATCTCCCTGCGGCAGGGCACGTCCTGCTGACCTGCAGTGAGCTGATCGCCAGCATCCAGACTGCGCTCGTCCTGCTCCCTGTAAACCTGGTCGTCGCACACATCTTCCAGCTGCTCCCACCGCAGGACCTGCCACCCCCCCCCCACGGGCGTCCGACTCCCGCGGGCCTCCGCACCCTCTGGGGAGGCATCCCGGCTCACACGCCTCACGCAGGTGAGCGCAGAGCCGACGCTGCCCCACGGGCAGCTCCCTCACGCCGCCAGCCCCATGCTGGCGGGAACGCAGGCCAGACCCCCTGCAAGGGGGAGGTTCTTTCTGGCCACGCAGCGTGGGGTGAGGGCACCGTACGGTGAATGCTCTGCCCAGCCCGGGGGGCAGCTGCCAGCCACGGGGACAGGTGAGAGCCCATGGGCACTTCAGGTTCAGGGCCCCTGTGAGCCAGGCACATCTCAGGGCTCCCAGTTCCTCGGGCTGCCCCGCTCTCGAGTGGGGTGTGATGGAGCCCCAGGAACCAGGCTCTGGAACCACTGGGGTGAGGCCAGGCAGGACGCTATGGCTCGGCATCTGCCTGTCTCCACACACCAGTGCTCGCCTCCTGACCCTGGCCTCGGAGGGCTCGGCCCCCCCAGCTCCACCTGAGCTGCCCCGGGCCGGGACGCTGCAGGGCTCCAAGGGGCTGAGCACCCGCCTTGCAGTCAGGAGCAATTCACAGCCAGCGTGGGAGTCCGACCGGTTATTAGTTCTCAGGCGCATGGCCTAGACAGACTTTACTAGCAGATTAATTAGACGTTACAGCAGCGACCACCTAGGGAACCTCAGAGCCCACATGCTCAGGCCCGGCTCCCCTGAACCCACTTGCGGGGAACTGCCTTTCCAGCCAGCCCTCCCCCCCCCCCCGCCATCCCCTTGCCCTGCCCCACTCCTTTGTCTCCTTCCTGGGCAAGATGCCCACCCCTCTCTGTCTCCACCTGCCACAACCTGCTACAGCCTGCTGCAGCTGTCTGACCCCGGGCAGAGGATCTGGCTAGGCCTGTGTACGCGTGGCTGCCCTTTAGTGGCTTCTGAAATGATCGCATACTCGGGTCCCATCCACGAAATACATGAGTAACATAGGGAAACTGAGGCACACGCACAGCACTCAGTAAAAACCCCGAGACTGTCTCCACTTCAGCACAGGGTGACAGCCCGGCACCAGGCCTTTGGCAGCTGGACACCGCCCAGCTGTGAGCAAGGGCAGGGTGTGGGCGCCCAGGCCTGAGGCTGTGGTGAGGGTGGGGGCTGGTGCTGCGTGTAGCCCTGTCCCTGGCATTTGTCCCCATGCAGGAGCTGAAGGAGATGGTGGGTTTTCTGTCCAGGACCAGGCTCTGCCTGGAGCCCGAGGTGCTGCCCCGCGAGATGGAGAGTGTCCCTGAGCTTGTGCGTAGCCTCTGCTGCCTCGTCCGCTCTCACCTCCAGAGCATCAGCAGCAGGGGAGGGGGGCCTGCCGAGCCCCGCCTGGCTAACGGTACAGACCCCAGGCCTGCTCCTGGGGCCCCCAGCTCCGCCCACCTGGGCACTCAGCAGCCACCGGCAGCTTTAGATTAGCCCTTGCTGGGCTGCCTGCTGGGCCTGGCCCTGGCCTGTCACTGGGGGCGACCCACACAACAGCCCCATGCACCTGCCCCCGGGAGCCAGCTCTGCCGCTCTTGGTTCGGACGCGGGGGACCTTTGCCGGCCCTGCTCAGGCTGGCCGAGGGGAGACAAAACCCTTCAAGCTACGCTGTGTTGTAGGGTCTGCAGGGAGATGGGCTGGCGGGAGCCCTGTTCTCACGTGCTCAGACAGCAGACCTCCAAGCCAGGCCCACAGGAGGAACAGCTCCAAAACCGCCCCAGCCCCTGGCAGGCAGGGCCCAGCGTAGCCAGCGTACCTGGGCCCGGGGCAGGGTGGGGCCCATGACCCGATGGCAGGCTGGGCCAGCGCTGAGCATGGCGGGGGGGCAGAGAGGAATAACATTGCTGCACCGGCTCTTTCAGAGAGTTCACACCATCTCAGCAGCTACCTGAGCCAGGCACTGGGCTCACTGCAGGCCCAGCTCCGAGCCCTGGACCTGGATGGGCTCTGTGATCCCCACAGCGCCGGCCACGCTGCCAGCCAGCTACAGAGCCTCCGGGAGCAGCTGGAGCAGCACCATGCGCGGCAGGGGCCCGGGCTCGCCAGGTAGCCATTCACTGGCCTGCGGCTCTCCCTCAGCTGCTGGCACAAGCCCCTCACCCCATAACTGTCCCTCCTTCTTTCAGGGCAGGGAGGAGCTTCCCCATCCCGGATCCCACGGAGCAGAAGGCCCCCATCACCAGCCGGCTCCCCAAGGAAACCGTGTTTGTCTGCTGGTTCGCTGTGTCTGCCGGCAGCCTGGCTGCGGCCTTCTTCACCATCCTCCTCAGCCTGCAGCTGGACCGGCAGCGAGCCACCAGCTGGGTCGTCTCCATGCTGCTCTCCCTGCTCCAGAACATCTTCATTGTGCAGCCACTAAAGGTAAACAGCTCAGCGCGAGAGCCATGGGGACAGCTGTGGGTGCGGCACAGCCCTACCCTGGGCCCCAGCATGGCCAGGGGCACAGCCCAGAGAATCCCATAGGCCTCCTGCAGTTCCCTCTGCATTTGTCACTGGATCCAGGATCCTTTTTCACATCCTAGCTTAAACTGCTGCCCTGTCTCTGTTAAACAACTTCCATGTTCCAGCCTAGAGATGGCTGCACCCCAGTGACAGGGGCAGGGAGGCGCACATGGCGATGCAGGGCCCAGCTCACCCCTGCTGTTCGGGGAGGTGACACACTGAGGACTGGAGATGCAGCCAGCCCAGGGAAGAAGATTCAGCCCCTGGGCCCTGGAGGGCTGTGTGGCTGGTAGTGGCAGTGGCAGTGGCGACCCGGTAGAGAAGCGAACAGTGCAGCTTCCATCAGAAGGCAGGTTACAGCCCTCACATCCATGGAGAGGCGATGTCAGCTTAAAGATCAGACAGGCAGGACTGGCAGGTGTGAGACGGCCAAGGCATGGGGTGGGTGAGCTACAGCACCTGAAAACTAGACACAGACAGACAGACCCTCTCCAGAGCTCAGAGTCTGCTGCTCCCCTGCCCTTTGGTTAGAGAGTTTTTTTGAAGGAGAACCCCTTTGTATGGCAGTCTGTTCGAAGGTATTAAAGATGGTAGCTACTGTCCTTTTTGGGGCTGAGACGGTGTATTGTCTTGTAGTTCACCCCACACCAGTGAGGGGCTGTCACCACCTGCCCTGCAGCATGGGGGGCCTTAAAGGCTACGCCGCTGTGGCTCACAGATCAGAAACCAACAGCCAGCCTACAAGTGCGCAGGCCACAGCTGGGGTCCCACCAGCCTTGGTCACTCCTCGCAGGGTGATGCCAGCACCCCCAGTCTCGAATTTCCTAACGCCATCTCCCTGCAGCATCCAGCCCGCTGCACTCAGAAGTTATGATGTTCGCTGCTCCTTTAAAGAGACAAACAGCAGCTTCTCACAGCCGAAACAGCAGTCTCCATCCGCAGAGGTTTTTAAGGCCTGGCTTGACAAAGCCCTGGCTGGGATGATTTAGGTGGGGTTGGTTCTGCTGTGAGCAGGGGGTTGGACTAGATACCTCCTGAGGTTCCTCCCTCCCCTGATTGTCTATGAGTCTTGTTCTCGACTGGAGTCAGCCATCACTTAACCCAGTCAGGCAGTGGCCTGGTTTCGGGAGCAAGGCAAACCAGCGTATTCAGTTAAAAAGAAAGAGGTGCTCATGTGAGTGAGGTGCAATGGGTGACGATCAAAAGGGCGCTCGACTGAAGAGAAAATTTGCTTTGAGACTCAAACTTCACATCAGCAAGTTACAAGCTTTGTCTAAGCAGGTTTCTCACCTACAGTCCGTACCCAGCGAAGTCAGTCCCTGTGGTTAAAGGATCCACTTTTCTGATCACTTGTATCTGCCCAGTAATGGGTAACTACCAGCTTCTCTCCACTGAACCTTGGCAATGGAGCTTTGAAAAGTGTCCCCAGTCCAAGCTCCTTTTCCGGGATGGTGTTCAGGACTCAGCCAGAGCTGGTGCAGGTGGCGCTGTCATCTAGGTCCCTCTCGCTGGCCCAATCTGGTCAGGACATCCTATATGTAAGCCAGAGAGTTTTACTCTCAACTGCTCAAGGCTTCTCCCCCAGCCTAAGTTGGGGAGTCACTGAGCCCAGCATACAATCAATTACTGGGGACAACTAATGAAAAAAGAGGAAGGGTGTGGGGGTCACAGGGTCAAACGAAGAAAACCAGAATGGGACACCGAGCAGAGAACCCCAGACAGCGCCCACGCTCCCCGAAGTTGTCAAGTGAGTCAGTGGACGCCACCCAGAGGAACTCTGCTGGGATGTGAGAGTTCACAAGGGAACAGAAGTAGGCCCCACAGTCACAGAGCTCCCCCTCTGCCAACCTCCTCTCCCTGGTCTTGTAGATGGCCAGTTTGGCCAGGGCCCAGGAGGAGGTTGATGAGGAGGTCCCGCGACTTTGTGGAGCCATGGATGGGGTGCGCATATAAAAACAAGTGTGGGGAAAAGTGCAGCTAGAACCTCAGCGGGAGGTTCTGGAGGAGCTGCAGCCTGGCACACTCGAGGTAGATGTGCACCAGGGTCTCCCTCACACTGCAATAGGGGTAGGTGTCGGGATGGGGCGTGAACTCCACCAAGTACACACCTGTGCTCACGGCTCCATGGAGGAGAGGCCAACTGATGCCCCTGGTGGGCCATCGGGTCAGGATGGAGTACGGACTGGCCCACCAGGGGTCCTCGCCCTCCACAGGTGGCAACAGGCCCCGCCACTTGGTGTCGGGGCAGGACACGAGGGCGAGGAAGTGAAGGGTGTGCTGCACGAGCCTGTACAGATGGGCCCTTGGTGTGTGGGAAGAGGGCGGCCGGGGAGAGTCACAGTGCTGGAGCCCAATGGAAAGGACCGGAGGGCTGGGACTGAGGAGGGGCAGAGAGCACCCTCTCGCAAGACCCGCTCGAGGTAAGCCCGGGCAGTGGGGGGGGGCAAGGCTGCCCTCACCTCCTGGAGTATGCGCTGGGGGGTGTTCGAGGGGTGGAGAGCCCCACACGCTGAGCCAGCGCCTGGAGATCCACTCAGTCCCCCTGGGCGTAGTCCAGGAGGTCTCCGATCTTGGTGACTCCTGCCAGGACTAACCTTCGGCGCACCGAGGGGGTCTCCACCACCTGCACACGCAGCTGAGGGTTGTGTAGCAGGGGCTCTGCGAGGAGATCCTCCCCCTCGGTGACTGCAAGGGGCCTGGAGGCCGAGACCAGCCTCCAGGTCTGAAGGAGGTCCTGGTAGAAGACTGGGAGCTCGGAGAGGTCTCGCGGAAGACCTCTCGGGTGGAGAAAAAAGAGCTGCTGATCGTATGGCTCAGGGTCAGGATGATCAGGCCCCAGGTCCCAGGAGGTGGGGAGGGGTCAGCCACGCTGGCGAAGCTCACTCCTTCCCTGAACTGTCTTTCTTTAAGGCCCTCAAAAGCGATGGGATGGGCAGAGCAGCTCGTCCCCTTGTTATACTTTCCGCCAATTAGCCCTAATTTTGGCCAGCCCAGTTTTGGGTCACTGATTGCGGAGCCCAAGCACCTCTGGTTTCCCAGGCATGAGCTGACTGGAGCCCTTGCATGACAGCAGGAGGCCTGCCAGTCTCTCTCCTGCCCTTGTGTAGCGTCCCCCGTGAACTGGTGGTGCTCAGGTGTTCACTTGTGCACGTTTCCCACGTCTGCCAGTGAAGCTGGCAATTGGGCATTTGTAGGCCCAGTTATGGCCCCCTGGCTTGCCGCACAGCTCCTGGTGCAGACACAGCTGCGCTTTCCCCACAGGTGAGCGGCGTCACCCTGCTGCTCTCACTGGTGCTGAAAAGGATGCTCTGGCAGGACAAGGGGAAGGAGCAGCAGCTGCAGCGTATCCTGGCTCTCCTGGGTAACGCCCCGCGGCCGCGATGGGAGGGAGCGAGAGGCTCAGGCTGAGGGCCCAGCCCCCAGCCGTGGCAGCATGGGGCAGGGTTGAGCCGTTCTGCCATGGCCCATCGCTGGAGAAGCGCACTGCGGTTCCATGGCTGGGGTGGCCCCGCCAAGCCCTGCCTCACACTGACCCATCAGCTCACCCCCAAGCCACTGCACCCAGGGCAGGAGGGACTACCCCAGGCTCAGGCAAAAGCAGCGTGCCTGGCCCGGGGGTGGCGCATGGAGCGGCCAGGCTGGGTCCCAGCCCGTGGGGTGAGCCAGGGGCTGCATCCCCTGCAAGGGCCGGACGGTGCCGCGGGCTGGAGCCTGGCGCTGGCACAGCGATGCTGGCCAGTCAGTCTCAGTGCAGCCAGGCAGCACGTCTCCCACCGGCCAGGCTACACCCGCTTTCCCAGAGCCCGGCAGCGTCACTCTTATGTCACAGCCCCAAATGGCAGCTGCCCCGGGCACGCTGATGGGACCAAAGCTGGCCTCAGAGAAAGGCAAGTGCCACACAACGCACCAGCTGGTGCAGTGCTGCCCCCAGGTGCCCTGGTCAGTCAGGTTCTCCCACCGCTCTCCTCTGAAGGCTTGTGGGTGCAGTGGTGTCTTGCCACCTCCCTGTAAAGTCCTTGGCAGGCTGATTAATAGGAACTGGTCACAGTGCCAGACCTGTCCCGCGGCGCCTGCTGGCAACCTGTTCCCAGACCAAGGCTGGCCGTTGGCCCAGCCTTTTGCTCACCTTGGCTTGGCCACAACAGGCCTCTCCCGTCCCTCAGACCCTGGTTACTGAGACGCCTGCCCCTGGGAGCCTCTGGAGAGGGGCGTCCCAGGGCAGGGATCAGGGCCGTTCCCAGCACCGTATCTCTTTCTGGGGATGGTTTTTGGCAGCCAGGTGCCCCTACGTGGAGTTGCCCGGGTCGAGAGACTGGAATGACCCCATCTACAGCCCCCCATGCCCGAGGCCCATGCCCCCTCGAAGCAGGAGGACCTGGACAGCGAAAAAGCTGTACACACAACTGGGAGAGATCCTAGGTATGGACGGTCTGGCTCTGCCAGTGCCCTGGCCAGGGCTGAGATGCTGTGGGACAGAGAGATGGCAGCTGCTGCAGCATCTTTGCCCATTGCAAGCCCCTCCTCCAGCCTCCTACTCACCCCATCGTATGGCATCATTGGTGACACCTGTTGAGTAGAGTCGAGGGCCCCCCCTCAACCCCTACCCCGGGCGCTCCCCACCCAGACCAGGTGCAGCCGGCAGGCAGTGAAGGTAGGGAGGGGCGCGTCTGAGCCAGGTGCTGTACGGGGGCGCTGGGGGTGGCTCAGGCCAGTTCGGCACGAAGGGGCACGGAGCAGGACACTGGTGGGTGCCTGAGGTGGGTGGAGGCAGCAGGGCTGGCCGGGTGACAGGGGGAAGGAGGTGAAGGCCTGACCTGGATCCAAGCGGCACGCTGGCTGCTCAGAGCAAGGCTGGGCGGGTGCAGGGGGAAGGCAGCCAATGGAGTTGGACAGCTGCAGCTGAGTGCAGGCTGGGGTGTTATAGCCCCGAGTTATCCTGTAGGCCTGGGCCTTTGTGGGGCATCAGCATGTCTGATGGGGCTGGGACTAGAGTGGGCACAGTGCGCCAGGGTCCAGGGGCACTGGGTTACTGCCCTGCCAGCTGTGCCAGGCTGCCGATGGCGGGGGGGGGGCGCTCACCTGGAGGAGGTACCCGTCACCCCAGCTGTGCGGAGGCTGCTGCTGCCACACAAGCAGGCTGGGTGGGGGCCCAGCCTCCCTCGGGCGGGCTCTGAGCTGCAATTGTCTGTGCCCATCAGTGCAAAGCGTCTTCCTGGCCTCGCTGATGGTTGTGTCCTACGTGGAGCGGAGCCCCCACGAGCTGTACTTCAACGAGGCTGTTCGCCAGAGTTTTGCACGCAACTTCTCCCACATTCGCAGCCTGGGGGCCTTCTACAGCTGGGCCCACAGCACGCTCCTGCCCAACCTGCATGGGCCACCCCCAGGTCAGAGCCACCCCTTCTCCCGGGAGGTTGTGTGCCGTAGGGACCCGCTGGGCCCTTCCCCAGCTCAACGGTCCTGCAGGCAGACGCAGCAGAGCGGGGCGCTGGAAATCCTGGAGCTGTCACGGGTCCCTCCCCAGCCCCGCTGGGCCAGGCCAATGCTCCTCGCGGCACGACTGGGTGTGGAGGAGCAAGGTCCTGGCTCCCTGGCCCTCCTTTGGGTGCCGTGGGCAGGGCTGACCTGACACACTTCCCCCTCGTTACCCCCAGGGGCAATGGCTCCACTGCTGCTTAGCTCCACGCTCTGCCCTAGCACGGCCCCTGGGAGCAGCGCCGCCCAACACCGGCTGCCCCCACTTCACAGGGTTTCCACAGCTTTGCGGTTTTGGAGGCCTGCCCTGTCTTTCTGAAATGATACCCCTGCAGCACTGGCTGGGGGGGGCTTCCTGGTTGCTGCAGATGTCAGGGCTCATGGCCAGGGAATGGGGGCAACAGGCACTCCCTGCCCCCGCATGGCCGGGCTCCTCACAGCCCCTTGCCATGGCATCTCCTTCTTTGCAGCAGGGCTCGTCGGCGACGGACACGCCTTCCTCCTCGGCAGCGCACGCCTGCGGCAGCTCCGCCCTCAGACACAGGGCAAGCCCTGCTCCTGCCGCCCCCGGGACACAAGGGGCCAGCTGAGCTGGGGGCCCCCTTGCCAGGGTAGCAGGGCACAAGACAGCATCTGGGCAAACCACAGCGTGGGGGAATACCCCGTGTGGGGGCAGCTGGGCCTCTACCCAGGAGAAGGCTACCTGGCACACCTGGGACCCAATGCCAGCAGTGCATACAGGTGCGGCACGGGTGCCCAGCTGGAACGTGCAGGGTCACATTCCTCCACACCACCTGCCCATAAGCCTTTTGGACCACCCAGGGCACAACACAAGGCCTAGGAGAATGGAAGCCACTTGCTTGGCTTCGCTTTCATATCCCTGCAACCTCCTCCTGGGGGCCAGACACACTCTCCCTGTTTAAATGACCAAAATTCATGGGTCTGTCACACCCTTGTTCTCCCAGGGCTGGCGAGCCCCCCTTTGCGCCTCTGCGCTGCAGCGGGAGAGACATGGGAGGGCCATTGTAGTGGCTGGCTGACTAGAGGGTGGCAGCTCTGGAACACCCTGGCGGGGGCTGGCCCATGCCAGCAGAGCAGGTCCCAGATGGGGGTGCGGTGGTGACTCACTGGCCATTCACACCAGCCGCTGCTGTGGGCTTGCTGGAGCTGCTGCTCTTTCTGAGGCTGGTTCCAGGGTGGCTGCTGTCCTGGACAGGTCCTGCCCCCGCTCCCAGCCTCACGCTAGTCCCCTGCACAGCATGCTGGAATACCTGGAGCAGAACCAGTGGCTGGATGGGTGCAGCTGTGCCGTCTTCGTGGAGTTCACTGTCTACAACGCCAACGTGAACCTCCTCTGCGTGGTCACCCTGCTCCTGGAAACCAACGGGCTGGGTAAGTGCCTGAGCAGGGACCTGCTGGCCCACGACTGCCCTGGAGCCAGCTCCTCCCTGCAGCTCGTGGGGCGGAGGGGCTGGCAGGCAGAGGGCCCAGCTGGTGGACACCAATCCAACAAGCTGGAGAAATCTGACCCAGCCCTGCCGATGCTGCCCTGGCCGAAATGGGGCCCAGGCGGGCCTAGCTCCCTCCCTCTAGGCAGCAAGCCTTGAGGAGGCAGCTGTTGCTTCTTGCCTGAGCAGGGCTGGGCCTGGGCAGTCGGCTGATTTCGAGTTGCGTGCTCTCCTCTCTGGTTGCCTTTGCCCGTCTAGGTGCCTTCCTCCCCTCAGCAGAGATGCAGAGCTTCAGAGGCCCCAGCAGCGGCGGCTTTGTCATCACCCCGCTGGCCTGCGCACAGGCCACCTACCTCCTGCTGCTGCTGTTCTACATCTTGGTGCAGGTGAGCCGGATGGGCTGAGAGCCGATGGCAGCGCCTGGGTGCAGCTCCAGCTGCTCTCACCAGCCCCTCCTGCCAAGGCTCCAAGGAGACAGCACAGCCCTTGTAGTGACTGCACAGCTTTTGATTTCACTGCTGCAGGGTGGCGGGGACCCTGTCTGGAGTGAGACACCCACCATCCTTGGTATTCCCAGCACAAACACTGATGCTGGCCCCTCCCCTGCCTCCTGACAGGCCCTGTGCCAGCCCCCACCTGCGCCTAGCGCTCTAACGCAGCAATGGCCACTGGTGTGCTCTGCTGGCTGGCTACCCTGCAGGTAGCTGCAAAACTGCAAGTCTTGGGCAGTGTCCGAGGCTGGCGTCTCGCTCTGCCCTGAGCGGGGCACCTTGCATTGCATGGCTGCACCCCAGGTCGCTCTGCATATGCTGAGTAAGGGAATCCCGGGGGCACTCAGTGACCAATTCACTTGTCCAGGGGCGGCAGCTGAAGCAGCAGAAGTGGAAATACTGCTGCAGCCAGAGAAATGTGCTGGACGTAAGCATAATTCTCATCAGCCTGGCAGCGCTTGGGGTCTACGTCAAGCGCCATCTCCTGCAGAAGAGTGTGATGGAGAAATATCAACAGGAGCGCAGCAGGTGAGCCGGGTGCACAGGGACACCTGGCTGGGGCCGGGAGTGTGGCCTGGCTCTGAGCAAGCTCTCACAAGGCAGAGGACTGCCACACCCAAGCTGGCGTTAGCACAAAGCCAGATGAGTCTCCTCCATCCCCAGCTCCTTCCCCTTAGCTGACTGGGCCAGGCAAGAAACAGGAGGCGTCCTGCTGAGCGGGGTCTGTTAGCGCTGTCAGCACCTGGGCTGCTGGGCACAGCGCAGCTGACTGTCCTTTGCAGAAGGGCAAAGCAGGATACTCAGTCCTGGGTCATCCTAAGCAGCAAGGGGATCCTAGGACACTGTGCCCGGGGCAGCGTGCTAGGAGCGTGCTCTACCCTAACAGTAGATGGTCTCATCTCCTCTGGCAGGGCTCAGCCCCTCTCAGCTCTTCGGCCATTCCACTCCTTAGAAAGGCTATATATTTTCATGTTAGTAGCTATAGGGCAGCGAGACGAGGCCTGACTGGCTGAAAGATGCTGCTCTCTTGCCTCCTTGAAGACAGAGCTAGGTGCCGGAGGTTGCTGAAATGACTTAATGAGTACGTTTCAGCTGGAATTTGCTCTGTATCCTGCCCTGGAGCTGTGACAATGGGGCTACAGGACAAGACAGAGCAGTTCTCCAGCTTCATCTCGCCCCATGCTGAGGCAATGAGGCCAGCCAACGAGGGCTTCAGGGAGCATCCCATAATCTAGCACCTTCTCTGCTGGCCAGTCCTGGGGAGAAGGAACCTGTTCAAATGGAGAATATGCTTTGCCTAAACACCAGTTGTTAGAAAATGGATCCTGTCAAACTAGGCTTTGGGTTTCTTTAGTGGATGAGATGATAGGTTTGGTTGATAAAGGTAATTAACATAATAGGCTTCTGTAAAGTATTTGACTTGGTCCTGCACAACATTTTATTAAAAAACTAAACTGATACAAGATCAACATGGCTGACAGAAATGGACAAGAACCTGGCTGGCTGTCACATCTCAAAATTAACCATGAACGGGGAAATCACCTCTGAGCAGGAGTGTCGCTGTGGGTCCTTCAGGGATCTTGACCCCCGCTATTTAATGTTACCATGAGGGTACATCTACACTGCGGGCTCCACAGTGATGGATGCAGTGGCAGAGTGAGTGGTACAGCAATGGAAGTTACGTTACACAGCTGGTGTATCTCCCATGGGCCACCGCCCATGTAGGCCAGTCCTCAGTGACCTGGAAGAAAATAAATCGTGCTGGATAAAGTTGGCAGGTGACACACGATTGGGGAGGGGGAAGTTTGGAGCAGACAGGTCACTGATACAGAGCGCTGGATCACTTGTGGGGGAGGGGGGCAAGCAAACTGTGTGTGTCAGTACAGCCAAATGCCAGGTAGTGGCCCTGGAACACAGCACGCAGGACGAGTCACAGAGTCCACGGCAGTGTTACTGCACCTATGCAATGCCTCTCCTTCCCACCTGCCTCACCACCCACCTGAGACACCCCTGGGGGAACGTGGCACCCGCCCCATACCACAGAGTGGCTGGGGGACAAAATGATGCCTGTAGCTGGCTGTAATGAGTCACCACCTTGGCTTAAGCTGCTGGGCGGGCAAGCGGGCTGCAGCACAGGGACTGTGGGGACACTGATGCGCTTGGACTGCAATCCTTGTTGAGGCAGGTTTGTCAGCTTCTATGAGGTAGCACAAGTGGACTCTGCTCTCACCTACCTGCTCGCCTTCCTGGTGGCCCTGACCACGGTGAAGCTCTGGAATCTGCTGCGCCTGAATCCCAGAATGCACTTGATCAGCCAGACGCTGCGTCGAGCCTGGCAGGAGGTGGTGGGCTTCCTGCTGGTGCTGCTGGTGCTGCTGGCCGGCTACTCCATGGTGGTAAGTTGGGGGGGCTGGCACCAGCTTTGTCTCGGGTAAAGCGGAGCAGGGCGTGGAGCAGCAGGGGGGACAAGCAGTGAGAACATTTCACCGGGCAGAGCCCAGGGCTATGAATTCCACACAGCATGCTCCCCTTTCCCTCCTCCCTGCCTTGCCAACCTCTTAATCACTCCTGCCTAGTGCAACCTTCTCTTCGGCTGGAGCATCGGGAGCTACAAGACTGTTGTCAGCTCAGCTGTGACCATCGTGGAGCTCCTGATCGGCATCTTTACCTACGACACGGTGAGAATTCCTAGCCTAGGCTGCATTTTGTTCCCCCAGAAAAAGGCTCAGCACACCTAGGATCTGCTGCCGCCCTTTTACACATCCCCAGGTAACCCTGGGCAAGCAGGAAGAAACTAGGGGATGGGGCCCACAAGGGATTGAGGTGGGGCAGTACTTGGTACAAAACCTGGGGTGAGTAAATGCAAAGCTCCACCTCACGTGCACACTTGTCAGGGTTGTGCCATAGGCAAACACCCTTGTGCAGATTTGAACAATTTGGAAACATTTGCCTGCACCCAACTGTTAAACATTGCCTCTGGAAAACCCCGCAGGGCCAGCTTTCTATGCAGGCTGCCATGTATGCATACAGGGTTGCACAGGTGCACACAGCTACGTGGTGGCTCGTTCCCCATTCATCCTGAGCTCTGTTCTGCCACTTTCTAGGTTCTCGACTTAGACCCAATTTTGGGATCCTTGCTGATCACTACAAGCATCATATCCATGCTCTATGTGACCATTAACCTGTTTGTCTCGGCCCTTCTGATGACCTTCAGCAAGGAGAGGAAGGCTGCTCTGGTAGGTGCACGGCTAGGGCTCAGTACCCAAGGCCTCCGTATTCCTAGGGTGGGTGGGGATAGAGCTGCCTCACAAGGATGGTTAAAATTCATCATTAAAACAAAGAATCATTGATGATTAGGGTTGGGAGGGACCTCAGGAGGTCATCTCGTTCAAACCACTGCTTACAGCAGGACCAATCCCAACTAACTCATCCCAGCCAGGGCTTTGTCAAACCTTTGTCAGCCTTAAAAATCTATAAGAACGGAGCTTTCACCACCTCCCCAGGTAACCCATTCCAGCACTCTACCACCCTCCTAGTGAAAAACGTTTTTCCTAGTATCAACCTAGACCTCCCCCACTGCAACTTGAGACCATTGCTCCTTGTTCTGTCATCTGCCACCACTGAACAGCCCAGCTCCATCCTCCCTGGAACCCCCTTCCAGGTAGTTCAAGGCTGCTATCAAATCCCCCTCACTCTTCTCTTCTGCAGACTAAACAAGCCTTGTTCCCTCAGCCTCTCCTCCTAAGTCGTGCTCCAGCCCCCTAATCATTTTTGTTGTCCTCCGCTGGACACTCTCCAATTAGTCCACATCCTTTTTGTAGTGGGGGCCCAAAACTGGACACAATACTCCAAATTTGGCCTCTCCAATGCCCAATAGAGGGGAATATCTGCTGGCTACGTGCCTACTAATGCAGCCCAATATGCCATTAGCCTTCTTGGCAACCAGGGCACACTGCTGACTCGTATCCAGCTTCTTATCCATTGTAACCCCCAGGTCCTTTCTGCAGTACTGCTGCTTAGCCAGTCGATCCCCAGTCTGTAGCTGTGCATAGGATTCTTCTGTCATAAGTGCAGGACTCTGCACTTGTCCTTGTTGAACCTCATCAGATTTCTTTTGGCCCAATCCTCTTATTTGTTTAGGTCACTCTGTATCCTATCCCTACCCTCTAGTGTATCTACCACTCCCCCTAGCTTAGTGTCATCTGCAAATGTGCAGAGGGTGCAATCCACCCCATCCTCCAGATCATTAATGAAAATGTTGAACAAAACTGGCCCCAGGACCAACCCCTGGGGCACTTTGCTTGTTACTGGCTGCCCTAGATATCGAACTGTTGATCACTACCCATTGAGCCCGATGATCTAGCCAGCTTTCTAGCCACCTTATAGTCTATTCATCCAACCCATACGTCTGTAACTCACTGACAAGAATACTGTGGGAGACATCATCAAAAACTTTGCTAAAGTCAAGGTATATATGTCTACCACTTTCCCCACATCCACAGAGCCAGTCACCTCATCATAGAAGGCAGTCAGGTTGGTCAGACATGACTCACCCTTGGTGAATCCACGCTGACTGTTCAATATCACTTTCCTCTCTTCCAAGTGTCTCAAAAGGGATTCCTGGAGGACCTACTCCATGATTTTTCCAGGAGCTAAGATGAGGCTGACTGGTCTGTAGCTCCCTGGATCCTCCTCCTGTTTTTTGAAGATGGGCACTATATTTGCCTTTTTCCAATCATCGAGGACCTCCCTCAATCACCACAAGCTTTCAAAGATATTAGCCAATGGTTCTGCAATCACATCAGCCAACTCCCTCAGCACCCTCGGATGCATTGCATCCAACCCCATGGAATTGTGCATATCCAGCCTTTCTAAGTAGCCGGACCCTGATCTTTCATCACTGAGGGCTGCTCACTTCCTCCCATTCTGTGCTGCCCAGTTCAGTAGTCTGGGAGCTGACCTTGTCTGTGAAGACAGAGGCAAAAAAAATAACTGAGTACTTCAGCTTTCTCCACATCCTCTGTCACTAGGTTGCCTCCCCCATTTGGCCCCACACTTTCCCTAATCTTCCTCTTGTTGCTAACATTCCTGTAGAAACCCTTCTTGTTCCCCTTCATGTCCCTCGCTAGCTGCAACTCCAGTTGGGATTTGGCCTTCCTGATTTCACACCTGCATTTTTATAATCCTCCCTAGTCATCTGCCCAAGCTTCCACTTCTTGTAAGCTTCTTTCTGTGTTTAAGCTCACTGAAGATTTCTTTCAAGCCTTCATTACAGCTGGATCCCAGCAGCCAGCCAAGTGCGCAGCAAGGACAGACCCCCCCACCCTGACACCTCTTGCTCTGCTGACAATCTGGAGATTGGCTTTTATACTTATTTTCCTCCTTTCTTTGCAGGCAAACAAAGACGAGTCCATGACCAAACTGATGCTGCTAAAGCTCTCAAGCCTGTTGGGAATTAAGCAGCAGGCCCTGCAGCTAACAAAGCTGGCTGGAGCTGCCGAGAAGGATGTCCCTCTATGAAGAAGAGCCCACAGCAGCAATCTCCATCAGCCTCAGACACATGTTTCTGATACCTGGCTTCTGCGGTGTTGGCCAGCTTTTGTCTTGATTAATCATTTGCTACCTCCCCTATGCACGGCCTGGGTGGTGCCATGAAAGGAGGACATTTCTATTTCCAATAAATGCAATGGAAAAGTTAGATGCCTAGAACCCAATTCAATAGATTACCCTTCCTGGAGCTCAGCTCTGTCCCCTCAGCAGCTCCACTGGGATCCCTTATTACAAGATGTGTCCCCCGGCTCCCAGAGAACAGGTGCTGGGAGCTAGGCAGAGAGATGCTGCAGGATAAGCCCCATGTTGCCAAGCTGTTCAAATATTGCACTCTCTGTCTTTAGAGTCTGTCAGTTTACCATGTTGCATCCGCAGAGCTAGCATTGCTGGTATGCCCGGCCGCAAAGTACTAGATGGGTCTTACACTAGATCAGGTTTAGCAGTGTGCTTGTTTATGCTGTTGGCCTGAAAGTGTCTGACCTGCCCCCAAACAGCAATCACCCCCACTTAGAAAAGAGGTGCCCAGTAGCCATATTCCCCCTGCCCATGACGACACAGTGTCAGGACCCAGAAAGGACTTGTGCCAGGCTTGACTGTCTTATTAACTTTTACAGTTTCCCCAGGAGCAGCTGCTCTTGTCCTGCAGTGACAGGGCCCAGGTCAGAAGCAATCCCAGGGCTGGGCTTCGTACAGATGTTCACAAGCATCTTTACACCCCAAACTAGGCATTTCTCCATTCACACAAACCCCCCCCCAGTTTTTAAAGAGACAGAGCTTACAGGACAGCCAGGGATACGAAAACTTAACCAGAGCGGCAAAGGCAAGATGGCTAATGGCACTGAACATGTGAAAATGGAAATTACCACCTCCTAGATGGAAGCAAACCTCAAAGATCTTACTTCAGTCTTGCCAGGGGGACCTGATAATCTCCATCCCAGAATACTGAAAGAACTGGCCCATACATTGAGAGTCCAGTAGCAAGGATTGTTAACAATCCATCAGAGCGGGGGTGGTACCATATGACTGGAGAATAACAGCTGCAGAACCTGTATTGAAAGAAGGGGAAAAATGATCCAGGCAATAGCAGCTCATTAGTGTCACTTCAGAACAGGCACACTTATGCACAAATTTTGAAGAAAAATTATTAATGTAAATGGGCAAATATGGAGATTAGCCACTTCCTTACCTGCCATACAAATCTGCTAAAGGGGTGATTACAGGTTGGGCTGAAAAAACTCAGGGGCTGCAGGGACGCTATCAGTGGAGTTCCTCAAGGATCTGGCTTGGGACTGAAGTTAGTATTTTAATTAATGACCTTGGCACAAAAAGTTGGGAGCACTGTTAGCACATAGGAGGATCAGAGTATTGCACAGGAAGAACTGGATGACCTTCCGGACTGGAGTAACAAATGGGATTAAATGTAATAGTACAAAGTGCAAGTCAAACATTTAAAGGGGTTATAAGGATTTCTGGCCTAAACTGGGAGCTCAGCCCTCAGAAACAGAATGATGGGTGAAGCTCTCAATTTTAGGACTGCTATAGTTTGAAACACCAAGGTGCTGTGGCAGTGAAAAAGGCATCCTGGGATGCATCAGGCCAGGGATGAGACATCTTATCTGGCACACTGTGCAGTGCTGGTCACCCATGTTCAAGAAAGACTAATTCAAATGAGCAGGTGCAGAGAAGAGCTGCTAGGATGAGTGGGGAACCGAGAGCTGATCTTACTTTGTTTGCTTACCCTCGCGCAGCTCCAGCTGCAAGGGCAGCTGATTACCCCTAATGTATTTAGAGAGCAACCACCAGGAAGGTGAAATTGCGAGCCCGTTAGCGAGAATTTTTAAGCAATCGGTAAAC
>ML675639.1:6072586-6105479 GCA_007922155.1 Mesoclemmys tuberculata
TAGATGATCATATTGGTCCCTTCTGACCTATGAGTCTATGAGAAGGGCAAAGAGCTATTTACACTGAAGGACAGAGCTGGCATGAGAACAAAGGGGGACTAGACGGCCAGTAATACACTTTGGCTGGAACACAGGTTTCTAACCAAAAGCGGAGCCAGGTTTTGGACCAGCCTGGCCCTAGGAGGAGTGAGTGCTAACCCCCGCATGCTAGGATACTCAGACTGAGGCTTCTGAGCCACAAATGGGTCTTTCCTGTAGCCCCTGCAGCTCTTCACAGCAGGATATGAAAACACTGGGTGATTTAATTAATGACTCAGGATGCTTTTCCTATGTTGTTATTAACCAACAGTAGCTGATCAAATAATACTTGGCTAGTCACTTTGCTGAGGGAATAATATACATAAACTACATAGTTCCCACCCTATTGTTTAAATATGAACATATAAACCTTAGTAAATGAAACAATGAATTTGCACTACAGTGGCTCTTCTGGCTGATATTGATGGCTACTTTGGCTCCTGCACATCACTGCACTAACGAGTTGTAAGACGGAGCTTGATGGATTAGATACATCATGACAGAGTTGCCTGTGACCAGCTCTGGACTGATGCCCAAGGAGGTCAGTTCCAGTCTTCTGTTATGCTGACTTTCCACCCCAGTAAGCTAGGAGGAGTCAACATGCCCCTAGCTGACACACCCTGCCTGTTGCTGGCTAGCCCTGCAGGGTTATCTGCAGAGCCGGTGGCACAAACTGGGGCAATACCAGATACACTCAGAAGTCTGTTTCCTGAAGAGAGTTGTAACAGCCACGTCAGTTCCACAGTGCTGCCATACAAAAGGCTCTCTCCCCTCTCTGAGCGAGTGGCTGGGGCAGCCAGCCAGCACCACCTCATTCCTGTATTTTCATCCTCCATGCCAGCCAGCACCTGCAGACATGCAACCTTTCACACAGCTGCTCATGGTCCTGGACTTTATTAGGAACTAGTCTATAAGATACAAACCAATCAAAAACCATTAAAGAAAAGCTGTTTGAAAATATTATGTACAGATACATTACACAGAAGACAGCAACAGTCATCTTCTAAAGGCCTTTCTCTTGAGCAAGAGCAGCACTGGCCAAGGACAGGTAAGATGGAGAATGGTGCAGTTACACCACATGTACCTGTCAGGCTCCAGTCTGGTCACAAGCATCTTCAGCTGCACTGACCAGGGCACCAGTAATATGACTGCCAAGCACCCACCCAGAATCCTGCTTGAAGGGCCTCGCAGCTGAGGAAGATGGTATGTGTGTGCTGTGTTTAGGGATGAAATCCAATAGCAGGCTCAGGTACCCAACTTCTGGTTCTCTGCCCACGTGCACTCTCACCAGATCCAGGTGGAACGAGCCAGTGAAATAGAGACTGTAGTGGTACCCTCTTGTGAAAAGGGAAACAGACCCTCCCTCCACCCCCATGAAACAATAAAAGGCCATGGAGGGCTCCCTGAGAATCCAGGGGGACTAAACAAAGCCATCAACTTCCCAGAAACTCTGCAACTGGATCCATTTTGGAATAGAACTGTGCAAGTATAAGGTGCAGCAAAGTCTCTAGGAAACACCTGTGTGTCTACATGTCATAATATACCCATCTGAGCCTTGAGCGGCAGTCAGACTCTTTCTAAAGGGATTTTCAAGTCACACTTAGCACTGTGCCCTAGATGTGTAATGGGCCCCTGTAGTTGACTCTTCACCTGAGCCCACATTTATGAGGAGACACCCTTGTCATTCTCCATCTTCCCTCTCCCATCCTGTGGGAGACACTGCAGGAGCTATGGAGTCAAAGTCAGAAGGTGGAGCAAGGCTGCCTTGTGCAGCTGTCCAGACTGAGAGGAGCTGCTCCAGGCTTACAGGATCTCCCAGAGTTCCCCTCCTTGAGAAGATCCCAGGAAAGCAGCAGCATTTGGTAGAAGTACAGCAGGAAGAGAGGTCAAGAGAAAGGGCATTCATTTTAGGTTAATTCAGGAAACAGATTTCTATGGGAGTGTTTCAGAGAAACAGCATGATCCCAGTTCCCAGACCATGCCCTGGCATTACAGCCGAGTCAGTCTTATGTTTTCTTCTTTAGGTCCTCAAATCTCCGAGAAAGATCATCAAAATCAATATCTTCAGATGCAGAGGTGTTGGCACCAGCAGATGCCGTTGGCAGTGTATCTGGCACAGATGGTAATTCCGGCAGCACAAAGTTATCGTAGGTCTCTGGAGCTCCAGGTCCCGGCTTTGCAACAGCTTCTGGCTTGGGCCCAGGACCTATTTATCATGGAGAAACAGAGTTATAAGTTGGGACAAACACCCATCTCCCCGTCCCCACTTCAGGGGAAGCTAAGGCCAAGTTGAGCACGACACCCATCAGAAGGGCAGCAGAACGCCTACATTTCTAAAGAGGGCATGCTTAGCTCAAACACCAGGAAGCCACTATGGTGCAGCATGGCATCTGGCGCTCAGCTGAATCATGCTGCAACTGCATCCAGACTCCATGGGGAGCACCAGCAGGGGTCAGCATTCTAGGGCAGCTCTTTCCTGGTCATGGGTGGGCTGAGCCCGATGGAGGTGGGTCTGTCTGAGCCAACACCTGACCTAACTCCCTGCTGCGAGGCGCTAGCCTGTGTAGCTCTGCTGGCCCAGCTGCCTGAATCATACGAGGAAGTCCTGTGCTAGTAAGTTTCTGAATCCCAGTTGCCCTCCCTCCTCCCAGCCCAAGGAGACAAACGTCATTTCCAAAGTGGGCTTCACGTCAAGCAAGTAGAGACGCATAAGCCCAACCCCAGTACCCTGGTGAGCCCAACCCAGACCTCTGTCTTCAGCACAGAGGGCCCCACTGCACTGCTGGAGCAGGCAAGGGATCCATTTAATCTGGGATCCCACCTCAGCCAACGCCCAGATACTACTGAGGTAGAGGGTGCACCAGAAATGCACAGAGCATCTAATTGTGCAGGGGTGGGGAAATTTTTTATGACCCAGCTGACAAGCTTTTACTCTGAAGCATCTGGGCAGCTCAGCAGCCTTTGGAGAACGTGGATCTGCAGTAAAACTACCACTGCCGCTGCTATTCTGACCGAAGCCAGCACAGGGCTGGGTCCCAGACTTGTCCTGTTCCCTCAGTGTTCTGCAGCAGAATGAGGTTAATTATGTTATTTCCTGTTATCAGTTAAAAATGTTGCCTTTTAATTTCACGCGGTGTCCCCTTGTTCTTATTGATTCCTAGACTCCCAGGCCAGACAGGACCACTGGGCTCCTGTATAACCTGCTCCACAACCACCCCTCTGGCAGAGCTTTCAGGACATCTGCACCATTTCAAAACAGTCAGTGATGGCAAATCCAGCAGAACCCTAGGGCAAGTGTTCCGATGGCTAATTACTCTCTCTGTTGATGAGGTCTGCCTTATCTCCAGGGGTAGAGACGAGGCCAGAAGCACCCAGGACCCTCCCCTGTATCAGTTACTATGTTGTATTATCTATCCCACTCCTTTTGTTTTACATATTTTAAAGCTACCACCACCTTACTCTTCTCTATTGTGAACTGAACAGGCTTGGGCTTTTGACTCCTCCCTGGGGAAGCCCCGGATCCTTTTTGCCACCCCTCTTGGAATCATCCCCATTTGATCGTGCTTCCAGCTGGGACTCAGATCCCGCTTTTTTCCTGCGGCTGATGTTTCAAACCAGACCCTGTTCCCTCATGAGAGAAGCTGCCTTAGTGACTCCAGGAACCCAAGCCCCAGATCATTGATGGTCCCCAGTGCCTCCTTGGCATACTCACCAGCCACCTGTGCAGAAGGCACTTTCTTGTCAGTACTAAGATCATCAACCTGAAACAGACAGATGGTCACCACACCCCAGACCTGACTCCAGGCACACGAAGTGAAGCTTGGTGCTGTCCTCCAGGTGCTCCACACAGACCACAGCACCTGCACCTCAGAGAGCAGCAGCTCCCTGCCCCCCCCCCAGATGAATAGTCACATGTAAGCCCCAGCGTCATACATTAACATACCCCATAAATCACTCCTCCCTTCTTGAGATGAGGGCCATGTCTCATGCATGCTTTCCACCCCAGATGACAAAGCAGCTGTCCTGGGCACCATTGGAACTGGATAGTTCAGACCTAAATAGTCATCAGCTTCTCCTTCCTCACCTGACAAGCCCCAAGCCTGTTCCTCTCCCCTCACAAGACAGGGAGAAGCTGTGCCACATGCAGCAAGGAAATTCTGGAGTTCCCCATGGAGTGAAGTCACCCCTCCTTTGTTCCCAGGCAAGATGGGGCAGGGATCCCCCAGCATGTGCCAGGAGAGTGAACTGAAGCCACTCTAGACAATGGGGATGGAGGCATCTACAACAGCACCATCCAACTACACCTACAGTACCTGGGCACAAAGCTCCAAACAAGGGGCACTGGGCTGGTAGGCTCAGGGACTGAGCCACACATTTACCCTCAGTAACAGGCTGAGGGCAGGTGCTGACCAGAGTACATAAGAAAACAGGACAGAGCCATGACTGGGCCCCAGCAGCCACACACACCTGCATGCACAGAGGACAATCCCTCTCTGTACCCTCAGCAACTCAGCTAGGGGTTAGAGGTAGGACATTTGCTCTGTATCAATCAGATCAGATGGGTCAACCAAAATTCTCATTTCTGGTTAAAGATTAAATTAGTACAAGAGGGAGAAATCAAAATACCAAAGGTGGCTGAAGATGAAGAACCTTCGTAGTCTGCCTGTTAAATTCAGGGCCAACTCAGGAGCTCCATTCTCACTAAGGCCATGCAGTAAAATATGCTCAGTGTTTAGAGATCGTCTCTGAGCCCCAGCCTGCGAAGAGGGGCTGAGTCGGGAACCCTCACTAGCTGCTTGCATCGCACAGAATTTGCAGATCACCACATCTAGGAGCAGTGCACACAGCTCAGAAATGAGTAGTGTTCAGAAGGAAGAAGTATTCAATGAACATTTGCCTTCCCTGTGGCTATTATTCTGCCCTCTTTTCAGGACTCTCATGGCTGCTTATAAAGGCAGCCTAGGCACTTACAGACTCATATGTTGGGGGAGCTGCTGGTATTGGAGGTGGATGGATGTTGGTAAAAGGCTGGTAAGTCCCCACAGGCACTCCATTGAAGTTCTCCTGTAGGAGGAGAGAAAAGTCAGCACAACCAAGAGTGGAATGTTCCTACCACATATGCCTGTGGGACACTGCAGCATCTGACACCAGCAGCTTTGGGTTTCACTAGACCAGAGATCTGTAAGGCACCCATCACTGCAGCATTGGGAAACACTTTGCATTACATATATTGGTCAAGGAAACATCCCAAATGTGGACCATACACTGACACTGCAGTGGCAAGCCTAGGCTGTGTGTACCAGAAATGGTTTTACTCACCAGGAGACCAAATGCCATCGACTCCAGCACCTACTGGTTCTAAAAACTGAACAGTACATCTTCGCAGTGAGTGGGCCGAGAGAGGAGAGAATGCCATGTCCCCAGCTCCTGGAGCATTCCCCCCAGATGTAGGAGCCATAACATAGGGGCGGGACTCTGGTAATTTGGGCAGAGCTCCTTTCAGGCTTTTTGCAGAATGGCCAGGGGACAGTCTTTTACCGGTAGCCCAACTCCAAACTTGGACACCACATGGGTCCAGGCTTTCAAGGCGGAACGAAGAGCAGCAAATGTAGCATTTGCTGGGAATGGGGTCCTGCTGCAAGCAGCCGGGCTCACGCACTGCTCTCCTGCCCCTGTGGAGACCCCAAGCAGGCGCTGCATTCAGAGACAGAACCTTTGCCCAACTCCCATTCTTGAAAAAGGGTCTTGCCACTCCTTCAGGCCTGGTGAGGGAGTTTCCCCAAGGACCTTTGGCTCTTTCTCCTCCCATCACAGGCTTAAACAAAAACAACAAAACAAAGAGTCCCTGCATATTCCTTCTCTTTTCTATATCCTGTAGCTAACAGAGTATCCAAGCTCTTCGCCCCAATATTGGCATATTACCACCTATGGGGCTTCAAGCAGCTGCTGCCAGGGTAAGAAGCATGCTACAGTTCAGAAGAGGGAGAATTCTCTCTTCCCACAGAAGACAAGACAGGAATCTCTCATTAAGACAGAAGGTTGCTGAAGCATATAGGAGGGGCAGTGGGCAACTTCAGCCATATTCCCAATATCTTCAGTCTGAGGCACTGCCTGATCAGCAGACACAGCGTGCAAACACACCAACTACAGGGCTGATCTCTGGGACTTCCAGGGCGCATTCTCCCATTCGGCAGTACTCTTCCCTCTGTGCTGCCAGCCAAGCCACTTTCACTTACCGATCCCTTTGGAGGTGGATAGGCAAAGGGTAGGTTCGGCAATGGCATGGAGATGGGCATGGTCATAGGCACTATTCCATCAGGACCAATCAGTGGGGTCATGACCCCTCCACCTCCTCCACCCCCTCCTCCACGTCCACCTTTCTTCACATCATCTATGAATCCCACATCGATCAGATCTGCCTCAACGCCAGCTGGGGCTTCGGCCTGTGGGGGAGAAAGAGGCTCATGTTGCTAATCCAAAGAGCCAATGGCTGTCAAGAAGACCTCCCACTGCAAGGGGAGGAGTTGCGCCTGTTACAGGAGAACATGGGAAGGACATAACAAGAGGCAGGGATCATGGCTGCTCCAGGGCCTGCCAAAGGAGCATATATAGACGGGTTAGGAGGATAGACCTCAGGGCTACTTCAATGCCCACTAGAGTGTGAGGCTACTGCAAAGCTCACACAATGCCAGAGGAACGATGGAGATGGTTTGGCTGTCAGAGGAGTGGCAGGGAAGATGTCAGCTCAAAGGTCTCCAGCTCTGCCCCACTCACCATCACCACTGAGTCAGGTTCATAGGGCACGTTGTAATTCTTTGCAATCTCTATCAGGTACCTCTCCACCAGGATTTTGGGGGGAGCCTCCACGCTCAGCTTGTGCATCAGCTGGAACACAAAGCACAGTCAGCCAGCAAGGCAGAGGCCAGGACCTAGCATCCCAAGGAGTTTTATCCTGGGCTGGACACAGCTATTGGATACCAAGTGCAAAGCCTCCAGAGAGGCTGCTCCCTAGGACATGGCTGTTGGAAGAAGATTCTGCTCTGGTTTGGAGAGGGAAAGGGCTTCAAGGGCCTTGCTCCTCTCCAGCTGCTACCAGCTCAAAAGTAAGTGCCAGCCCTGCTGCAAACTTTATGCCTCACGCAATGTCTCAGGAATGGGGGCTGCCTCTGTCCCCAGTGTGAGCAATCTCAGCTCTGAGCGTTCTCCACTGTCATGTACACCAAGGGAACAATCCAGGCAATGTTATGCTCATCGCTTCAAGTGTGTCTGTATCTGACATGCAGGTAGCTCACAATGGGAGAGGAAGAGTCTGCCCCCACCCTGTCACCTAGCCTTCCCAGCTTACCCTGTCATTGACTGTTCCAATCTGGTTTGTCCTGCATAGCTTGCCATACTCCTTGCTGTATTTTGCACACAGCTGGTCAGCAACCTGCAGTGGAAAAGAAATACTGGAGAATTAGAGCAGAACAACAGTTTTATAGTGTTTTAACACCAGAAGGGACTATTAGATCATTGTCTGACTTCTTGTACTGCTATACTGAGCCCAGGGACTGGAGTCCTACTAATCCATTTCAATTTTCAGAAGACTAAACTCGTGTGCCACAGAAAACAGAAGAGACGGAGGTGCACCAGTGCCTAAGGCCCTACAGGGCAAAAGATGGATTAGGTGCGACACATCCTGATGAGTCTGTGCAGCATGGAGATGTGGGTCATCTGCTGGGAAGGAGAAAGACCCCAAAAGGTCCCTGCCAATCTGACCTGGGAGAAAATTCCTTCCAGACCCCAAATGTGGTGATCAGTTGACCCTGAGCATGTGAACAAGATACGCCATACAGGCATCCAAGGAAAAATATGCTCTGCACAACCTCAGAGTACAAGACCACCTCCCCGGGTGTCTTCTCTCCAGCTGCGGCCAATCCATGATGCACCAAAAGAAGGTGAAAACTCCCACAATACATCCAAAGCTTCCTCCCAATAATTCAGCATATCCACCTCAACTCCCTTCCCTGCTGGCCCTTGCACTGATGCGCTCTCCTTTCCATCCCCTGGGTGTCCAATCACCCATCCTCCTCTGACACCCAGGATTCTTTAATTTCCACAGGTTACACAGAAATTCACCCAGGTCTTGTCACAGACAGCCCAGGCTGGGAACATAAGCCTCTGCCACAATCAAACAGTACCTAGGCAATAAAATTTCCAAAGCCCCTGGAGGCTGTCCCCTCCCAGCCAGCATCGCAGAAACAGCTCTACTCACAATTTTCAGCTCAGCCACTTCAGACTGCAGTCGTGGGGCAGCCCAGATTAGTGTAGAAACAGCTTCCGCCAGGCCAGAATCCAGATCCCTAAAGAGAACACAAGATCAGTAGGTTATCTGCTGCTTGTTTCTGCAGCTCTAGAGCTGCCGGTCACCCCTAGCTTCCCCAACGGAGCTGCCAGTCTGCCTGAGTAAAAAGACTTTTAAGGGTCTGTCTATGCTGCAATTAAAAACCCACAGCTGGCCTGTGCCAGCTGACTCAGGCTTGCAGGGCTGTTTAGTTGTGGTGTAGCTGTTTGGACTCAGGCTGGAGCTGAGGCTCTGGGGTCCTGCGAAGGGTCACAAATCCCAGTCTCGAGCCTAGGATCGCATGTCTATACTGCAGTTAAACAGCTGCTTAGCCCAAACCAGCTGGCATGGCCAGCTGTGGGCTCTAATTGCAGACCATGTAGACATGCCCTCTGGGGGCTCAGACTGTGACACACACCTAGCCACCCCTCCAAGCTAGGAGAAGCCCAGGCCAAACTCTTGCCCTATGGACAACTCCTACCTGGGTCCCAGCAGGCCAGAAGCTCTTTGGCCCCCACTCCTCACAGATAACATTGTAGTCAAGGTCTTACTTCATGGAGTGAATCAAGCCGAAGCGAGCTAAGAGCAGGTCACAGTACAGCTCCAGGATCTCCATGGCCTCCACTAAATAGTCTTCTCGGATGATGTGCTCTACACGGATCCGTGCGCGTTCATCCTTCCCTGCTGCCAGGTAATCGGCAATCTCCTTCCTTGCCTTCTGGGCCAGCTCAGCTACAGGACAAGGCATGTGCCCTGGTTACACAGTGGCCAAGAGCTGCCCTGCTACCCCCGTACTCTGCACAGGAACTCATCTTGATCACTTGTTCCTTACTCTCCTTAGGTGAGGGCGCTCTCCCACCCTCACCCCATGCCTCCTGACTGTCTCACCCACTCAGAGAACAAGTTCACTGGAGAGGAGCCAGTGTTTCTAGGGTCTGTGCGGCACTGGAACACCTCTGGGTGCTATGGTCAATACTAAAGATGGGGGCAAACAGACATGGGGATCGTTCTGCCCAAATGGCTAGGCAGGGAAAGCATGGTCACCCTGAGATTCCACCTCAGCACACAGAGAAGTTGCCCCCTACATTGCAAGCCCAAGGCTGTGGGCTAAAGGCCCACTGTGCCGAGAGGAATGATCACTCACGTAGCCCTTGAGCTTGCATTCAAAGCCTCTGCTACACACTGACTGAAGTACCAGCACTGTGCATCTTGTTGGCTCAAGGACCTATCTGACTGGTTACATCCCAGAAAGATTTAGAGGTGAGGCACTAGGCCAATCAATGTCCCTTCTGGGGCACCCCGGGACGGGACAGGTGATAAGCCCTGATGCAGTTCTATTTCCAGTGAAAGCAGAGGACCAGGGTGAGGGGACAGGCTCTGGATACATAGCTCTATAGCAACTTGCATCTTCTCTGCCCTCACCCTGCCCTCCCAGTAGGTGTTTGCGTAAAACTTTCCGTGCTTGAGAGACTGAGGAGAGGGCAGAGCAGGGGGAGTGCAATCGGCTGGGCTGAACTAGCAAGAGCAGTGAGTCCTGGGCAGGGACCAAGCATAATTATTTCAGGCCCAGTACAAACTTGTAACATGGGCCCCCTCCCCGACACACATCACAATCCCTCATCCCAGACATGCAATCTCATGAGCCATGACAAATGTTTTCCTCATGGTAAGGGGGGTTGCAGCCAGGGCTGGGTCCCCCATGGCCTCCAGGCCCCAGTGAAGTGTACCCTCCCCCCCCCCACCCGATGTGGGGGGGCCCTGGTGCTGGGTCCAGGCAGAGAGTACTGTGGAGCCGGCCCTGCAACCTACCACCACCAAATACTCACTTTTCTTTTTCTCCAGCAGTTTGAGGCGATTGATAACCAAGCGCAGGTTGACTCGCAAACGCTCTGCCTTGAACCCAGAGCCCAGCATGATGTACAGTTCCTGCAGGGAGAAGCAAGTCGGGTCATCACTGTGCCTCCTGCAGCCCCCAGTGTCCCCGCCAGTATACCATCACCTCCTCTGGCTGGAGAGCTACCCAAATACACAGGTACCAGCCACCTATTCTTAGAAGCCTGAAAGGCAAGAATGGAACAAAAGCCTCTGTCTGTTGGTTGTGCTGCTGTCCCTTGGAGCACACCAACCCCCACTTCCTCTTCAGGGCACTCCCATGCTTGACAGCCTCAAGCGAAATAATCCTGCTCTGCAGGCCTGCGAAGGAATTTGGTGATTTAAGCAGGTCCACTCTGAACAATTTCAATCATGAGTAGGCCCTACTTGAACTGTAGGATGATTGTCAAATAATTGCAGCCGAGTTGCAGACAAGACATGGAAAGGTACAGAAAAGCAATAATGGACCTTTAACAACTGTCGTAACGTGGAAGAACCAGAGTAGACCTATTTGTTTAAGAAAAATTTGCTGGAACAATATAAACACTCGTATGTTATGCCTGCTGATTTTTTTATAACCAGATATTTTGCCAAAACTGTATTAGTCAAAAAGTGACCAGTACAATATAAACTTCAGAAGACAGTCGTAAGCCAAACTGCCGTAGATATCAAGTACAGCCAATTTCGCCTTCTCCATTTTACAGGCATTGAATGCTAGTGCAGTACAGCCCGCTACAGTGGTCTCCTTTATGCCCGGTCTTTGCTTTGTGAAAACTTGTCTGTACCAAGATACTGCACACTTGCCGAATTCTGTGGATTGTAAGAGCTGTTTGATCGCTTTGCTATCTCTGGAAAATGCTGTAGAACTGCAGGTGACTCCCCAAACTCTCCAAGATCACTTAATTCACATTCATTTGCAAAAAACATGTCTGGGGCAAGCTGTGCTTTAACTTCACAGCCAGATATAGGGCCTGCCTCCAAAGGGAGGACTTGCTCTGATGACATAAGCTTGTTTCACATGACATACCCAAACTGCTCTCATAAATGACAGCCTGGGCTGGGCGAGCCTTGGGCCTGCTTGAGCTGGTCTGGCATAACTCTCCTCAACGTTGCAGAGGTATTCTTTCAGTTTTTCTGCTGTTTTCTTGAACACGGCTTGTAAAAAACGCATTCTGCGCTGCATCTCTGCTGTGCTTTTCTTTTGCACGGAGTCTGCCAGTGAGTCAAATCCATTACAGTGTTATACGACTGACAGATAGAAACAGAACAGTTCAAAAGATGTAATGGTTTTCTTCACTGTTTTGCATTCTGAACACTGGCAGCCCCAGAGGAGCTTTGTGCCCCACCCACTCCAGGAGGGATCCAGGGATGGAGTCTGGTATAGCCCAAGGTTCACTATTGTGAAGGGCGTTACACTGAGGGTGTACTGGATTGTACAAACTACCGTAATTAAGGTGGAAAATACTAATGGGGAAAAAAAACTTGCAATACTCAAAACACATGCAGAATTGTGGACTGTGCAAAGCAAGCTAATGAAAATCAAAATTGCCATAGAAGCCTAATAATGTGGGATCCACAATTTCCACAACATTGCAAATGAAGTTGAATCAGTAAGGAGGAAACCAGGATTTAAATAATTAAAATTAATCCTATTTTGTATTTATAAATAATTATTTTCAAAAGGAAAAACTTGCTCATTGTTTGGTAGTCACGAAAACATGTGGGCTTACAACTACATTTGGTGATAATTTTTGCTATCCAGGACGACAAGCTATATAATTGCTTAAAAATAAATATGTACATTTATTCAGATTTGTGACTTTTACTTAGTTAGAAGATGGTGAATGACTTTCTTATTTACTAAACTAATTTTGTCTTCATGATGTGTGTCAAGCTCCATTTGGATGGAAATCAGATTCAATCAAAACTGCAAAAGTAGTCAGCATTTTAAAATTGGGGAAGGAGGGGGGCTTTATTAGTTAAGTAAAACTACCTTAAACTTTCTATATACCCAGTATATTTATCAAAACATATTTTGTATTTAAATTAAATGGTTTATTAAGCAAAGGAAGTATCTGCAGTTAAACTGAACTAATTGTTTCTGGTCGTCATGTCCTTCCAGATTTTAGCACTAGTAAATCTCATCTCTCATACTTTGTTTTTTATTCATGGGTTAGAAGAGGAAAACAAGGTTTCCTGCTTTTTCAACTCTCAATCTGTTTCACAATTTTCAACAAGCTGGTCATTGAACAGAAATAGTTGAACTGTAATCAGAGAATCTACAACCTCCCTTGATAACCTACCCCAGTACCTATCCATCCTTATAGTTAGAAAGCTTTCCCTAATATCTAATCTAAATTTCCTTTACTGCAGATTAAGCCCATTGCTTCTTGTCCTTCCTCCAGTGGACATGGAGAACAACTGATCACCACCCTTATAACAGCGCTGAATGTATTTGAAGATCATCAGACCCCCCTTCAGTCTTTTTCTCTCTAGACTAAACCATGCCCAGTTTTTTTTAACCTTTCCTCATAGATCAGGTTTTCTGAACTTTAATCTTTTTTGCTCTTCCCTGGACACTCTACAATTTGTTTACATATTTCCTAAAGTGTGGTGTCCAACACTGGACACAGTACTCCAGCTGAAGCCTCACCAGGGGCAAGCAGAGCAGGACAATTATCTCCTGTGTCTAAGGCTAGGTCTACACTGACGGCGGCAAATTCGCCGCCATCACATCGATTGCTCTGGATCGACTGAGCGATCTGTATAGATGCGCTCAGTTGATCCAGGAAGCGATGCAGGAAAACTACCCCCGTAAGTGGAGCAGCACTGCGTCGAAGGGAACGCTGTATGGACGCCGCGCAGAGGAGACGCTGCAAAGGCAACGGGAGATACGCAAGTGATTTACGTCACTTTCGTGTCGACTGCCACCGAATCACCAAGGTAAGTATAGACCGGGCCTTAGACATGACACTCCTGTTAATACAACCCAGAATTATAGTAGTCTTTTTCACAACTGCACTACACTGCTGACCCATAGTGGATCACAAATTCAATTAACTGCCACAATACCACCTAGCCAGTCATTCCCCATTTTGTATTTCAGGATTTTATTCTTCCTTTCCACTTACCTTTATTTAATTTTGTTTTGTTGATTTTAGACCAATTCACCAATTTGTGAAAGTCATTTTTAATTCTAGTCTTGTCTAGGAAAGTGCTTGCAACCCCTTCCATCTTTGCATCAGCCACACTCTCCACTCCATTATCCAAGTCATTAATGAAAATATTGACTAGACCCAAGACTGACCCAAGGGACCCCAGTCGATATAGTCTCCTAGTCTGACAGCAAACCACCGATAACTACTCCGAGTACCTTTTCTTCCCCAACCAGTTGTGCACCTTGTTGATTTTCAGGTCATTAAAGAGCTTTGATGGATCCATTTTGGCCTCTTGCTATTTTTCCTATTTCTCCTTTGCAGTGGGATAGTTTGCTGCTGTGCCTTTAAATACTGTCTCCAAGAAACTGCCAGCTCTCCTGAAATCCTTTTTCTTTTAGATTTTCTTCCCAAGGGACCTTACCAACCAGTTCTCGGAGTTTGTTAATTTGCTTTTCTTATGTGCACAGTCCTTATTCTGCTGCTCATGCCTTCCTTTTCTTAGAGTTCTTAAGTTCCCTTCCACCTTCAGATTCGCAACCAATTCCCTGCTGTCAATCAAGCATAAAATGGCTGCCCTACTGGTTACTTCATCTTCTGAAACAGGATGTTATTCCCAACACATTCCAAGAACTTACTGGACATTGTGTGTTTTGCTATATGACTTTTCCAATAGATAACTGGGTAGTTAAAGTCTCCCATTACTACCTGGTGTTTTGGATATTTTTGTTATTTGTTCTAGAAATGACTCATCCAATTCCTCCTCCTGATTCAGTTTACAGATGATCCCTACCAGGAAATCACCACTGTTTTTCTCCCCTTTTATCTTCATCCAGAGGCTTTCAACAGGTCTTCTCCTCACCTCCTTCTGGATCTCATAACAAATGTATACACTCTTGATGTATAATGCAATATCTCCTTTCTTCCTCTGCCTGTTCTTCTTGAACAAGACCATGTCCCTCTAAACAATGTTCCAGTCCAGATTTATCCCAGTCTGTGTCTCACCAATTAAGTAATAATTAGCTTGTGTACCAAGATTTACAGGTCTTCCTGTCTATTCCCCATATTCATTGCATTTGTGTATACACAGGTAAAATATTGAGCAGAGTCCCTCTCTTTCCCCCTGTTGCTTCTATGATCCTACAGTAATCCAGCCTGCCATAAAGGTACCTCCAGTGTGCCTTTAACCTGCCAAAGGCACATTCCACAACCATTCAGCACTTGCTCAGCCTGTTATTGAAGTGCTTCTTGCTGCTGTCCAGGTTGCCTGTGTAAGGCTTCATGAGCCATGGCATCAGTGGGTAGGTTGGGTCTCCCAGGATCACTATGGGCATCTCAACTTCCCCTGGATGTTGGAAATTTTTTGTTTGGGGGAAAAAAGTCCCTGCTTGTAGCTTCCAGTACAGGCCAGTGTTCCTGAAGATACGAGCATCATGCACCTTTCCTGACCAAACCACATTGATATCAGTGAAATGCCCACGGTGATCCAAACACCTAGAGAAGTACCCCTTCCTACTGACGTACTCCATAGCAAGATGGTCCAAAATTGGGACGTGACCATCTATTGCTCTGCCACCATTAGGGAATCCCATCGCCATGAAGCCATCCACTATTTCATGTTCCATTGCCCAGAGTCAGCAGAATGCAGAATTGCAGCAGAATGCCATTAATGGCCCTGCACACTTCTGATAACACAGCTCCAGCAGTGGACTTACCGACTCCAAACTGACTAGCGACTAACCGGTAACAGTCTGGATTTGCCAGCTTCCACACAGCAATTGCCACACACTTTTCCACTGAGAAGAGCAGCTTTCATTCAAGGTTCTTGTGCCACAGGACAGGTGCCAGCTACACCCAGAGTTCCAGAAAGGTGGCTTTGCGTATTCAAAAGTTCTTTAGCCACTGCTCATCATCCCAGACCTGCAGAACGATGCGATCCCACCACTCAGTTTGTCTCACATGAACAGAAGCGGTGGTTCACTGTGTGCAGATGCTCCATGAATGACAATAATGAGGTGATGTCTGTCTGCATGTCACTCAGCAGGTCAGGCTCCTTGAATTCCTGTTCCGATCCGGAGCTCATGATGTGCTGCGCAACCAGCCATGATGTATTCAGAACGCTGAAAGCAACAGCGAAGAGTAGCACAGGATCCATCTTTTCAGATAGAGATGGCAGGCGCACAGTAAATGGCAAGGAGCAGCTAGAAATAAAGCACTGTAATTATAGTTTTTTTGGTGATAAAGTGCTATCAGCAACAAAACTCTAGTGTAGAGGAGGCCTAATGCCTTCATTTCCAGCTGCTTCTACTGATGGTCAGGTTCCTTAGTAGATGAGAATGAGCATATGTAGCAACTGTAAGCAAGGAAAGCCAGCATGGCTGCCCCCACTAGAGGTCACAAGTACAGAAGAGGACGAGAAAAAGGAATAGGAACCACGCACAGAAATATGAGCTGCCAGCCAAAAGTGGTAGAGGAATGCCCAGGGAATGACAGAACCAGGTAACTAAACAGGAGGATGGGAGGGAAGGCCTGGGGCAGGCACAGAAAAAAATGTGTAGAGGGCTTACAAGCACATGGCCTAAAAGCATGTGCAGGGGACTGGAAGAGAATGTGCAGGAAGCTCAGCTTTAATGAAGACCAAAAGGAGATACTGAATTGTTTTCATTAGACATTTATAAACAAATACTTCCTAAATATCACTTGTCCCTTTAAAAAGCTGCTATAGCTACAAGATAGTGTGTGATCAGAAGTGATACCATTCAAAAAGATGTCAACAATAATCGCTGTATCAAGTGTGGTACGTGAAAAATGTTTGAGAATCCCAGGGTTGCTAAAAAGCTATGTTCATTCAAAGTTAAGAAACCAGCTGGGAGTTGATAAAGTAGGAAAGCTTCTTTTCCTCTTCCAATAGATGAGAGGAGTAGATCTGCTAGTTCTAAAATCTCAGTGGACGTGACCAGAAACAATCACTTCAATTCACTAACTAGAGAGGATTCCTGTGTTTAAGAACTCAATTTTAAATGCAAAACACATTTTGACAAGTGTTTTTTCTCATGTATCCAGTTAATTTAAGGTAGTTTTATTTACCTAATAAGACATTAAAATGCTATTTTCACACATTTTTATTGAATTCCAATTTCCATACAAATGGAGCTTGACACAAATCTAGTAAATAAGAAATGTATCGTTCATCATTTTCCAACATAAAAATGTAAACATTACGAATCTGGATAAATGTATGTTAAAGTATGTAATGTGGTTTTGTGTACAGGCTTTATGTAGTTAAACCATGTTGACTGGGAGCGGTTACCAGTCAATAAAAAAAAAATCAGCTTGGTATTTGTATGTATTTTCCTAAAGAAAAGTAATATACATTGGAAAATATAATCCCAACTACATAGATCCTATCATTTTATATGGTAAGTTAGCTGTTAGTCAAGAAAGATTTTGAAGTCATTGCACATAGTTCTCTGAAAACATCCACTCACTGTGCAGCGGCAGTCAAAAAATGCTAACAGAATATTGGGAAAAGGAGAGATAATAAGACAGAAAATATCTTATTGCCTCTTTATAAAGCCATACAATGCCCACATCTTGAATACTGCATGCAGATCTGGTCACCTCATCTCAAAAAAGATATATATGGGAATTGGAAAAGGTACAGAGAAGGGCAATGAAAATGATTAGGGGTAAGGAACAGCTTCCCTGAGGAGAGATTAGTAAGACAGACTTTTCAGCTTGGAAAAGAGACAAGGGGGGGAATATGATAGAGGTCTATAAATAATACTTCCTTATTCACTTTCTCCACACCAGTCATAAATTTACTCTCTCATAACACAAGAACTAAGGGGTCACCCACTGAAGTTAATAGGCAGCAAGTTTAAAATGAACAAAAGGAAGCATTTTTTCATACAATGCACAGTCATCCTGTGGAACTCTTGACCTTCACAATATCCTCTGGCAAAGACTAACAGAATTAAAAAAAAAGAACTAGGTAAGTTCATGGAGGACAGGTCCACCAATTGCTATTTGCCAGGATAGGCAGGAATGCAAACCTTTGCTCTAAAGCGCTCCTAGCCTCTGTTTGCCAGAGGCTTGGAATGGCCGCTGGGATGGATCACTTGATTACCTGTTCTGTTCATTCCCTCTGAAGCATGTGGCAGAGGCCACTGTCAGAAGGCAGGATACTGAGCTAGATGGACCATTGGTCTGACCCAATATGGCTGTTCTTATGTACAAATGCAAAACACATGGATTTAAAAATGAATCCACCTTCATATAACATAACAAAATGTGGTTATGTAGCTATAGCAACTGCAGATAGCAACAATGTATACAAACATATTTCAAAATAAAGTACAGAGTGATCTGTACAAAAGACCACTCCTGCAGGCAACTCTAATCCTAACCACACCAAAGTATCCCTGAAGCATAAGGAGTACAGTTTTGTTCCATCGTTGTCAGAAGACCACTTCTGCTAACCAACATAATACTTTGCTCTTTCCTTGAATAATTGTTTGAGTTTCACTTTTTTTTTTTTTAAATTAAGGCACTGACTGTGATGATGAGTTTGTCAATTACAAACATAAGTAATTTGAAAAAACTAAGGATGATGTTTGTACTTATTGTTACATAGCCCTAACTGTCAAGTGATGTAGTTTTGGATGGGAACAGTACTGTGAGTGTGATTAAACAAACATCAGGAGGCATTTAAAAAGTCTAAGCCCCTATTTTCAAGCAAATAACTTGCCAGAAAAACTACATTTGGAACTGCGATTTCTTATGCTTTGTCTCAGGGCAGAAAGGAATTTGTTCAAAAAAAGTAATACAGCTCCTTTTTGCTCTTATTTAGGTGGTCTGGGTGAGAATCAGTTTTCACATAAAACATGCCAGCTTTTTTTTGCACTTGGATAACTCAAGTTATTTTTAGGAGGTTCAAAGTTTGACTGCCTCTCCCTGTCATAAAGAATGAAGCTTTGCCACATAGGAAAAAATTGGTTTAAAATGAATTTACTGACAAGCAAAATCAGTGTCCAGCACAAACTGACCACTATTAATTTTCCTGATTTAAGCACCACATTGGGTGCAGCTATCCATGATCAGGTTTGGTTGCTCAGTTTGCTTTCTTCAAACCTAAAAAATAAATTAAACAGTACCACAGCATTATGGGTGAGATTTTTCCAAGCACAGATGTCAGAATTTTTCAAGTTACTGTTCACAGTGTGATCATGACTTAGCCACCTTGCTCATTCTCAGCATTTGAGAACTCTTGATAGGAAGTAGATCTGCTTGGTTTTATACATACTAACACCCCAACCCTGATGGCCAACAGTGTGTGCCCTGGTTGCCAAGAAGGCTAATGGTATATTAGGCTGCATTAGAAGGAGCATTGCCAACAGATCAAGGGAAGTGATTATTCCCTTTATTCGGCATTGGTGAGGCCGCATTTGGAGTACTGTGTCCAGTTTTGGGCCCCCCACTACAAAAAGGATGTGGAAAAGTTGGAGAGAGTCCAGCGGAGGGCAACAAAAATGATTAGGGGGCTGGAACACAAGACTTATGAGGAGAGGATGAAGGAACTGGGCCTGTTTAGTCTGCAGAAGAGAAGAATGAGGGGGGATTTGATAGCAGCCTTTAACTACCTGAAAGGGGGTTCCAGGGAGGATGGAGCTAGGCTGTTTTCAGTGGTGGCGGACGACAGGACAAGGAGCAACGGTCTCAAGTTGCAGTGGGGGAGGTCTAGGTTGGACATTAGGAAAAAGTTTTTCACTAGGAGGGTGGTGAAGCATTGGAATGGGTTACCTAGGGAGGTGGTGGCATCTCCATCTTTAGAGGTTTTTAAGCTGCGGCTTGACAAAACCCTCGCTGGGATGATTTAGTTAGGGTTGGTCCTGCTTTGAGCAGGGGGTTGGACTAGATGACCTCCTGAGGTCCCTTCCAACCCTAATATTCTATGATTCTATGGCCCTAACCCATGAAGGAGAAGTACAGTAACAGTAGGGGCTTCTGTTCCTTTCCCTAAAGGGAAGGGAGGCGCTTGTACTCTTTCCACTGGAAAAAGCACAGGAGATGAAAAAGGTGGCCATGTTTTATTAACAGGGTTTTGCATTGTGCCAGGGAGCCTGGCCACCCCGTCACAATGGCGTCTATGTACTATTCAGCTAGGACTCACCACTTGCCATATTATAAAGCAGGGACAGAGACTAAGGCAATATAGACCAGACAGCATACAAGCCTTGCACATCCATCCCCATCCTTCAACACCTGGTTAACATAATCCCTTACTATGGTACATCTAAATTAGAATGTAAACTCCCCAGGGACTTGCCTTTCTTGTTGCCTGGAAAATGCTGCACACCCCTATGATGCTAAATAAATAAAAAAAATAAGGAAGAGTCTTAAGAACAAAGTTATCGTCCAATAATTTCTCTCTCCCACTTTTTATCTGGTCTAGATAGATTAAGGTTTTCTGACAGGGTCTTCACTTACTCCCTGTTTATACAGTCTCTAGGTACAACGAGGCCCATGCCAGCTGGGCCTATAAGCACAACTGTCATACAAAGACTAGATTTCTTATTCACAGCCCTGGCATACTCAAACAGATATTCCTTTCTGTAAGGAAAGGAAATTTATGGTCCAGATGTGCACAACAATCTGTATCTGAGGTATTTATATGGCCCCCATCACTGCAGTAGGTTAGATAATCTGAATACATTTATCTTCACAGCACCCTTGTGAGGAAGGGAACACATCCCAGAATCAGCAACGCAGGGCTGGACGGCCCCTGTGCTGAGGCAGGACCAAGTAAACCTAAGCCATTCCTGACGGATGTTCATCCAACCTGTTCTTAAAAACCTCCAATGATGGAGATTCTGCAAGCTCCCTTGGAAGCCCATTCTAGAATTTAATTACCCTGATTGTTAGAAAGATTTTTATAACCTATTTCTCTTGCTGCAAATTAAGCCAATGACTCATGGTCCTGACTTCCACTGACATGGAGAATGACTAATCACTTGTCCATATTTCCACTTTTTGTAGGATTCCTTTTTGATTTCCAGGTCATCAAGGACCTCCTCATGCAGCATGATTGGCCTCTTACTACTTTCCTCTCTCTTTCCTTTGCATCAGGATAACTTGCAGTTGCATCTTTAAACTGCCAGCTCTCTCAAACTCCTTGGATTTTCTTCCCATGCGATCTTTTCTACTGGATCTCTGAATTTGTTAAACTCTGCTTTTTCCAAGTTCATTATCCTTATTTTGCTGCTCTTACTCCTTCTGTTCTGTCACAGGACCAAGCCTAAAGGCCTGTATTATTTATAATGCAGTAAAGGGGATCCATGGATTTTACTGCTCTTTCCCATAAGTATATGGAAGGATTTACAGATTTTCTAGTTTCCTCACACACTGATTATTCCATTAAGACCTGAACTCAAGCTTCTGACATTTTAGCAGAACACAAGCCTTCCTAGGCACTCTTATCCAATAGTGATGAGCATGGTATATACATAATTAGAAGATTTGCATAGATACTCAAGTGTCAAAGTTTAAAATCTGAATATTTTTAAAAGCATATCATGGATCAGATTTCAATGAACAGAGCAATAAACAGACTGCAGCTCAAAAAGTAATTAGCACCTGCCTATTCTCACACAATGGACACAAAGCAACATTTTAAAATAAATTTTACATCTGATTTTTAATTTAAGTTTACACTGGTTTTAAAACTTACAGTTGAATGTATAGCCATCTGCTTTATGGACAAAGTGCATAAACCATTTCATTTTTTAAATGAACTAGCAATCCAGTCTGACCAGCTTTAGAAAATGCTGCAAAAAATCTTCCTCTTTGGGAAAAAACCTTCACATCACAGCAAGAATGACCCTGAATATGGATTCTCCCATCTGATCAAATCACCCCCATCACCCAAAAACATGTAAAAGACAAATCAACCAACGAAAACAAAAGTACTCCAAGCAGGCTTTACTTAAAAAAGGGAGGAGGAACCATCCCCTAGAGACTTTGCTACTGATTTATATGGAAGGTGCTCAGTTACTAGAGTAACTGGCTATACTATAAAACCTTAAGATCAGTCTGAGTAAATTTTTCAACACGTAACTAAGATTTAAGAGCTTAAGTCTCACTGACTTGGCTCCTCAGTCTTAGGCCCTTTTGAAAAAATTTGCTCATGGATCCTTTTCAGGGTAATATGTTAAATCAGTTTCCTTCATTGTCATCACTGTATATGTATGACAGACACACCACACTGTAAGAAGCACCAGCTTATTACAGGGACAATGTCAAACTGAAATCTAGTCAATTAATAAAATAGTTAAAAGTAGGCTTAAGTCTTGGGAATGTCTGAACTGCCTGCCAAATATTGTCATTTTGCAGACATATTCCTGCCCTTAAAGATATTTCTCTCTTCGCTGATGCTGTGTGATAAGTCCCCCAAAAAAAGGGACACAATGAAAGTGACTACACTGAAAGTGCTATCAAACACACAAAGTAAAATTAATTTTTTCATCTAATCTTTTTCAGTTTTAACAGAGGCTGCTGATGGTTCACAGTGCTGGTAGGTCACATAGTGCTAGCTCCTTATTTCCAGTGGCTAGAGTACAATACCTTCCCAGTATTACTTTTACATGTAAACAGTTTTACAGGATTGCAAGTGAGAATGGGTAGTTTCTGCTATTAAAGTCTGGGAATCTTTGAGTTGTATTATTTTCAATGTTACTTACAACAGTAATACTAGAAGTGTTCAGACACATGCAGTGTTTAAATTGATAGGGTTTCTAAGCACTGAATTCCCTAGGAATAAGTGATGGTTAATTACTGTAAATCATCTCATCTATCCCTCAATTAGTGCAAGATAGGTCCCTATATTTATGGAGTCTGGATTAATTGTCCATTTCAGATTAAAACACGGGAAGGGATTAGGCTTCTACCATTCCCCTTGGTAGACTATTCCACAAGCTAATAAACCCTAATGTTACTGTTGACAATACAACATGCAGTCAACAATTTTTCCCTCAGTTTCATTACATCACTCACTAATGCCTTCTCAATTCTTTAAAATATTTCATTTCCTCCTTGATGTTTACACTTGTCACATATATGTAGACTTGTTTCCTCCAAACACTTACCAAGCAATTAGCCAAGACACACACAGCTAGCTCATTTCATATTTCCTCAAATCACTTCATCTCTCTTATTTTGAGGCTCTTCTCTATGTGCTTTCAAATTTGTCAATAGCTTTTGGTAATGAAGTGTTCAATAATTAATCACCTTTAAAACTCTTGTAAGTGATGCAAAATTGCTGACATGTTTCATCCCATATGCATTCAGTGGAAGTTCATGTATGTGAAGTATTTGAGACTTTATAATTTCAGAAATAGCATGCATGCACTTTACAGACAAATGAAGATGAGACCCTATCTATTTAAAGTCTAAATTAAGACAAAAATTATAAGTGATAAACAAGCAGAGCAGAAAAAAAGTGTAGTCATATGTTTAACCAACTTTGAGGTTATACTCCAAGAAATTTGAAATACTTGTTTCAGCCACTACAAGAATATTCTAACATTCTGGTTTTAGTAGTTTAGTTTAACATTATGCAACTAAATCGTCTGACATATGAACCACCAGTACCTACTAACTCAGAAACAACTTTCACGATTTTTATAAGAAAGTGAAAGGGGAAATCTGAATATGTAATTTACTAATTAAAGCCAAATACAATTTTGACTTTCACATCAGCCAATGAGAAAACTTCTTTCGGAAAAGGAGGAATGGTGTCATTTTAAACCAGCCCTCACTGCTAGTCTCTCCTGAACGCTGAGCATCTCGGTTTCCAAGTGAAACTGGACTTTAATTCGGAGCTGGAAAACACGAGAGAGCAGGGACCGCAGGGGCAAGGGGGCAGCGGCTCTGCTACAATGGGAGGAACAATTGCGCCGAGTAACAGACCAGGACCCTACCCAAAACTTTCCCGAGCTTATCACAGCAGCTACCTTGCCAGGGACGGGCCCGAACACACCCACTGAGCCCTCCCGGAAAGCCCTGTCTGTGCAGCTGGCCGGTTCTTCCTAGCGCAGCCCGCCCCAGGACGCCCAGCCGGGCCCAGGGCGCTAGGCGCTGTACAAACACTGCCACGGCGGCCCGAGATCACCCAGGCCCTTGGCACCGAGTCTCCGCCAGGGACCGGCAGCGCCCGCCGGGCAGGGCCGCGCAGGCGGCGGCGGCAGGTCCTGGCCCCGCGCGGCTAAGCCGTCCCGGACTTGGGGGGGCCGAGCAGCGCCTCGCGCACCGGACCGGTCGCTGCCCCCACTCACCGGGCCGGGCCCTACAGCGGGGCGGGAACCTGCGGCGGCAGGAACCAGGCGTCCAAAATGGCGGCTCTGTCCTCAGCCTCTCAGCACCGACCGATCCCGCAGGCGGAGTGATCCGCAAGAGCGGCGGCCGGGACTCGCTGCCCGAGGCTGCCCCCGGCGGAAGGACACGCTACCGTCGCGGCCGCTGCGGCTCACGCGCTCGGCTGCAGAGCGCCTCTGCCGGGCCCGTGGGAGCGGAATCAGGCACTATTTTACCTGGCGGAGGGATCCCGGTCGTCCCCTCACGCATCGTCACCGATGGCAGGTGGAGTCACGCAGCTGTGAGTCACTCGGTGCGGCCCCGCCTCCCCCGAGGCACCGCCCCTGGTTCCGCCTCCGCGGCGCCTGCTGGGGCGGGGCTGAGACCCAGCCGCCGGAGGGATGGGGCTACCCCATGCAGGCGGCCTCCAGTACCCGCCACTAATAGCACCTGGCCCCACCCCATGCAGCCCTGTCCCCGCCCCTAACCTGGGCCCTGGATACAGGTCTTGGCCCCACCCCCCAGGTCAGGTGGACCAATCAGAACCAGGTGTCTTGGCCCCTGGGGCAGCCTGGAGGGCAGGGATAGGCTACAGAGACCCAGACAAACTGGAGCACTGCGCCCAGGGAATCTGGTGGGGCTCAGCAAGGACCAGTGCAGAGTCCTGCCCTTAGGACAGGAGAATCCCATGCACAGCTACAGACTGGGGACCGACGAGCCAGGCAGCAGTTCTGCAGAAAAGGATCAGGGGGTTACAGTGGATAAGAAGCTGGATAGGAGTCAGCAGTGTGCCCTGGTTGCCACGAAGGCTAATGGCATATGGGCTGCATTAGTAGGAACATTGCCAGCAGATCGAGGGATGTGATTATGCCCCTTTATTCGGCATTGGTGAGGCGTCAGTTGTAGTACTGGGTGCAGTTTTGGGCCCCCCCACTACAGGAAGGATGTGGACAAACTGGAAAGAGTCCAGTGGAGGACAACAAAAGTGATTGGGGACTGGAGCCCATGACTTATGAGGCAAGGCAGAGGGAACTGGGCTTGTTTAATCTGTAGAATAGAAGAGTGAGGGGGGATTTGATAGTAGCCTTGAACTACCTGAAAGGGGGTTTCAGGGAGGATGGAGCAAGGCTGTTTTCAGTGGTGGCAGATGACAGAACAAGGAGCAACTGTCTCAAGTTGCAGTGGGGGAGGTCTAGGCTGGACATTAGGAAGAACTTTTGCACTAAGAGTGTGGTGAAGCACTGGAATGGGTTAGCTAGGGAGATGGTGACATCTTCCTCCTTAGATTCATTTTAAGACCTGGCTTGACAAAGCCCTGGCTGGGATGATTTAGTTGAGGTTGGTCCTGCTTTGAGCAAGGCCTTGTACTAGGTCACTTCCTGAGGTCCCTTCCAACCCTAATCTATGATTCACTTTGGGACTTGAATTTTCAGGTTGGGTCTTTGTTTCAACATGATTGCTTTTATCTTTAAAAAAAATGTAACTCCTTTCAGCTGATTTTCATTTAGAAAAAAAAGTGAAAACAATAGGGACAAATATTATTTGGGAAAGGCACTAACTTGAGAAGCTGGGCATTGAGACTGTTGCTTTTCAAGTTGAGAGAAATTCAAACTGAAATATTCAAACATATAGAGAAAATAAATTAGTTTTTAGAAAGCTTTTTCAGGTGTTAATTTACCTAGTAAGAAATTATTTTTGAAGATGTGCTTTGAGATAATGTCCCTTCAATAACCATACAGAGCTCAGGATGTGGGGTTTCTTTATGAAAATGGTAATTAAGTTACAAATTGTACATTTTACCAGAAAATATTTATAATTATTTTGTAATGTCTAGTCTATCCACTTAGGATACAGGACAAATCTAGGACTCCTCCTGCAAAAAGAAGTGCTAACAGGGTCTTCTGGACATATGTGGAGTCCTCTAGAATTCAACCAGAGTCAGGGTGGGTAGAAGGGTTTACCCTAGCACAACTATTTGCAAGGTTAGGGCTATAACAAACAAAATAGAATTCATCATCCAGTTAGTTCCTTGCTTTTGGGTTTACAAGCTAATTCTGGGTCACAGAATTTGGTCACAGGTGGTGGGAGTGGCTCTAGGTCCCAGGCTACCAGCAGCTCCTCCCAGTCACAGACAGCCAGGGGTGGCTCTAGGTTCCAAGCAGCAGGCAGCTCATCCCACTCACAGGTGGATGGTGGTTGCTCCAGGTCCAAGCCCACTGGCAGCTTCTCCCACTTTCAGGTGGCCAGGGGTGCTCCCAGGGAGCAGGGCTGGGTGGGGAGGAAGAACTTATCACCACCTTGAAATGCAGCCTCTCCCATGCCTGTCTGAGGCTGCTACACCCATGTTACCCACTTTTAAAAGTGGGATGGCATGCCCCTTGACCCCCCGCCCCACCCCCCCGGTTCCGGTGCCCCTGACTGGACCCAGTATTAGTCTCAATAAAGCTGTATACAGAGATAAAATCATTTCCCTACTCCTAATTAATAGTCCCCTGTTTATATGTCCAAGGATTGCATTAGCTCTTTTTGCCATAGTATCACACTGGGAACTCATCATGAGTTGTTTTGTCCACTATGGCTCTTAGGGTATGTCTGTACTGCAACTAAAAACCCACAGCTTGGCCATGCCAGTTGACTTGGGTTAAGGGACTCCTTAATTGCACTGTGGATATCCCAGCTAAGGCTGCATCCAAGATGGGACCCTCCCATCTTGTGGAGTCCAAGAGTCTGGGATCCAGCGTGAACCCAAATGTCTAACTTGCAATTAAACAACCCCTTAGATGAAGCCCCTTAGCCCAAGTCAGCTGGCATGAGCCAGCTGTTGGTTTTTAACTGAGGTGTAGATGTATCCTTAGATCCTTTTCAGAGTCACTGTGTTCTTTAGGAATAGACTAAATTCCTTCTTCCCAGATTTATAACGTGGCATTTGACTGCATTAAAACACATTTGAATGGGTCCAGGTTACCAAGTGATCTAGATTGCTCTGTATGACTGCCGTGTCCCCATTATTTAACACTCTGCTAACTGTCTTTGTGTCACCTGCAAATTTTATCAGCAGTGATTTTATATTTACTTCCAGATCACTGATGAAAATGGTGGCAAACTTTAGGTACAATAGCAATTCCTGCAGAACCCCACTAGAATCATCCACATTCAGTTATGATTCCCCATTGACAATTCCTTGTTTAGATCTGTCAGTTAGCCAGTTCTTAATTCATTTAAAAATGTTTATGTTGTATTGTGATAATTTTTTAATCAGAATTTTATGTGATACTAAATCGAATGCCTGGCAAAAGTCTGCTACAGCTATGCAGTTACCTTTATCAACCAAAATTGTAAGCTTATCAAAAAATTAATTCAGGTTTGTTTGCCAAAACCTATTTTCCATAAAACCACATTGACTGTCATTAATTATATTCCTAATCTTTAATTTATCAGTTAAATCCTGCATCAACTTTTCCATTATTTTCCTCTGTTCTCTATGCTGGCTTCCTGTGCAATATTGAGTCAAGTGCTGGTCTCAGTCCTTATCTTTAAGGCACTAAAGGCTCTAGGCTCAGGATAGATGAAAGATTGCCTGAAGTTCCAGAATAACAACTCCACGCCTCGGGCACAATGGAACTTTCTACCATGGGGCAAAACTAGTATATGCAGGAGACTGAGCTTTCTTGAGGGGGAGGGGGCCTGTTGGAATAAACTCCCAAAGGATGTAGGAACCAGGACATATCTCACCATCTTCCAGGCCAAGTGCCAGGCACATTTTGTCAACCTGCCTTCTCTAACATGAACATGGAGCAGTGTGCACATTTGAATAAAACAAACCAACCTGAACCAAAACAAACCACTTCACTGCACATACAATTCTCCTCTCGGGGAGAGGAAAAGAGCAGGAATGAACCACACATGACAGATGTTAGTAATGTCACTTAATGCTTAAAGTCACTTCTGAAAGGTGCTCAGATACTACAATAATGAGCGTGGTATGAGAACCTATACAGAATAGAATAGAAGAGCCAACCAGTGGTAAATGAAGCACGCAGAGAAGAGAGACCAGAAATGAGTAGGCAGAAGGAGTACCAACCTCCAAGGTTAAAAAAAGACAGAGTTACTCGGTGGGCTTTAAACTAGGAGGGAAGAGTAAAAATGAAAAAAGGCATAAAAGGAGACAGCCAGGGTGTGAATATGGTGAACCAAAGAGCAGAGATGTAGAACAACTTAGGAATCATCCCAAGGGAGAAAGGAATCATCTCAGTGAGTGAGCAGCCCTTCAGATCATCACAGCTGGTTTTGGACATCAACTGATCTGGAAAGGGGTAAGAACATACCTGGGCGAGACAGCCTGGTGCAAGACTTACGAAAAGATAATGAAGGCTGCAACATGGTACACATTAAATGGATCCAAAACTGGCTACCTGATAGGTCTCAAGGTGTAATTGTCAATGGGGAATCATTATTAAGTGGATGTATTTCCAGTGAGGTCTCACAGGGATTGGTTTTTGTCCTATGCTATTCAGCATTTTTATCAATGACCTGAAAGAAATCATAAAACCATAACGATAAAGTTTGCAGATGACAAAAAATTGGGGGAGTGGTAAATAATGAAGAGGACAGGTCACTGATTCAAAATGATCTGGATTGCTTGGTAAACTGGGTGCAAGCAAACAATATGCATTTTAATACAGTTAAAAGTAGATGTATACATTTAGCCATGAGGAATGTAGGATGGCCTACAGTGACTCTGAAAAAGATTTGGGAGTCATGGTGGATCATCAGCTAAACACAAGATCCCCATGTGACACTGTGGCCAAAAGAGCAAATGTGATCTTGGGGATGTATAAAGAGGGGAATCTTGAGTAGGAGCAAAGAGCTTATTTTACCTCTATGTTTGGCACTAGTGCAATTGCTGCTGGAGTACTGTGTCCAGTTCTGCTACCCACTCTTCAAGGATGTTGATCAGTTGGAGATGGTTCAGAGAAGAGCCATGAGAATGAGTAAAGGTTTAGAAAACCTGCCTTATAGTGATAAATAGAAGGAGCTCAATTTATTTACCTTAACAAAGAGAAGATTAAGGGGTGACTTGATTACAATCTATATTGTAAGAATCTACCTGGGAAACAAATATTTAATAATGGGTTCTTCAATCTAGCAGAAAAAGGTCTAACATGATCCAGTGGCTGGAAGTTGAAGCTAGACAAATTCAGACTGGAAATAAGCCATACATTTTAACAGTGAGAGTAATTAACCATTGGAATAATTTATCAAGTGTCATGGTGGATTATCTGTCATTGACATTTTTAAAATCAAGATTGGATTTTTTCTGAAAAATCTACGGTAAGAATTATTTGGGGCAGTTCTCAGGCCTGTGCTATACGGGAGGTCAGACTAGATGATTACAATGATGCCCTCTGGCCTTGGAATCATTGGGTCTATGAATCTAAAGAGCTGCAGGATTCTTTTTTACCTGTTGTGGTTCTTGCCACACACGCCAGGAGGAAGGAGGGAGTGCCAGGGGAAAAAAACAGCTTTGTTGCTGGAGTAGCAGCTGTAACAATAATTCTGGCAAAACTTCAAACATGCTAAAAACCTCGAAGAGTCTGGGGAGCATTATTTATTATTATTATTATTATTCCAATGCGTGAAGGTGTGCTAGGTGCTTTGCAGAAACAAACAGGACATTAAACCTGACCAAAAAGGTGGGACCCGTCCATGCCTAAGGTAGCCCACCTGAAAATGCCAAAGTCAGGGCAGGCTGCAAAAGTAGAGCAGATTCTCCCAGAACTGGTGCGTAACACTGAAGTTAAATTCCCTGACCCCAGTCACAGTGCTCCTGATTTCCCATACTGGTTATCAAGAAGCCCCAAAAAGAAATACACAGTCCCCTTTACTGCATTTCAGTCTCTGGCTCCCAATCAGCAACTGGGTCCAGTAAAGAGATACGTTATTTAAACTCTATTCCCTTTACTGAAAAGTCCTCCAGATCCCCAAAGGGTCAGCCACATTGCCAGATCAATATAAGTTTGGATCTTACCCAAAATACCACACTGCCAGCCAATCCTTTAGTAACTAAAACTAAAGGTTTATTATAAAAAGAAAGAAACAAACCAGAAGAGAGATGTTAAATGGTCAAAGCAATCAGATACATACAAATTACTTCAAAGTCCATATATATCCGATTCTCAGCAGAATTGTGGAGTTTGCAGGGTTGTACAGTTCCTCTGGTGTACGTCCAATATCTGGATGGGTCTCAGTCCTTTGTTTCACAGCTTCAGTTGTAGATGAGTTGACCCAGAAGAAGTTAGGAAGCAGGAATGAAGCCAAGATGGAGATGGTGCAGCTGCCTTTTATAGTTTCTGCCATGAAGCTTCTACTTCCTTTGTCCCAAACATAGCCCCACAGAACATGACAAAGAAAAGCCTCAAAGTCCTCTGTCCATAGGCATGTTCTTACATGTACTGGTGACTCAAAAGGGGAGCCCCTGGGTTCTTTCACTGTATTCATTGTACATTTGAGTTCACTTGATGGGCCCATTAAGCAGCTTTAGTGCCGTTGCCATCCTGTCTGGGGGTGTCACCCAGAAACACAGCACAAGTCTGAAATACAAGTATACCATATGTATTTAGACTTATAATACAAAACTGATACATACATATAAACGTGCTTATCAATCTTAGTGAATCATGACTTTTCCATCAATACCTTGCAGGGCATATCCTATATAATATTTATTGCAATTCTGTAATATTGGTATTGGTAATGTTGTAAATGCAGACAGTGTCACAAAAGGAGTTTACAACCTACAGATAGATGTAGGGCAGCAGTAGAGAGAGGTTGGGTGAGGGAGGATGAGAATTCTAGGCCCATAGGGTTCATTTTAGACATGTGCCCATCTTGATGGCTCTATACAAATGTTTTTAGTATAAATATTGTGATTATTGACTCACGTCTGTTTGTCATCCCAGGAGTGAGACTTGAGGAAGGCTTTAAATGGCAAATAGGTAGTGGCTCGGCAGAGCAAAACTGAGAATTGACTTTAAGGAGAGCTGTGAGCACCAGCTTTGCTGAAGATCAAATTACTTTCACTGAGGTGCCTAACTTTGGGCACTCATTTGAACACTTTGGTTTAACTAAAGCACCTTCACAGCCCAAAGCTGAGAGGCTGTCAGTGCAAATAATCAATAACAAATAAACAATTTAGTCTAGATAATGAAAGACATGGAATCTAGAAATATGGGAGGATCTAGGACCTATGAACATGAGAGACATTGACTAAAGGTAGAGGTGGGCATTTTCAGTGCTGCACGACATCATCAGCTCTGTAAAGAAAACAGGCCCTGGTTTGTCAGGTGAGACTGCAATGGTGAATGTGTAACTTAGTGCTAGGTAGGTCCAAATTTTTTAGTTTTTATCCAGTTTTTAGTTTCACTAGATATATTTTATCTTTGGCCCATTCATGGTCCTCCCATTATCCTTGTCACCACCTCCATGCCTTGGACACTCCCCTTCAAACATCTGTGTGCCAAGATAGCTGATAATGGGTTTGAGGGTAGATAAATAGTGGGGGGAAAGATGGGGAATTTGGAAGCATGAAGATTAGGAGGACAAAGAGTGATGGGACTGGAAGGATCTGAAGAATGGGACAATAGAGATTCTGGAGAGGGTGGGGGTATGGAAGTAATGATGGAGGGGATAAGGTGATGATGGAGCAGTTGAGTTTAGTGAGAGTGTGTGACAAAAGCAATGTTGGGGCAAGGGGCAGTTGGAAGGATGGTGAATGGATGGGAGATGTCGGTATTAGGGGATGATAACAGGGAAAGAAGGCACAAGGGTATGAGTGACCGGAGGGTGCTAAGGGTGGGGTGTGGAGATGCTGGATGACTAGGAATGGTTGAGAAGAAGGGGATGCAGTGGTGATGTGAGTGAGGTATGAGGGATAAAGGAGGGAGGGCTGGGTGGTGGGTTGTGGGGAATTGGATGGGTGGATGGATGAGGCAGAGGCAGTGCGTGAGGGGGTAAATGGCTGGCTGGAGTGAGGGGTAGCTGGGTGGAGGTGCTGGAGGGGCGGGGAATGGTGGGTGGGATGTGGATGGGTGGTGAGGAGGTATGTTGATGGGAGATGTGAAGGGTTGGGGTACGCGAGTGGGGGTAGCTGGGTGGAGGTGCTGAGGTGAGGGGTACAGTGGGTGGGACGTGGGCGGGTGGGTAGGATGTGGCTGGGTGGTGAGGGGGTACATGGATGGGGATGTGAAGGGCTGGGGTACACGAGTGCTGGGGCGAGGGGCAGAGTGGGTGGGACGTGGGCGGGCAGTGAGGGGTACGTGGGGTGGGGCTGTGAAGGTTTGGGGCACACCGCTGGGGTATCTGAGGCGAGGGGCAAGGTGGGACATGGGGGAGCAGTGAGGGGTATGCAGGGTGGGGCTGTGAAGGGTGGGATATGGGGTGGAGGTGCTGAGGCGAGGGGCAGGGTGGGACGTGGGGGGGCTGTGAAGGGTGGGGTACGGGGTGGCGGTGCTGAGGCGAGGGGCAGGGTGGGATGTGGGCGGTGAGGGGTAAGCCGGTGGGGCATCTGAGGGGCGGGATGGGGAGGGGCGGGACACACGGGGACTGAAGGCGGTACGTGGATGGGGGGCGCGGCCCGGCAGCCGCGGGGGGGTACGGGGGTGCTGCTGGCTCTCTTGGCCCCGCGCGCCCCGGCAGCTCCGTCGTGCACGAGCGGCGCGCTCTCGCGCCGCCGCCATCTTCCCTCGGTCTGTCTGTCCAGCCGGTGGTCTCTTTGTCTGTCCGCAGTCCCGCCCGCCCGCCCGACCTAACGGCGGAGCCCAGAGCGGAGCCGGTAAGGAGGGGCCGGACCCGGACCCGGACCCGGAGCCGCCCGCCCCTCGGCCCGTCTGTCCGGCGCGGCCCGCTCTGTCCGTCTGTCCTGGGGGGAGGGGCCGGGCCGGCTCCGTCTGGGGGGGGCGCACGGTGGTATGGGGGGGCCAGTAACGGGGTGACGGGCGGTTGTGTCGGGGGGGCGCAGGGTGTCGGGGCGGTTGTGTCGGGGGGGCGCAGGGTGACGGGCGGTTGTGTCGGGGGGGGGCTCAGGGTGACGGGCGGTTGTGTCGGGGGGGGCTCAGGG